>CAKOAT010157600.1:23589-48302 GCA_932364175.1 Eruca vesicaria subsp. sativa | reverse complement strand
TGGCACCTCCATACCCTTAAACCCTTACCATTCCTTGAAGCCAACATTTATTTGCTTGAGTGAGGCCTTTTTGTGAAAGCTAGTCATGTGCAAAATCTTGAGAGTATTAGGAGCGACAATGGTTTGTTCTTATCTTATGCTAGCATTAGGACCTCATTTTGGCTAGCACTTAGGATGGTATTTGGGTTTAAAAGTTGGAATATGATTTTGAGAATGAGAGGTGAAAAGAAAAGAGTGAAAGGAGTGAGAAAAAGAAAAGAAAAACCACTAGGGATATAAAAAAGAGAGAATGAAGTTTGAAAGCTCTAAAATCCTTTAGAAAAATCCCTTTAGAATCATAAAAAAAAAATGAAAAGAAAGATTTGGGATTGACAAGAAAAGAAGAAGTAAGATAGGAATTGAGAGCTAAGTATGAAAGTTTGAGAAAGAATCCCTAGTTGGTTCAAAACAAAAGGTTAAGTGTGTTCATTGGGTGAGAGTTGAAGATGTGTAATCTTATGGGTTTTTGGGGCTTTGAAAGAAGAATATTTGAGCTTAGAATTACTTAGGAAAGGGGTAGAATGATGAGAACAAGTCATTGTATGCATGATTGCTCCTTTTCTTAGATAAATTTTGCATAATGATCTAGCTACTATTCTTGAGAGTAAGCCACCATAAAAAGAATGTATTTGAACCCCTCTTTGTTTCACATTGAACCTTTTTGCTCACCAAGCCAAATGATTGAGATCATATGCCCATTTGTGAGACTTCACCTTGTGTGTGTGTGTGTGAATGAATGTGAGAGTTGGTTGAAGTAACTTGTTGATTGAAAAGTGTTGCATCTTGTTTAAAGATATAAGAGTACCAAGATAGGCCTAGAGAAGCTAGAGTACAATAAGAGAGTGTGTTCATGCTATTTGCTATGTTTCCCTTATTTAAGTTGAGTACTAAGAAGTGTTTCTTTTGGTTATGAGTTCCCACCTTCAAACCTCTTCTCTAACAAGTTCTTGAAATGTTCACTTGAGGACAAGTAAATAACAAGTTTGGGGGAGTTGATATCTTGTGATTTTCATTGAATTAACTAACCATTTCTTATGCATATTACAGTTTAGGATTGCATAAAAGCATTTTTAGGTTGCATATCCATTTGCATTTGTTTTCATTAGGTGATGGAGTACCTCAAGAAGCTTATAAGGGAGTTTGGAGTAGTTTTGGTTCAAGAAAGGCTGAAATGATCAACATGCGAGTTTCAAGTGTCACAGCGAGCTTTCACCGCGGGGTTAGGTGGTCGCTCCATCTCGAGCGAGCTTCAGCGCGGGGTCTCACCCGACCTTTAGACCCCGCTCTGGACAGGACACACCCGAAGAGGAGTTGTGTATCAAGTGTCAGAGCGACGTTTCACAGTGACCATGAGGGGTCGCTCCAGTTCAAGCGGGCACCAGCGCGGGGTCTCACCCGACCTTTAGACCCCGCTCTGGACAGGAAATCCAAAGAATATATTGGAAGTGTTGGAGCGAGGTCTCACCGCGACCATGAGGGGTCGCTCCAGTTCAAGCGGGCACCAGCGCGGGGTCTCACCCGACCTTTGACCCCCGCTCCAGCACTATTCATATGTCGAGTTTATGTTTTATTTTGGGCCTAATTAACCTGTGAGTTAAGCCCATTAGCATTTTTAAGCACCATATAAATACCTTTAAGCAGGATTTTAGGGATCTTATCTTGTTTTTTCTCCAAAACACTTGATACTTTGGTGAAAAGTTTATTCCTTTGATCTAAGTTTCATCTTTTATCTTGTGTTCTTGAGATTATTGAAGTGTTTCATTTCTTTCTAATCATGATTTATCTTAAATCCTTCATAGGTTTAAGTGTGATCATGGTTATTAGTGAGTAGACATCTTTGGATTCATGGGTTAGGGAGATCAAAGGGGGATTAAGCTAGATCTAAGGTGTTTGAGTATAGATCCATCTATTTCCTTGCTTGTAGGGTGATTTTAATGCTATTTTAGAGTTGGCCTCTCTAGAATTGATCTTTAGGTATTTAAAGCCCACAAGGTGTTTGATGAAATACCTGAACCAACTCTTCATTGCTTCTAACATTCTTTACCAAAGAGATTTGATGTTAAAGTTGTTTGGATGGTTAATAGACTAGATCTTAATGATTGTTTAGATAACATTCAACCTAAGAGATTAGATGCTTGAGTTATCTTTGCAAATGAACATTTGTCTAGGGATAGAATTTGTTTAGGAATGTGTCTAGGCCTAAGGATGATAGATTGAATGAAAAGCTTACATCTTTAGATTGAACTTAATTCCCCAAGATCAGTTCCCTTATCCCATGAGTTCTACCTTCTCATTTTGAAAGAAAGCTTGATCTTTATTGCTTATTTAGTATTCTCTTACTTTAAAAACCATCTTAATATTGATAGCACTTAGATTAAGCTTTGTCTTGTAGTCCCATTGGTTTATGATTGCTTAGAATTGGTTCGATATCTTTTATACTATAACATTTGAATAGGAATCTAAAAACTCCTATCATCATTTATCAAGTAGTATCCTATGTATAGGTAACAAGATCGGGTAACTTCATGGGCCATGTTAGGATAACCTCAGTACTCAATACTGGCACCACCGATGCATGAATGACATAAGCGATAGAGGATTTTATATACTTGAACAATCATCACCATACTTTCCTTGCTAGCTAAAACCATAACAACTCAGGTTCCTCGGTCTTGATCTGATGAAACGTACAACCAAAATATTCCCCATTGAATTTCTTGATCCATTTCTGAAACTGACCTTCGATCTGAGCCTCATAGCCTTTGAACGGTCTTAATGGCTAGAAGAAGCTTCATTGGCAGTATCCACTCCCTTGACATTCACGTGACACTCTACAATCTCCTCAAAGCTCTACAGCTCTATTAGCTCTTGTTTTTTTCAAAAAATATTTTTTTAAGTCCCTATAAAACATCTTCATGGTTGTTGGCACATCTTCCAAACCATAATGGATGAATCAGATTCAATCGAATTCAAAATTTTGGTGCGAACATCTCCCTGTACCAACTCCATAAGTTAAAACTCCAATCTGTCCCATGATTTGGGTAGAAAACACTCCATCTTGAACTCTCGAAAGAAATCTGCCTAACTTGGACTAACATTCCCAAAATGATGCTTGGCTCTTAATCACAGACTTACTGCATCCTTTTTGATGTTGTATGCTTCCAAATACTTCTTGCAATCCTCAGAACAATGGGCCACATCAATAATCTTCTTCCAGTGCTGCATTCGAAGTCTTCTTCAATCTCAAAATCTACATCTAACGGTTTAGTGCTTCCTTGTTATCTTGTTGTCCCAACTACTTCTTTGCATCATAAGCTTCAAGATGTCTCATTGTAACAGAATAGGGTTGCTGCGTCCATCGTCTTGTACTACAGTCAAACTATCTCCGCCATGAGCGCTAAGCTTGAAACAAACGTTAAATCAATTAGGCTGGTATGGTTCTGGTACTGGTATATCTGAGCATAATATGGATAGACCTGGGCTACCGGAAGAACAAGTGCGTCTGAGTGTACATATAAAGTCGGATCGCTCTGAACTGGATCATCACAAACAACGTCCACCTTGACATCGATATCACATGGGTCCGAAGATGTAATTGATGCGTCAACTATGTCCCATATATCTTCGAATGATCAGTATCCATACTAGAAATTATAAGCACCTCAGGAAAGCATGACGATACTAACTAGGAGCATGAAGATAGAAAGCTCAAACATGAAGGGTAGAAAACCCAAGCTTGGCGGGATCAAATCAGTAAGTACGCTCCATCTCATCGAGCTTGTCATGGTGCATCTGGTATGAAAGATAACAGTAAGGTAACTACCCATGACTATCTATCCTAAAATTAAGGAACCAGCCAGCACATCCTAATTTTCCTTACGACTCATTTCGACTCGAAAAACGTTTAAAACAAGTCCCATTCAATCATCGTATAACCATGCTCTGATACAACCTTTGTGACACCCCCGATATGGTCTAAGTATAAGTTGACTCGACCGGCCGTGCAACAATCAAACAAGAACTTGCACAATTGATAACTCGTAACTTAAACCAAACCGAGAAGCCACAATGTGTACATAAACGACTAACCCGAAGTTCCCGAAATAAATCCAGGTACCTTAGGCCAACCGCTAAGTACACATATCTTATTAGGTACAACCCGAGGCTTTACAACCTTAAGAGTAATATCCAATAGTTGGTTCGTCCAGACAAGGACTAATATCATTAGGAACTCGTACATTAAAGAATATTCTTTATACACTATATATTTATTCATTCAAAATAATCTTACAAAAACTTATAGATTAACCTCGAGGTTTTCGGTAACAAACTTTATACATAAGGTATTGGAAAACAACTTTGCAAGGATAATAAAACTACCGCTGGCTGAAGCCTTTCCTTCCCATCCTATATAGTAAAGGTCTCCCGCCTACTGGTTACCTGCATCACAAATGATTCATGAGTAACTAGTTTACTCAGTGAGTCTAATCCCATACCCCAATACATATTCGAGCAATCAGCAACATTTGAATGCAGTGGAAATATATTCCATAACTAGTATAAATATATACGGCATATCATTCGATCAATGTGAATATAATCTTAAACATCACTCCCGTATCACCGACCATTCACTCATACATATAATATATATATATACTAAACCCGGAGAACCACAAAGGCTAACCGAGCCTGGATGGCAAATAAATATAAATATATTCTCCATCAGATATTATAAGATCGAATATCTAACGCTGCATGCAGTTACACGGTTTCCAGGGTGCGACCCCATCATCGTGTCTTCGTGACCTTGTTCCATATCGCAGGAAAAATTCACGGTAATGCGGGACTTTCAGGATAGTGAATATCATAAAACTTCACATGATTCTTACTAATACACGTAATTATATACTTATAAATATTAGTACTTGAGAACAAGTACTAAGACTCATAATAAACCTCAAATAATATTTTATAATTATTCTTAAGTGCTTACATAAGTAAACACCTCACCAAAATTATAGGTTAAGATACTTTGCTAATAAATCAATCATATTCAGTAATTAAATTAAGCAACACTATTTCATAATTCATCATTCATCTATCTAGACTCACCTTTAATCCTTGAGATTGGCTACGGAAGACTAGACTCGAGCTCCAGCTAATCATACTCTACTTCGGTGTCACTCTAGATTGAGAACCACCCCAAGGATCTGGCTGTTCCCATCACCCTCTTCAGCCATCGATTATACTAAAATTATTGGTGAACACAGCTGATCCTCGTCTTCAATCTTTACTCATGCTGATCTTCAGATCTTCTTACAATCTAAGTATCAACAAAACACAAGGCTGGCTCCTGACCTTCAGTTCTTCACCAACACCTAAATCTTGATTAATCAAAGCTCAAAGAAGCAAGTAGAGGTCGTCCATACTCAGTCTCACTCTCTGAATTTTTTTCTGAAATTTTCTCTCTTTTTCTGTCTGATTTTCTCTCTTCTCTCTCTCTGAATTTTCTTTGCTTCTCTCAGGTTTATGCACGACCAGAATGAAGAGGAAAATGTTAAAAAGATGTGAAAGCTGCTTCTGATGACTAAACAACATGGCCAGCAAGTTAAGCTTTCAGCAAGACACATGGCGAGCTGCTTCATCATTTACTGTCCAATGAAGTAACCAAGCAACTGAACCTTTCCTTTCTTTGAAGAAAGCTATAAGGAGCTGAAGCTAGTAGCTTGTGACTTGCACATGAATTACTTATTAACCAAGCATGCAGGCAGCTTGTGACAATCACATGATCATTTAAACAAAGCAAGCAGGCAGGTTGGTGTAAATCATATGACAGGTCTAAGAGCATTTAGGAAATTGGTCGATTATCTTTGGACAGTTTTCAAATAAAATAAAATTCTCATCCATTAGCTCTCGTCTTGCTCTCGGAAAATCTCGTCCAGCTTAATATAAAAATATCAAGAGAAGGTCTTTCGACCACAAGACAGTCCCGTCGAGATATTAATTCACCGGGTCAACTTTATTTTAATTCTGATCGAACCAACTTCGATCTGGTCGAGCGGAGTTTTTCTCGACCAAATATTAACTGGCTCGTGAGGGTTATTACAAGTACGCATCTGCATTGTGTCGAGGTTTTGGGTGTTTTGCACAGGGGAAGGGATGGTATTGACCGATCTCGGTGTAGGTCTATTGGTCGATGTGGATGGATGTCCATCGGTCGATGGGTTCAGAGGCACGTCGATCGATTCGGATTGTGCAGGTTGGCTCGCGAGCTGGTTTTTGATGCTTTCGATCTCCTTCTGAATTTCCTCTGTTGTGCATTTCAATCCTTGAACGTCAGTCTGTACCGGGAACCAAAATTTGTCTAGTAGTCTATATGATTCGTCTCCACAAGCTTCAATATTCTTGTAGATGTCTCTTGTGATTTCTTCAAGTTCTTCCCTGGTACATAACTCTGGTGCTCGAGTATCGATCGATGTGCTGGGTATATCATCGATCGATAGCTTCTGTAAGTGACTCTTGTGGGAGTCGATTTCACCCTACTGTCAAATAAATTGTAAATAAGGAAACTTTGGGAAAACCCTAAGTTTCCAGAGGAACCGGCTATCTGCGAGAACCGCACAACGAAAATAAGAATACGATAACTTAGAATTAAAATGAGAATAAACGAAAATAGAGAGCAAAGAGGTTCTTATTCCGAATCTGCGTTGAACTGGTACAAAAAGAATTGCCGAAAGCGTAAGAACTAGAATACCCTAATTGAGACGCAGCTCGCTAACAGAAAAACGGAAAGATTCCTAAATGCTAGTTTTGGTGGCGAGAGCTCTGAATTTCGTGTGTGTGCTTCTGCCCTAGACCTCCTCTTTATATACTCCTCGTCTTGGCCATCCGATCTTTCCATTTCGCCCAGATTTGACTTAAATCGGGAATTTTCCATTCTTCTCGATCCTTCCTTTTCTTCTGCGGAAATCTTCTATTTCTCTTCAAATCTTCCTTTTATGTTCAAACTTCACTTTTATTTGCTTTCTGCGAATAATCCGTCAAAACGTTATCAAATCCGCGGGTTAGATTCGGTAAAAATCGCAAGATGGATTTTCATTGCGTTTTAGGTCCTTCCGGGCCGTTTTGAGATAAAAACCGTTTTCCGACTTTTTACGGGATCGTTTCCTGATCTGACGTCGTTTTAATAAATTTCTCGAGTTAATCGCAAAGTTTTACGATTTACTCGACTTTTTATTAAAAACACGTTTTTTATGACTTACTCGGCGTTTTTTATTAAAAGCGCGTTTTTTATGATTTCAACGAGAAATATCGAATAAATCGAATAGTTTAGGCAATGTTTGGTGTTTCGTTTAACCGTTGCCGTTTTATACGATTTCCTCGAGTTCTTTCCGAGAAAACGAAGTTTTACGGTTTTTATCGTAAAACTCGAACGGTAAGTCGGATCATGATGGAACGAGAGATATTTCGGCCGTGGTTCAGAACACGACCTTGTCGTAAGTTTCGAATCGGGAATGCGGGAAATCGAGACGCGGAGTGTCCGGGAAGTTTTTTAGTNGCGTTTTACGGCTTTTTCGGTTTTTTTGCGGTTTTTTACGGTTTTGTAAAACGATTCTCGAGTTTTATAAAACGATCTTCGGATTTCATAAAACGACTTTTGAGTTTTATAAAAATGATCTTCGAGTTTTATAAAACGGTTCTCGAGTTTTATAAAACGATTCTCGAGTTTTATAAAACGATTCTCGGGTTTTATAAAACGGTTCTCGAGTTTTATAAAACGATTCTCGAGTTTTATAAAACGATTCTCGAGTTTTATAAAACGATTCTCGAGTCTTATAAAACGATTCTCGAGTTTTATAAAACGATTCTCGAGCTTTATAAAACGATTTCTCGAGTTTTATAAAACGGTTTCTCGAGTTTTATAAAGCGATTTCTCGAGTTTTATAAAGCGATTTCTCGAGTCTTATAAAACGATTCTTGAGTTTTATAAAATGATTCTCGAGTTTTATAAAACGATTCTCGAGTTTTATAAAACGATTCTCGAGCTTTAAAAAACGATTTCTCGAGTTTTATAAAATGATTCTCGAGTTTTATAAAATGATTCTTGAGTTTTATAAAACGATTCTCGAGCTTTATAAAACGATTTCTCGAGTTTTATAAAACGATTCTCGAGCTTTATAAAACGATTTCTAGAGTTTTATAAAACGATTCTTGAGCTTTATAAAACGATTTCTCGAGTTTTATAAAACGATTCTCGAGCTTTATAAAACGATTTCTCGAGTTTTATAAAACGATTCTCGAGCTTTATAAAACGATTTCTCGAGTTTTATTAAACGATTCTCGAGCTTTATAAAACGATTTCTCGGGTTTTATAAAACGATTCTCGAGCTTTATAAAACGATTTCTCGAGCTTTATAAAACGATTTCTCGAGCTTTATAAAACGATTTCTCGAGTTTTATAAAACGATTTTTCCAGTTTTATAAAACGATTCTCGAGCTTTATAAAAATGTTCTTTTTGTATTCTTGCAGAAAGTTTTGGCTATTAATTCCGTCGTACCGATTTTGACCCCAACAACTCTCGATAGGTTTGTCGAAGGTCGTGTCGATTGATGCTGATGGGTCTGTATCGGTCGATTTCAGCTTCTGGGATTCTAGTTCTTTGCGAAGTGCATTCACCTCTTCTTGTAGGGATTTTCTTTCACTGCGAGTGAAGTCATTGCTAGACAGATTCCATAGTATTCTCCTTGAAGTGATGCTATGGCTTTCTCATGTGTAGACCTCAATGCTGCCATCTCCCAGTTATGTTCACCAGTTCTTTCATTCAGCATATATGTGACCTTTGCTTGTGTGTAGAGCTTGCAAACTGGAACTCCTTTAGTAAGCTGTTCCGCATGCTCTGGTAAACAGAAACAAGAGCGTCCAAACAGTGTGGCTCTATTCATCAACTTCCCAATATCTTCTTTGGAAACATGGATGATGTCGCCAGCTACGCTTCTTGCAAAACCATTCTCATCTATATAGACTCCATATTTGTCTTTCTTTTCCCAAAAGAAACGACGGATCCCTAATTTGAAAGCTCTCTTCCCAAACTCGCGATGTATATCGGTCGATGCACGTCGCCATGTATCAATCGATGCTCGTTGAAATGCTGGATTTTCTGAGTTGAGATGAAGGTTTTCTGCACCATCTTGCTCATGAAGTGTTTGTTGCTGGTGCTGCTTGTTCTGGTAGATGGGTGGGTGTGGGAAGGGACTGACTGGTCCATCAGCCATCTGAAGGATGTCTGCAACGTCTTCTTTGGAGATTGTAATGATTCTTCCATCTGGTGCTCGTGCATGGCCTGCAGGATCCTTGAAAATACCAAATTCATCCGGAGTTAGTAATGTAAAATCGAAATTATGTGTTTTTACCTCGGATGGTGTAGTGGTGTTATCGATCGATGGAATAGCAGGTGCATCGGTCGATCTGTTGAGGAGCATGTTAATCGATGGCTGTTTCTCCGTGTCGGTCGATACGCGTGCTTCTTGCTGGATTGCAGGTTGTAGTGGTGTTATATCCACTGCAAACCTCTCATGGTAACTGCTTGCCCAACTTCCAATCGAGTAATCTCCGTCGTGTGGCTCATGTGGGACATAGACTGGTGCACAGTAGGGGTTGTCGCTCGTTGATTCGAAACGTCGTTTGAGCGATCTGGGTTGGGGCATATCGGTCGATGGAGAAGGGTCTCTATCGGTCAATGCTCTATGGATGAAGCCCGGCAGAGGAGGTTTTTCTTCATCTTCCCGAAGAAATCTTTACTCTGTGGCTCGTTCCTCTTCATAATCTTCATCATACTCCTCCTGAGTAGTTATGCTAGCTAGCTCTGGCATGTAATGATCGTTCTCCCAATCATCAGCACTAAAATCTCTGTCGGGAAACTCGTCTTCGATCTGTTGGAATACCATATCGATCGATGACCATGTCTGTCTATCGGTCGACTCGGGTTGACTGGTATCGGGCGATGGTAGAAGACTGCCATCGGTCGATACTGCTGGATCGGTTTCGTACTCGGCCATGGAATCATACTCGTGGGCACATAAACAAATTGCTACGAGTGCTGAGCTCTTTATCCTTGGAAACTTGATGACTGGAACAAGATTGTAGTGGATGGTAGGGTCAATTAGCGTTAGGCGGAGCTTGTTAGATTTCAGGTCACAAACAGCTCCAACGGTGGCTAAGAAGGCTCTTCCAAGTAATAGAGATGTCTTGAAGTTGAGTTTGTTGGCCATGACATGGAAGTCTGTAGGAATTAGGGCATCTCCAATCTGTACCTCAAGGTTTCTAACTATTCCTCCAGAATTCTGCTGAGAACAATCCACAAAGAAGAAAGATTCTTTAGTAGGCTCTATCTTCAGACCTAGCTGGTCTGCCATAGGCTTGGGTAGGATGCTAACTTCAGATCATGTGTCGCATAGAGCACAAGGAAACTCAACACCTCTGATGGAACATGGTATTGTGAACTTCCCTGGATCTCTCTTCTTCTCCAGTGTGATCTTCTTCTTTAGACTGTCTCTGACTTGGTGAAACATTCTTTTGATGTCTTCTTCTGTCTCTCTGGTCTCTCTGAAAAACATCCACAATCTGTGTGAAAAGTAGGCTTCTTCAAAGGGTTTCTCTCTAGGTATTCTCAGAACTCTCTTTCTGAAGCTTGACAATTCTTTCTCATTAGCTTCCCTTTTATAAGGCTTGGGTATCTTCTCTTTCCTTTTTCTGAGAACTCTTCTATGATTTTCCTTTTCTATCTCCATAGACTCAAAGATATCTGTGGCCCTCTCCATGATGGCTTTTCGAGGGCTTCTGGAAGTGTAATACTGCTCCCGGAATGCGTCAATACGTGCACTATCTATCTTTGGAAGTTGCACTCGGCGTTGGGGTACCGTGTATCGGGCCACACTGACTGGAGTGCGTCGGTCAATATCTAGGTCTTCCTGTCGATCGATGGGAGGGTCATCATGTCGATCGATGTCATGCGGATCGATCTTGACAGGGACGGGCAGATGTGGGTGTCGTGCTGCGAAGGCTTCGTGTGGCATAATCTTGACGGCACTGCACTCGTGAGGGTATTCGTCTAAGTCCATCGATCGACACTCAGCAAAATCTATCGATTGATGTACACTGGATCGTATCGGTCGATGTTCACAGGATGAAATCGATCGATAATAGTCGAGTCTGAAGTCTCGCTCATCATCAGATCTTTGAATCTCTTCTACTACCTCTTGCCAAAAGTCATCATCCAGGATGGCATTGATGTTATGGGTTTTGTCAAACTCCTGCTTCTTTAGTGCTTCTCCTGTCTGAAACACCTGAGTCTCTAGTTTCTTCAAATGGGTGTTTAAAGCATCTAGCTTTGTAGTGAGGGTGTTGTAGACAGAGTCAATCTTCCCATTGAAGTCTGTCTGGAGTTTCTGCTAACTCTCAAGAACCTTGTCTAGCATCTCCTCCTGTTTACTTTCTTGGGTGGGTGGGTGTGGGTTTGAGTAGAATGAGTTCCCATAGCTTCTGTTGTTGTTGGGGTTGTTGCTGCTGAAGTTGTTAGGCTTCTGTGAACTCTGGTTGAAGTTGCTTATCTGGCCTGTGAAGTTTTTGTATCCTCCTTGGTTACCAGACCTCTAAAAACCAGCTATACTGATCCAGTTCACATCTTCTTCTGTATAATCTTCACCTGCAGTGTCTGCATCCTCCACTGAGCGAATCTGCTTGTTTAGTAACTTCTGAACGGTATCCAGCTGTGCTTGCACTTCATTGATGTATTCCTTCTCAAGGAATGATGTAGCTTTTGTTTTCACAAAGTTCTTTGTGCTGTTGCTTGAAGCTAAGTTATCAATTAACTTCACAGCCTCTTGTGGATTCCTGGTGTTGAAGTTACCGTCACTAGCTGTATCAAGAGCCCTTTGATAATCCAAAGTGATGCCTATGTAGAAAGTGCAAAGCAGTTGCACTTTGTTGAATTCGTGGTGTGGACAATCTCGTTGGTAGGACTTGAATCTGTTCCATGCATCTTTGAATGACTCTTCGGGATTCTGAGTGAATGTAGCAATCTTTCTCCTCCATTCTTCAGCGCGTGACTCATCAAAAAAATTACGCAGGAATGCGTTTTTGATGTCGCTCCAAGTTGTGAGAGAACCTGGTGGTAGTTGTCTCAGCCACTGCAAAGCTTCTCCAGATAGAGAGAATTTGAAAAGCTTGCAGAGAAGATAGTCTTGAGGGACTCTATTGGCTTTTATGATGGTTATGAGATCCTCGAACCTCTCCAGATGGTCCATAGGATGCTCATGGGACAACCCATAGAAGGGTATTTGTCCTACAAGTGTGTCGTACTGCGACTTAAGCTCGAAATCTCCTCTCTGAATAGCAGAAGGGCGGATGGCTGATCGGTTGGAATAGAACTGATCCGGACAGTTGTAGTCAGCCAAAGTTCTAGCTTGGTTAGCCTCTTCTATAGGTTGAATGATGTCTATAGGTGCAGTTTCTTGCTCATGAATGATCTCCTTCTGAGCGTTCAGCTTCTGACCTGCTGCAATACGCAGGTGACCATCTCGATCACGCAGGTCTCCATTCTCATCGGTAGTGAGAATAATTGGTGCTACCATGTCTCGCCGGTTAGTATCGATCGATGTAAGGTAAGGTGTATCGATCGACGTCGGATGAAGGGCATCGGTCGACGAACGGTTTTTGATGTCGAGCGATGTGACGGTGAGAGTAACGGTCGACGTTGAAGGTGTCTCGGTCGACTGTGGTAGGCAATTATCGGTCGAAAAAGAGGTGTTGATGTCGATCTATGCGGAACGTACGTCTTTGCGGATGCTACATTCCAAGCTGTGAGGGTCTTCTGAGTATACAAGTTGTTTGTTCTTGTTGCTTCTAGTTTTGCTGGGCATGTACCTGAAAAAGACAAGAATTTTTTTTTTGCGTCAGAAGATGATTAAGCAGTAACAAGTAACCTAGACCAAATCAGATTAAATCTCATGGCTATCAAAGTTCCCCAGAAACGGCGCCTAATTTGATATCACTCAAATATTTAACCCTAAGAAGTGAATTACTCTCTCAAATAAGAAGTTCAGTTGTAGTACTTAGGGATCGAATCCACAAGGAACTGAGGAACACAAAAGATGTAATCCTAAGTGATTATGCTAGGTTGATTCAGTTTAAAATAGTAAATTGCAGTTGTGAGCAATGATAAGTGCTCAAGAGAATATGTTTACGTTTTAAAACAATAAAAGAAAGTAGTTAGATTCAATGTTGCTTTTCAGATAATCAGGATTATAATGCTACAGATGTTTTAGTAAGTTGCTTGCAAGATATATAAGAACTTCGATTCTTAGACAGATCCAATAGCAGTCGCTATATAGACTCATCCATTGATCTGACTGCCGGCAATATGGACAGATGTTTTGACAGCGATATCGGACGATATGGGTTGATGTCGATCGATTACCCTGTAGGAGTATCGATCGATATAGCATAAGATCGAATCGAAACTGTGTCACCAAGATCATAGACCGGCTCTCGCGCATCCCTAGAGGATCGAAGCTTATGCCAAATGATTTCTGGATAATGATCAACAAGTTAAATCACTCCATGATCATACTCTATTTAGCTACTCTAGAGTAAGCATTAGGGTTCATCTGGATAATGAATATCACAACTTAACATTCCATAGTTGGGGCTAATCCCTCATAACTATTTGAACCCTAAATCTAACAAAAGAATCTACTCAGACATGGCTAAGTGATTCATAGCAGCAAGGTAATAATAGAAATTCATAAGATTAGAAGATTGATCTCTTGGTTCTTTGGAACAACAAATCTCTTTGTGTGTTCCTTCTAAATCTAGAAATCTATAACCTTTGAGAATTGAGATGAAAATGATACTTTATTGCTAAGTATACAATAGTATCAAAAGCACAAAACAATAAAAAGCATACAAAGCACAAAAAGCATGCTTTGCCAAAACACATAGGCATAACTATAAATATGAGTTCAATTAGGTTAAAAACTCGTCAGGGGCAATCTTGTAATATTGGGAAAACATGGGCTTCAAGTCAAACTTGTTCTTCACGCTTCATATCGATCGATGGCACATGGCGTACATCGATCGATGAAGTATCTCGACTTCATCTTCTATGGAAACGTCATCGATAAATTACACAGGATGTGTATCGATCGATATGTATATCTGGATATCGACCTTATTGTCTGATCTTCATAGTCATCTCGGAAAACTCTCATTTAAGCTCCATAAGGGCACCTAAATCATCATTTTACTCTAAAATGTTCCTGAACCTGAAAACATAGCTAATAGACTCCAAAACACACATATATATATATATATATATATATATATATATATATATTATAAAAACATATAAATACTATAGCTAAAAATGGGTCAAAACCATGGTATATCAAGCCTCAATCATAAGAATTGGGTTATTGGGAATTTTCGTATCAACTGATCTCTTTCTCAAAGGAGAAACCTCATCGTGACGTTCCATTTCAGTAAGCTCGTCCCCCAAAACATCATCACTCTGTAGAGTCATGAGTTCATTACCCACAATTTCCTCTTGCATCTCGTCATCATCTTGGTGATCCTCATCACTAAGAGCCCCTATTTTGAGGTCATCGGAAGGAGGAATAAGGTCCTCGGCATCGACCATTTGTTGGTCTTTTATGACCTCTTTATTCTTCAATACCGGCTGGAATGTAACATGCCCATCATATTAAGCACGAGCACTCGATGACGTTTATACATTGTTCGCTTTGGAAGGAAAAGATCCAACCTCCTTATGCATTTGCTTACTACCTAAACGGTCTGATTCCAGCACTGAGCCTGATTCTGTAGACTTTGCCTTTTCATCTCTTATCTTCAATGGCTTATAGGCCTTGTCCTTCCACATCCTTTCATTCTCTATATTATCCTTCCTAACATAGGCATAGGGGTTGTTTCTTTTTCCCACTGAGCGATCATGGCGTTTATCCTGACCCTTATAAGGTTTAGAATAGTTTCCTTTCAGACCATCAGAATCTGTTCTAGAAGAGTAACTCGATCGATGGACCCGATTTTGATAGCTTGTACGTTCAGTAGTTTCTATCGCTGATCCTCCTTCCATGCTGCGCTTCGGTACATCCTTAGAGCTTCCCACATGATGTTTATTTGGCATCATCCCTCCTCTTGAGCTAGGCTCATCCTTCCGCATACGATCGAATACAGATTTCCCATGAGTGTCCGTAGCGGAGGCATTCTTAAGACAATATGAGTTCTCATATTTCATAAGACCACAGTGTACAGTGCTTGAACAATTTCTCATAATGCAGCTTGACTGATATGTCTTCCCCTGCTCGTGTCTGTAACTTCCGTGTAAATTTCAGTGGCTTCGTTGAATCTATTTCAACTTGGATCTTTCCTTCTGTAGCGTCTATATCTCCCACCTTCCCAAGTTTATCTCCAATAGCTTGGAGATTTCTGTCCATGCTAAGACGGAGGGGAATACCTTGGAGATGAATCCAAAAGGGAATCCTTGATGGGTATTCTTCTGCAACGATTGGTTCCCATTTCACAAGGACAAACATACATAAGTTGTGATGAAAAGGTCCTTGGATTAAAACAGAGTTGAGATCATCTTCATTATCAAAATTAAAGAGAAACCGCCCATTTCCAAGATCACAAGCCGTAATTGTTTCCGTCATCCCCCACTGCTCGGGCATTGCAACAATGAGGCGGTCAACCTTTGTTTCTTTGGGTTTAGGATCTTGCCAATAAGAGACAATCTGTACTCTTGTATGAGGTTTTCATCCTCTTGATCCGGTAACTGAATTGGTTCATCATCATCTTCTTCAGTAAAAGGCTTAAGATTTCTGTTTGTTGCCATACGAGTAGACAAAGACCAATCCAGAGTTAATCTTGACCTGAAAAGGAGGGTAGCAGATCGTTGCAATATACAGCAGATCGGGGAGAAGTGCATGTGAATAAATAAGATATCACAGCAATGAATGAAAGAGTGAGATCGATCCGTTGCGTGCACATAAAGGAAACAAATGATGATCACAACTTTGAGACTGGTTGACAATGATCACCCCAGTACCTTCTTCAGATTAATCACCAACGAATGAGATGTATCAAAGTAATTCAGATCCCAAGAGAGAAGATCATCGCTACACCGTAGATCTGTGATGTGTATCAAACTTAGACCTTGAGAGTGTCCTTAGATAAGAATTGATGCGGGGATTCTGTGATGAATTCGTAGATCAGAACTGATGACCTTGGGAGAAGGCTAATCGTACGTTGAAGAACATAAGATCAGGAGGAGATCATAATCCCAACGAGGATCATGATCTGATAATCGCCGTCTTGGTCGCCACTCTTCTGCTTCGGTTTTCCTTTTCCTTTTCCCACCACTCTAAGAATGATTCATTCCTACCTTTGATATAAATTTAAAAAAGTAGAGTACTTGCATGTTAAAAAAAATAACTATGCAATCATTTAAAAACATTGAAAGAAATTTTGTAGTGCTAGAACTTATATATAGTGATTTATGTGATTTTCATGCTACACCTTCTTTAAAAGAAACAAGAAATATATTGTTATATTCGTAGATGACTATTCTCATTTATGTTATATGTATTTATTATATGCTAAAGATAGAATTTAGATAAATTTAAGATTTATAAAACTAAGGTTGATGGTTTGATTACAAAGTTACATTCAAATGGTTGGAATAGATGTGATTCAAGAAGTTAAGTTCAAATAATTAAAAGTGCATGTGTAATGCAATTTAAATATATGAATAATTTAATGAAAACAATACGGACACTATTGTTACATAATATTTTATACTGTATTCGCTTTTTTTTTTCATTATTTATTAATGAATATCACAATCTTTTCTTGTAACATTTAGAGAATACAAAACTTATTATTTTTAAGTAATCAAATAGATGAACATTCTCAAAACTTAAAATTTTATAGTTTGCCTAAAAAAGCTAAATTTGTTTTGTCTAACCACATATTGTGTTAGTCATTTTAGATTTTCATTGTGTTAGTTAGATGAAATAATATATGAAATATATAATATATTTAGTTGTTTTGAAGACCTAATTTACATATTATAGGTAAATTAGAACATTTACTTTAAAAGCATTAGATTATTAATTTTTAAATATAATAATAAATTAATTTTAAAAGGATTACTTTATTTCATCTAACCACATATTGTGTTAGTCATGTTGGATTTTTATTGTGTTAGTTAGATGAAATAATATATGCAATATATAACATATTTAAAGCTTATGAAGACTTAATTTACATATTATCTATAAGATTAGAATATTTACCCAGACCACTTCAAGCTTGAGTAATATATCAGCCTTTCAATGCAAAAAAAAAAAAAATTAACTTTGTCATTTTTAAATATAATAATAGAATCTCCTAAAACTCCATCTACCATTTTATCTTAAATCGTTGGCTAAAATTTATGTTAAAACATCAAAAAAATTAAAATGTAAATTATATTACAAATAATATTATTTTCTTTATAAAATATTCATACAAGAAGATACTCTACCATCTTTGCACCTTAGAGATTTCCAACTCATCTCTAACTTTTTTACAAATGTTATTATAGATAAAAACCTTCTATAGTCCAACTTTATATTTTACTCCAAAATAGAATTGTATTATCTTTATATTTAGAGAAAGAGTAACCTTCTCCTATTTTAAGTCATACTTTTTTTTCAGTATGATCCTTTGGTTTTTTATTACTTTATAATTATGACTAAAATTAAAAAAAAAATATTTTATCAACTATAATTTCATAAAATATCTTCAGATGATTTTATATAATAATTTTTTGTGAACCAGAATAAAATTTATTTAAATAAGATCATTATTTATAAAAACATATTGAAAATAAGAAAAGAAAATAAATTATTTTAAAATTTCTTAAAAATAATTGACTATTCTAAAAAAAAATAGAACTATTTAAATATACTATTTTTAGAAGAAGATTAAAGACACAGATGGAAAATAATCTCCTTCTATAACAAAAGTCATATGTATTAGAGAAAGAAATATAGGCATACACTTACCAAATGACCAACAATTTATATACAGATCTTTTGTTTTCTTTGTGTATAGTATCATATATATTATTACTACTTTTCCGATTTGGTTTTCTTTACTATGAAGAAAGATTCATGGTTTGTGTTGCGAACACACTCTGCTTCGTTGCTGCTTTACTTCTAGTCTACCAGAAGACCTAGCGATTTCCTCTCTCCTATTTTTAGTTTGACTTCTTCTTCTTAACTTTTTTCATCCCTCGTATGATACTCATCTTAATTAGGTTTATTTAAAGTTTCTCAAAAATAGATAATATATGAACGCAGTGTTGTGTGGGAAAGGGAAATGCAAAGCATCTTCAAACGCAACTTTTAGTATGAATGTGAGTGTGATAATGGCTGGAAGCAGTTTGATCATAACCTCAAGTTTCTTCCTTGAGTTATCCTCAACTGAAACTTCTTTATCTTTAGCACCATGGAGGCTGCTTGGCATTTGAACTCTTTTACTTGAGAATTCAATTTTTTATTCATTTTTTTTTTAATTCAACTCGATTCCTTTTGATATTGGGTTTGGGTACAGTTTTTAATTTCTTTAATTTTCTATGTTTTATTCATGTATAAAGACAAATACTATAGGCTGTTAACGGTCTCTACCAAAGTTTTCACCAACATTTAACAATAATAAAAATTATAAAAGTGAAGAACCAATCTTAAAAAAAACTAGAAAGAGTGTTGAGAAACTAATTAACAACATGTGTTTTTATTCGCCAAATCTTAAGGAACAAATAGAACTAATAAATAATAATGCTGAGAAACTCAATTCATGAATGATCTTAGAACTCCCAACAATATTATACGTATTGAAAATTTACATTATTCAGTTATAAATATATATACACTCTCTTGTTACAAAAAGATTCATATTTTAGAAAAATATTTGTATTTTTCATCAACTTAATAATAACTCTATTTAGACTCTGTAAACCGGACCATAGCTAAGCATCCTGAGAGAATCTGAACCTTAAGGTATACCATCTAGCCTTTAGATTCTTTAAAATTTTAGTTTCTGATTCTTAGTTTCTATTTAGGTTTAGATCATGGTTCCGAATAACGGATTTTTTTGCCAAAAATTCTTTATTATACATATAATCATAAAATTCTTGATATAAGCACCTGCGCATATTTTTTTCTTATTTTTGTAAGTAAATATTTGCTTTGTATAATTAGTGGTATATATTTTTAACAATTACCGAAATAAATAATTATTTAATATGATACATCTAAAACAATAGTTTTATAGTTTCTATTTTATTTTTGAACCGCCAACTATATCATCCAAAATTTTTAACATATGTTTATCGTATTGAATTTGCATTGAAATATTGTTTCTATAAAATATGCATAAAATAATATATTGACATATTAATTTATATTTTATTTCTATATTATATAAATTGACTATTTATATTTTACAGTTTAAATGAATATCTTCATATTTATGAGAATAAAATAGGTTAACCCATATATTATATAATTTTACTATAGTTATATATAGTTTTCACACATTATATCATTTTTTTAATAATTTATATGTTTTATAAATAATGATTAATTAAAATTTTTAAAATTATTAAAAAGTGAGACCAAAATATGCAGATAAGTATTTGTATTATGGTGTAAGAATAAGTATTTGTATTATGAGTAAGTATAAAATATATGTTTGAGATTATTTGGTGAAACGATTGTCTATAGTTTAGGAATATTATGTAAACATATCAAAATTGCGTTACAATTTTTTTTTTAAATATTACATCAACCAGTTCGATTAAAGTACTAAGTTATTAGTAAGTAATCAAAGTACTAATTAGTTAGAAAGCGATGAAATATAAGAATGTTAACTATGCCGTGCGGGCTTTATTTTTATATTACAATGTTTTAGTTTAATTAATAAAATTTATTAATTAATGAATACAATTAGATGTTATAATAATGTTTGCGTGGATGATAGTATTATTACTATAGAATTTTTAAAAATTTTATTTTGTAAAATATTTATTTAGAAAACATTATCATATAAAAATACTATTTAACATATTTTTTGTTTTATTTAAATTTGAAATATATATATAAAAGAAAATAAATTAAATTGGACCAACATGATAGAGAAAAGTTTTTTTGAGATACTATTAAAACATCAAATTTTATTTTTTGGAATACTGGATTTTGAATAGTTTTAGAATTGAATATCTCTTATGAACAAATCTTCTAAAATATTAATAACTTTTCTTTTTTAACTAATCTATTTAAAAAATTAATATCACTAAAATAGAAAATATTGTAAATAGTTTTAATTCGTTTAGAAATGAAAATTAAATCAAATTTTAATTTCTAAGTATATTTATGATTATCAAAACTAACTAATTTTGGAAATCTATTTAAATTTGATGCTAAAAGATTTTAAAAAGATTTTGTTATAATTTTATTTCAAATAAATAAAGATATCAAAATACATTATGATTAAGTTATGTAATTTCTAAGGATGGTCCAAATTAAAAAAAAAAAATCAGACAGGAAAGAAGTCATAAATTAAATTTAGTTTTAATTTCTAAGTATATTTATGATTATCAAACTAACTAATTTTTGGAAATTTATTTAAAATTGATTCTAAAAATATTTTAAGAAGATTTTGTTTTAATTTGTATTTCAAATAAAATAAAGATATCAAAATACATTATGATTAAATTATGTAATTTCTAAGGATGGTTTAAATTAAAAAGAAAAATCACACATGAAAGAAGTCATAACTTCTATTTTAATAGTATAGATATCTTTTATGTCTAGAAATAGTTAATACGTATGATGGATCTAGCTAAGACAAGGGATTTCTAGGATGTTTTTAACGTCCCATAGACAATTTTATGACACATAAGCTTCCAAAGCTAGTGAAGGAACTCTTATGCCGTGTATGCCGGACCACCTTTTTTTAATGGTGTCACCGCGTTTCACTTTTTGTGTCTCCGTAATTCATTTGCGTCCAATTCAGTTTTTGATTCTATTATTTTTTGTCTCCGTCGCATTACATTTTCTTGCCGCAGACTCTAGAAGCAGCGGTCATGAAACGAACATGACTAACGTCACCGAGAACAAGCCAAGTCGAGCCTCCACCTACTCCCAACTCTAAATCTACTTCGATACCTCTACTCGCTTTTTACTCGTCGAATCTCCATAAACAAGGTTAGGTAGAACAACTTTTACTTCCTCTTAATTTTCATATCAATAAAGTTTGATGCAAAGGACACAATGACGATGGTATCATGTTTCCACAAAGCGTTAAACCACCACTGAGCTAATGAGTGGATATTTTAGGATTTATCATGATGCAAAAAAACATAAACAACTCTGACAAAAGTTTCGATACAACTTAGTTCTCGGAAAATATCCAACAACTGAGCAAGAAGATGGTGTTGAAATGAAGCAATAAGCAAGATTAGTATTAATAAAGTGAAGTGCAGTGAAGGTTAGAAAACTGGAGAAAGTATAGCGAAGTGCGGCGAAGTTCAATGAAGTGTAGTGAAATCTGGATAACAAGATAAAGAAATAAAGAAGTTGGGGTGACTCAGTATAAACGTTGGTAGTCTTCAAAAATAAAGAAAATCAAGTTTGGAAGGAAGTACTCAGTTCTGGTTTGATTTAGACGAGAGGAAGGCACATGTGTGGCTTAAGAGAAACTCTCGGACCTGTCACTATCAAACTAAAGAGATTCTGCCTCTTCCTCTTGTCATTCTCACTACCTCTGGTCATGCATCACTTGACTCTATCCTCTTTGTTTTCATCAGAAATCCTACATAATTATTTATTTATGTTTTCCTATTTTAGTAATTGTTTAATGTTGTGTATTGCCTATTTAAAGGCTGCTTCATCACTTGTAACACTTGCCAGAATCTATAGACAAGTTTTTCTCCCTCAAACTCTTTCTCTCTTGCTTGTGTATAAACAATATTCACAATGAAATGAGTTAAGTATTATGGGTTAGAAGCTAACTTAACTCATTCTCTTTTAAGGCAGCCTAATACTTGTCAAATTCACTCTAAACTCTTCTTTATTTACTGTCTTAAACTCTAGCTTACTGATTCTAAGTCTCATTCATCTAAGTACACAAACTCTAAGTGTTGTGTTACATCTCAAGGATTAGATTCATACTAGAGAGTTTCTGCTTCATATAACATGTTTATTGTCTAAGATTTTTGGTTATATAGTAAGATGTGTACGAGAGTTCAATCACAAGTTGGTTGTCTCTTCTTTGTAATGGTGAGTTCTTGTTGTTAGGTGATATCACTCAAATGTTTAACCCTAAGTGAATTACTCTCTCAAATAAGAGGCTCAGTTGTAGTACTTAGGGATCGAATCCACAAGGAACTAAGGAATACAATAGATATAATCTAAATGATTATACTAGGTTGAAAAGGTATAAAATAGTAAAGTTTCAGTTTAAAAGCAATGGTAAGTTTCTTAAGAGAATGAATTTTAGATTTAAAACAATAAAAGAAAATAGTTAGATTCAAGGTTGCTATTCAGATAATCAGGATTATAATGCTATAGATGTTTTAATGAATTGCTTGCAAGATATATGAGAACTTTGATTCTTAGATAGATCTAATAGCAGTCGCTAAATAGACACATCCATTGATCTTATTGCCATCAATATCGACCGATGTTTTGACAGCGATATCGGACGATATGGGTTGCTGTCGATAGATGACTCTATAGGAGTATCGATCGATATAGCATAAGGTTGAATCAAATCTGTGTTCACCAAGATCATAGACCGGCTCTCGCACAACCCTAGAGGATCTAAGCTCATGCCAAATGATTTCAGGACAATGATAAACGAGTTAAATCACATCCAAGATCATACTCTAGGTAGCTACTCTAGACTGAGCATTAGGGTTCATTTGGATAATGAATATCAACAATTCAACATTCCATAGTTGGGGCTAATCCCCCATAACTATTTGAACCCTAAATCTAACAAAGAGATCTACTCAGACATAACTAAGAGATTCATGACAACTAGGTAATAATAGAAACTCATAGATAGAGGATTGAACTTTTTGTTCTTGGAACAACAAATCTCTTTGTGTGTTTCCTCTAGATTTAGAATTCTATAACCTTTTAGAAATTAAGATGAAAGAAATACTTTATAGAATAGAACAAAATAACAAGAAAAGTGTGCAAAGCTTTTCAAGTACAAAAGGTATTAGAAACAATAAAAGCATGTAAAAGCACATCTTGCCAAACACAAAGGCAAAAACTATAAATAAGAGTTCCATTAGGTTAAAAACTCGTCAGGGGAATTTTTTTAATATTGGGAAGACTTGGGCTTCAAGTCGGCCAAGTTGAACTTGTTCTCCACGCATCATCGATCGATGGTACATGGTGTACATCAATCGATGGAGTATCTCGACTTCATCTTCAATACAAGCGTCATCGATCGATTACACAGGGAGTGTATCGATCGATATGTGTCCTCATTATCTGATCTTCATAGTCATCTCGGAAAACTTTCCTTTTAAGATCCAAAAAGGCACATAAATCATCATTTTACTCCAAAGTGCTCCTGAACCTGAAAACATACCTAATAGACTCCAAAACATATATAAAACTCATAAAAACATATCAAAACCATGGCTAAAAGCGGGTCAAAATCATGGTCTATCAACTGCCCCAGACTTAAGTTTTTGCTTGTCCTCAAGCAAACCATTAGTCTATTTTGGAAAAAGTTTTTAAAACAGTAGGGATTTAATAAAATCTTTTAGCTCTAAAATCACTACTTCTACTTTGTTGCAAACCACATCTCATATTGCTAACTACAGAAGTACATTATACCATATCCTAGCTTAGCAACCAAATACATCCAGCCAATCAACTTAAACAATCATGTCTGTCTATCCTCTCTACTGATTTCATTTATGCATAAAATAAAGATGTAGACTTTACCTTGGGAGTATCGATCAAAGAATACTTGGATTCAACTCATACAAGTTTCAGGCATTCTCATCCTGGTTCCTTTTCTCTCTTTATCCCCCTTCTCTGAATCCCAAACTTTCTTTTCTTTTATGTCAATCCCAATGAACAACTAATGTTCATCTTATTGATCTTTCAACTTTTGTAGTCTCTTTTTGACAAAGTGTAGGCGAATAGTGGGGTCATAGGTAATGTACCTTTCCCTCGCTTCCACAATGTGTGATCATTCCTTTGATTTAGATTAGTGGGGTCATGGGTAATGTACCTCTCCCTCTGCCTCTCAAGAAATCATCTCAATCTTTTATATTCTGGGGATGCCAAAGGAAGGAGAGAAGGAAACCAAAATTTTTGAGACTTTACCTTCCAGACTTGCATGAGGATTCCGATCCCTTGTATACCAAGCCCCAAGACAAGCAATAGATGTCAGGTTAGGTTGGAAATCAGCTTTGGTTCTTCCAAACAATCATGAAAAGTGTTGTCATAGGATGATCGGTGATCCACTTTAGCATCTATAGTACTTTCTGCAATCAACAATTCTAAGAATGGTGCTAAAG
>CAKOAT010157600.1:12892-23489 GCA_932364175.1 Eruca vesicaria subsp. sativa | reverse complement strand
AAAAAGAAAAAAAAATTTATAAAATTTTTGTCCCTTTCTTGACTCAATAAAACCAATTTTTGAAAACTTTTTAAAGAGATCAAAAGGTAAAGTAGCATCAGTAATCACTCCCCCCAGACTTAAATCATACACTGTCCTCAGTGTATAACTAGTCGGAGTTAGAGCATAAGAAATAATAAATGTGTAACTGATATTGAAATTGTGAACGATATACATGACCGATGTTCGTATCGATCGATGGTGAGTCACTTCCATCGATCGTCATGGATAGGGTTATGTCGGGTAATGTAGACAGGGTCTCATCGGTCGATAGAGGTAGTGATCGTGTAGCTATGTTCCTAAAAACAAATAAAAACGAAAGTAATAAGTAAAAATAAAACAAAACTAAGTAAGAAAATACCTAACAGTGGGTTGCCTCCCACTCAGCGCTTATTTAAAGTCATTTTAGCTTGACTATGGAGGTATGGTGGCTAGTGAGGTGGGTTGAAGGTACTTGTTAGGAAACAAGTATCTTCCTTGTCTTGTGATTCATCAAACCAGGAAGTCAAAAAGCTTCTTGTGGCTTTCTTGCTTCTGGTCATACTAGCTTTCAAACCATGCACTTCAGTTTGGATCTTTTCTAACCACTCTTCGATGCTGGAAATGCTGTACTGATGATTTCCAAGCATGTTGTAGATGTGTTCTGCATTCAGCTGTGTGGTTTCGTGGTGTGGGGTCTCGTTGGTCGATTCTAGAGGTTTCATATTGGTCGTTATGTTGTTGGCTTCATCGATCGATGGGGATGGGGTAGGTCGGCTGGCGAGCTGTCTTTTAATATCTGCTACCTCCTCTTGAATATCTTCCACTGTGCACTGTAATCCTTTAACGTCACTGTGTACTGGGAACCAATACTTGTTCAGTAATCTGTAATCTTTGTCTTCACAAAACTCAATAGATTTGTAGATATCTCTTGTGGCTGCTTCTAGTTCTTCTCTTGTACAGTAGTCTGGTGCGCGTGTATCGATTGATGGTCTGGGTAAGTCATCAATAGATAGCCTCTGTAAGTGACTCTCGATAGGTGCGTCAAAGGTTGTGTCGATCGATTTGGATGGTTCTGCATCGGTCGATGGTCGTCTCTGAGATTCGAGTTGTGCACGCAATTTGGTGACTTCTTCTTGTAAGGCTTCTCTTTCTTTTCGTGCTAAGTCATTGCTTGACGTAATCCATAGTATTTCTCCTCGAAGTCTCGATATGACTTTCTCCTATTCGAGGCCCAATCCTGCTTTCTCCCAGTTGTGTTCACTGGTTCTCTCATCCAGTATCTCTGACCTCTGCTTCTGTGAAGAGCTTGCAATCTGGAACTCCTTTAGCATTTTGTTCAGCATGCTCCGGTAAGCAAAAACAAGAGCGCCCAAATAGTGAGGCTCTTTTCAGTAGCTTCTCAATGTCTTCTTTGTAGACATGGATGATATCTCCGTTGACCTCTCTAACATAACCAGCTTCATCTCTGTAGACACCAAATTCGTCTTTCTTTTCCCAGGAGAAACGACGAATGCCGTGCTTGAAAGCTCTCTTCCCAATCTCGCGGTGAATATCGGTCGATGCTCGTCGCCATGCATCGGTCGATGCTAGCTGAAACTGGTGCTGATCGTTAGGGTAACGGGGTGGTTGGGTGTATGGGTTGACTGGTCCATTCGCCATCTGAAGGATGATTGCAACGTCTTCTTTGGATATTGGAATGATTCTTCCATCTAGTGCTCGTGCATGACCTTCTGGATCCTTGAAAATACCATTTGCATATGGAATTAGTGAAGTATAATCGAAAGTATTTGTTTGTACCTCGGATGGTGTTGATGTGGTATCGATCAATGGTTGGGCTGGTGCATCGGTCGATTGTTTGTGGAACATGTCGGTCGATGGCTGGTGCTCCATGTCGGTCGATACGGGTGCTTCAGGTCAGATCGCGGATGGTAGAGGTGCTGTATCTACTGCAAAACTCTCATGATAACTGCTCGCCCAGCTTCCAATCGAGTAATCTCGGTCTCGTGGTTCGCGTGGGACATAGACTTGTGCGCAGTAGGGTTCATCGATTGTTGATTCAAAACGTCGTTTGAGCGATCTGGGTTGGGGTATATCGGTCGATGGGGTAGGGTTTTCATCGATTGATGGGCGGAAGTTGAAAGATGGGAGAGGAAGTCTGACTTTGTCTTCTCGAAGAAATCTATACTATGTGGCTCGTTCCTCTTCATAATCTGCATCGTACTCCTCCTGAGTAGTGATGCTAGCTAACTCGGGCATGTAATGATCGTTTTCCCAATCATTGGTGCCAAAATCGCCGTCTGGAAACTCTTCCTCGATCTTCTGGAATAGAGTATCCATCGATGACCATGTGTACTCATCCGTCGATTCGGGTTGGCTGTTATCGGTCGATGGTGGAAGACTGTAATCAGTCGATACGTCTGGATCGGTTTCGTACTCGGCCATGGAATCATACTCATGGGCACAAAAACATGTTGCTACGAGTGTTGGGTTCTTCATTCTTGGAAACTTGATGACTGGAACAGGATTGTAGTGGATGGTAGGGTTGATGAGGGTGAGACAGAGCTTGTTGGTTTTGAGATCACAAACGGCTCCAACTGTGGCTAAAAAGGCTCTTCCAAGTAGTAGAGAAGTCTTGAAGTTGAGCTTGTTGGCTAGGACATGGAAGTCTGTAGGAATTAGGGTTTCTCCAATCTGTACCTCAAAGTTTCTAACTATTCCTCCAGAGCTCTGCTGAGAAAATTCCACAAAGATGAAGGATTCTTCACTAGGCTCGATCTTCAGACCTAGCTGGTCTGCCATAAGCTTGGGTAGGATCCTGACTCTAGATCCTGTATCACATAGGGCATGAGGGAACTCAACACCTCTGATAGAACAGGGTATTGTGAACTTCTCTGGATCGCTCTTCTTTTCCAGTGTGATCTTCTTCTTTAGACTGTCTCTAACTTGATGAAACATCCTCCTTATGTCTTCTTCTGTCTCTCTTGTTTCTCTGAAAAACATCCACAATCTGTGTGAAAAGTAAGATTCTTCAAAAGGTTTCTCTGTAGGTATCTTGAGAACTCTTTTTCTGAAGCTTGACAATTCTTTCTCATTAGCTTCCCTTTTATAAGGCTTCGCGATCTTCTCTTTCTTTTTTTTTGAGAATTCTTCCGGTAGTTTCCTTTTCTATCTCTATGGACTCGAAGATATCCGTGGGTCTCTCCAAGATGGCTTTCTGAGGGCTTCTAGTAGTGTAATATCGCTCCCGGAATGTGTCAATAAGTGCACCATCTATCTTGGGGAGTTGCACTCGGCGGTGGGGTACTGTATATCAGACGACACTGACTGGAGTGTGTCGGTCGATAGCGTGGTCTTCCTGTCGATCGATAGGAGGGTAATCATGTCGGGTGATGTCGTGCGGTTTGATCTTGACAAGGACGGGCGGATGTGGGTGACGTGCTGCGAAAGCTTTGTGAGTCATAGTCTGGACGTTATTGCACTCGTACGGGTACTCGTCTAAGTCCATCGATCGACACTCATCAAAGTCTATCGATCGATGTACATGGGAACGTATCTGTCGATGATCACGGGGTGATATCGATCGATTGTAGTCGCGAACGAAGTCTCTCTCATCATCGGGTTGCTGAATCTCTTCTACTACCTCTTGCCAAAAATCATCATCCAGGATGGCATTAATGTTATTGTTGGCAAGCTCCTGCTTCCTTTGGGCTTCTACTGTCTGAAACACCTGAGTCTCTAGCTTCTTCATATGGGTGGTTAAACAATTTAGCTCTTTTTGGAGGGTGTTGTAGACGGAGTCGATCTTCCCATTGAAGTCTGTCTGGAGTTTCTGCTGACTCTCAAAGACCTTGTCAAGCATCTCCTCCAGTTTAGTATCTTGGGTGGGTGGGTGTGGGTTGGAGTAGAATGAGTTTCCATAGCTCGTGTTGTTGTTGGGGTTACTGCTGCTGAAGGTGTTTGGCTTCTGTGAATTGAAGTTGCTTCTCTGGCCTGTGTAGTTTCTGTATCCTCCTTGGTTACCAGGCCTCTGAAAACCAGCTCCACTGACCCTGTTTACATCTTCTTCTATATAATCTTCACCTGCAGTCTCTGCATCCTCCAGTGAACAGATCTGCTTGTTTATCAACTTCTGAATGGTATCCAGCTGTGCTTGTACTTCATTGATGTATTCCTTTCCAAGGAATGATGTAGTTTTTGTCTTCATGAATTTCTTTGTGCTATTTCTGGAAGCTAAATTATCAATGAGCTTCATAGCCTCTTGTGGATTCCTGGTGTTGAAGTTGCCTTCACTAGCTGTATCAAGAGCTCTCTGATAGTCCAATGTGATGCCTCTGTAGAAAGTGCAAAGGAGTTGCTTTCTATTGAAACCATGGTGTGGGCAATCTCTTTGGTAGGACTTGAATCTGTTCCATGCATCTTTGAATGACTCTTCAGGATTCTGAGTGAATGTAGCAATCTTTTTCCTCCATTCTTCAGCGCGTGACTCATCAAAAAAGTTACGCAGGAATGCGTTCTTGATGTCACTCCAAGTTGTGAGAGAACCTGGCGGTAGTTTTCTAAGCCACTGCAAAGCTTCTCTAGATAGGGAGTACTTGAAAATCTAACAGAGAAGATAGTCTTGAGGGACTCCATTGGCTTTTATGACGGTTATGAGATCCTCGAACCTCTCGAGATGGTCCATAGGATGCTCATTGGACAACCCACAGAAGGGTATTTGTCCTACAAGGGTGTAGTACTGCGGCTTAAGCTCGAAATCTCCTCTCTGAATAGCAGGAGGGCGGATGGCTGATCGGTTGGAATAGAACTGATCTGGACGGTTGTAGTCAGCCAAAGATCTAGCTTGGTTAGCCTATTCTACAGGTTGAATGATGCCTGTAGGTGCAGTTTCTTGCTCAGGTATGATCTCCTTCTGAGCGTTCAGCTTCTGACCTGCTGCATTACGCAGGTGACCATCTTGATCACGCATGTCTTCATTCTCATCGGTAGTGAGAATAATAGGTGCTACCATGTCTAGCCGGTTAGTATCGATCGATGTAAGATGAGGTATATCAATCGATGTCGGATGAATGGTATCGGTCGACGAACGGTTGTTGATGTCGAGCGATGTAGCGGTGAGAGTATCGGTCGATGTTGAAGGTGTCTCGGTCGACTGTGGTAGGAAAGTATTGTCGACAGGGATGTGTTGATGTCGATCGATGAGGAGCGTAGGTCTTTGCGGATGCTACTTTCCAAGCTGTGAGGATCTTATGAGTACAAAAGGTTTTTGTCCTTGTTGCTTCTAGTACTGCTGGGCATGTACCTGAAAAAGACAAGGAAATTTTTTTGGTGTCAGAAGATAATTTAAACAATAAAAGAAAAAAAATAACCTAGACCTAATCAGATTTAAATCTAATGTTATCAAATTTCCCCGGCAACGGTGCGTAATTTGATATCACTCAAATGTTTAACCCTAAGTGAATTACTCTCTAAATAAGAGGTTCAAATGTAGTACTTGGGGATCGAATCCACAGGGAATTAAGGAATACAATAGATATAATCTAAATGATTATGCTAGGTTGAAATGGTTTAAAATAGTAAAGTTGTAGTTTACAAGCAATGGTAAGTTGCTTAAGAGAATGGATTTTAGGTTTAAAACAATAAAAGAAAATAGTTAGATTCAAGGTTGCTATTTAGATAATCAGGATTATAATGCTATAGATGTTTTAATGAATTGCTTGCAAGATATATGAGAACTTTGATTCTTAGATAGATCTAATAGCAGTCGCTAAAGAGACACATCAATTGATCTTATTGCCAGCAATATCGACCGATGTTTTGACAGCGATATCGGACGATATGGGTTGCTGTCGATAGATGACTCTATAGGAGTATCGATCGATATAGCATAAGGTCGAATCAAATCTGTGTTCACCAAGATCATAGACCGGCTCTCGCATAACCCTAGAGGATCTAAGCTCATGCCAAATGATTTCAGGACAATGATAAACGAGTTAAATCACATCCCAGATCATACTCTAGGTAGCTACTCTAGAGTAAGCATTAGGGTTCATTTGGATAATGAATATCAACAATTCAACATTCCATAGTTGGGGCTAATCCCTCATAACTATTTGAACCCTAAATCTAACAAAGAGATCTACTCAGACATAACTGAGAAATTCATGAAAACTAGGTAATAATAGAAACTCATAGATAGAGGATTGAACTTTTGGTTCTTGGAACAACAAATCTCTTTGTGTGTTTCCTCTAGATCTAGAATTCTATAACCTTTTAGAAATTAAGATGAAAAGATATACTTTATAGAATAGAACAAAGTAACAAGAAAAGTGTGCAAAGCTTTTCAAGTACAAAAGGTATCAAAAGGTATTAGAAACAATAAAAGCATGTAAAAGCACATCTTGCCAAACACAAAGGCAAAACTATAAATAAGAGTTCCATTATGTTAAAAACTCGTCAGATTTTTGTAATATTGGGAAGACTTGGGCTTCAAGTCGGCCAAGTTGAACTTGTTCTCCACGCATCATATCGATCGATGGTACATGGTGTACATCGATCGATAGAGTATCTCGACTTCATCTTCAATAGAAGCGTCATCGATCGATTACACATGGTGTGTATCGATCGATATGTGTCCTCATTATCTGATCTTCATAGTCATCTCGGAAAACTCTCCTTTAAGCTCCAAAAGGGCACCTAAATCATCCTTTTACTCCAAAGTGCTCCTGAACCTGAAAACATACCTAATAGACTCTAAAACATATATAAAACTCATAAAAACATATCAAAACCATGGCTAAAAGCGGGTCAAAATCATGGTCTATCATTAGGTAGAAAGGGAAAGTCACAAGTTGACTGAATACTCTCTTGACATGAGACAAACACTCATGAACTCCAACATGGTATCAAAGCTTTGTTGCTCTTCTTTGGGATCAAACTCACCTATTTTATCTCAGTTTTTGAATAAATCATTTCTCTCCCAGTCTGATATAGTGTAAGCTTGGTCAATACTTGTTAGTATCTTGAAATCAAGTTTGAGGAAGAGAAAGATTCTAAAATGTTTCACCATTATGCTTTATCAATTGTATAATAGCTCTCTTAATGGAGAATCTCTTTGACCAGTGGACAAACTGTTTTGATCAATTGGTTTCATTGTTGTCTAAGCCACAAAAAATACTTGTTCATGTGTTATTCTGACGATTCACTTGTTGCAAATCCTGGAAAACATCAGTTCATGAGTTATTCCAGTGCATATGTCTAAGATAAGTGAATAAATTAATAGTTCAGTGATTCATTGTGTTTCAGCTACTAAAGCACCAAACTCTTGATGAGTATTGGATGCTCCTGGTTGTTAATGTTTCCGCAAAACTCAAGAAAACAGAGAAAAACTCTGTTCATTAGAACTCTTGAGCAAATTCTATATTATCTATTCTCTAATTCTCTGATTCACATGTTACTCATTCTCAATTATTCTCTAATTCTCTGACTACTAATACTCTAGTTACATCATTCTCTATTCTCTATTTATTCTCTGGTTATTTGTATTCTCTTGTTACTTAAATCTATGTTCTCACGATCTTGTTTAGAATCTGCCTAAGGTTGTTAACTGCTTTGAAAAAAAATAATCATGCTTCTGTCTTTTGGAAAATTAATTAAGTTGTTGCCTATATGCTTAGTCTTGTTAATTAGGATTCAAGGAGTGTTGCTAGGATAAAAATCATAAAGATATCTGCCCGTTGCTTGTGAAATGTGTTTTAAAGATCATACTTGGTAAACCCATGTTCTGGTCTTTTGTTGTCTACTGATGCTTGTCTTAGTGTTGGTTTGACAGATTGTCCATGTTGTTAAGAGCCTACACATGATGTAAATTCCTGACCATGGAGATTGTCCATTGCCCAACAATCCTTTGGACATTGTTGTTCATTAACTCTCAAAAAATGATTTGGTACTCATTTAAAATGCATGTTAAGCTTCTTATTTCATGTTTTAACAAAAATTGTATCAAAAATTTTAAAATAATAACCAGATTAATGATTTTTTATTTTCAATAACTTATTTTGAAACTTATTAATTGTTAACCTATTAAACATTTAAAAATAGTTAAGTTAATAGTAAAATTTTAAATACATGAAAATTAAGTAATGAAGAACTTTATTTTTTTTCTTTCAAAATCTAAATACCTGAAACTCGATCCAAAATAACTGAACCGAACTAAAAATATCTGAACCCGACCCATATGTAAAAAAACCGAACGGTACTAAACTCCAATATCGAAATACCCGAAAACCCGAAATACCTGATCCGAACCTGAAATACGTTTGTCCCCGGTCCAAATAGTTTTCTATCATTCTATTATAAACTAAAACAGTATAAATGGTCCTCATTCGATTTCCAGCGGAAAAGGCAATAGTTCTTCCAATGAGACATGGCAAAAAATGTTCAACTCTTTTTCTCTCCCAGACACCTTTTTCGAGAGTGGTCCTTACCCTCAGGATTTTGTGCTGTAATGAAAGTTGGCCTTCCCTTTTTGGGACAGATATCTGCTGTTACACCAACTTTTTGAACCCCTCTTTCCTCTTTGAGCTTTATCATGTGGACTGAAAGCTGCACCGGTCTTTACCCGAAGGTTCACCAACTGGCAAACGCCGGGAACTATGGCATCTCCGGCCAAACGCACCCCCCACGATAGACATCTCTACTCCAGTTGCACCACAACAGCTTTGGGAAGACGTGACATGATAACCCCATCTCTTTGAAAGACCTTGGAACACGTAGAGTCGACGGCTACTCCTCTACCAACTACAAATCTCCCTCCAACTTTCTATGCCGACATCCCAACCTGTCAAAAGGGTCTCTCAACATCCAACGAGACCTCATCTCTGCTTTAACCATGTCTCAAAGAAGTCTTTCTGCGGCTGAAAAAGGTAAAGGTGTAACCACTGAAAAAAAGGAGCACCTCGCAAAAGAATCTGGGCTTCAAGCATCGACAACTCAGCTCTTATCCAAAGAAGCCAACAAACCCTTATAGGTCGAGTCACTAACTTGAAAGAACAACGCATCTCGTACCTTCTTGAAGATCTACCACGAAACTGGACTTTGAAAGGGAGAGTCACAAGCTCCGACCTTGGTCATGGCTGCTTCCAGTTCAGATTTGACAGGGTTGATGACATGCACAGCGAGCTAAACAACCGACCCTACCAGTTTAACGGCTGGATGGTTATTCTCCAACAATGGGAACCTATCATCTCTGATTCCTTCCCATCACAGATCCCTTTCTGGATCTCCCTCAAAGGCCTTCCCCTTCACTTTTGGCATCAAAAGACTATCTATGACCTTGGATAGGACCTAGGAACAATGGAGGACTACGTTATTACTGACACTGAGGCGCGTCTACGTATTTCTCTAGACGGACTGAAGCCTATCACTCGAGAATCTATCCTTGAATTTGACTCTGGAGAAGAAGCTCTGATAACTTTCGACTATGAGGGTATGGGAAACCTCTGCTCAGAATGTTCCTCTCTCACCCATATGGAAAATGACTGTCCATAAAAGCCTAACAGTCCATCAAAAAGAACCCCTTCTCCTGAAAGGAACTTGGACCATAAAGAAATGGGTAGCCGTCACCACACATACCGTAAGGAGTCCCGATACCAACTGTACCCCTCAATGGGAGCAAAACCTACAAGTGACAGTGACAAGGCCTTCAATCAGAGACTCGACCGCCAAGACCTTATGGATCACGAGTATCCCTCTCACAAAACCAGACCAAACCTTTGAGAAATAAGATCACACCTGGTACTGCAAAGAGACAAGAAGACTGGGTGAGTGACATAACACAATATCGTCCCCACAAAGGGACTGAGGGTCCCCGAGGAAACCAACCGTCTTATTACCATTCAAGTAGAGACCCATACACACCTACAGAGCCACAAATGGTTTGGAGGGAGAAAAGAGGTTCACCGAGAGAGATTCACGAAAGACTCCACGAGAACTCTTACTCCTCCCCAATCACTACAGCACATGTTGAGCTACCTGAGCACGCCAGATCTTTGGAAAGGAACCTGGCTCTATCAGACTTCCCACCAAATCAAAGGATACCCTCAACGGAAGAAGTTATGAACGACCTAATTGATGTCTCAATCCGATACACTAACTGCAATGACCCGGTAGAAAGAGAAGCAAGACGCCAGCGAGTCTTACAAACAAATGCAGAGGGGATAATGGAGGAAACAGCAGCAAGTATTATATCCTGCTGCTGTGAATGCAGTGCCTCAGCTACCTCCCGCTGCCCCTATTATTCTGCCTGCTCCAAGCATGAGTATGGATACCCTACCCCAACCTAAACGCAGAGGGAGACCCCCAGTGGCAAATAAACAACCTCCTAAACAGAGAGTACTCAAGGGTATGTCCTCACGCAAGCGCAACTTATCAGGTTCAACTCCTTCACCCAAAGGGATCCCAAAATCAGCGAATAGGCGAGATAAGACAAATATGGGGACAGCTCAGGCTTCTTCTTCTAGTAACGACAGATCCTCAAACAGCCTCCATACAGGGTATGTAGATCCTCACTAGGATTTTC
>CAKOAT010157489.1:55711-111956 GCA_932364175.1 Eruca vesicaria subsp. sativa | reverse complement strand
GTAACATCCTTTAAGGCTGCTCTTATGTCGTCTACACTCTGGATACCTCCTTTTGGTTTCACCAACAACATATTTCCTTGGATCTATTGGTTTCTGTGGACCTCGAGGAACAACCTGATCTTCGAGAAAAAACCATCAACGGCCGCTGAGATCATCTTCAAATCCATCGTCGCACTAAAGGAATGGGAAAGTGCTCAAGTAAAGCTCTGTAAACCTCCCTCTATTCGAGCGATCCCTACCCAATCGGCCCTTCACCAGACTCATAACCCGCTCACGATCTTCTGCAACACCGATGCTGCTTGGCGGGGTGATACAGGTAGAGTGGGATTGGCCTGGATTTTCACCAATCTTCAAGGACACGAGATCAATCGAGGATCCCTGCTATCCAGGAACATGTAGCTTCGGCTTGCATGGCGGAGGCGCTGGCGGTGAGAAACGCTCTACAACACGCGATCGATATCTCAACTACACTATCATCTGGCTATGATCAGATTCTCAAGTGCTCATTGGAGCTTTATCTGCGGGGCGCCATCCGACCGAGCTTTATGGAGTACTCTCGGACATCGCCTCTCTATCTTGTTCTTCCTCGTTTTCTTCATGTCGTTTTTCTTTCATCAAAAGGGAGCTTAATGGGCTTGCGGACTTATATGCTAAGGCATGCTTACATTCTGGCCCAAGCCTTTGTAAGCTTAAACATCTTTATCTTTAATCGAATTTCAGTTGTCCAAAAAAAATAATAATAATAACTTTCGTGTAAAGAAACACAGAAAGTCATTTAGGGTGGTAAAGTGGTATTGTGCATTCAGAATCTGTCAAATATGACGCAAAACTTCATTTTAAATGCAAAAATAACTCAAACGATTAGTGAAATTACAAACATCCCTCCATGACCAAACAAAAAAAAAACAGGATTATAGTTTATCATTATAACTTTGCGAGTGAGAAAACTTTCAGGTAAGTCTTCTCATGAGAAAACTTACTTGGAAATCTTCTCATGATGAATGTTATGCCCAAAATCGGGCCCATTGACTTCGGCAGTACGAGGCCCATCACGCAACGAAGATAACTATCGAGCAAATGAGCCAGTGAAGAACCCATCGAGTAAGACGAGAGCGGAAACCGAGGAAGAATCGTGGAATTAATTAGAGAAGAAGGAGGCTATTAAAGGGGAGCTAAAGAAGAGCATAAGACACACAAAAAAACCCTAGAGCAAATCACTACTCTCGTCGACCTCACTTCTTAATCTTTATTTCGTTATAGTTTTGATCTCTCTTTGTTGTTCTCGATCTTGATTATTACTTTGTACCGAACCATATATTCAATAAAGTCCATTTTTGTCAACCAAATTCCGATTATATTGTTGTGAAGAGCATCGTTGTCCACATCATTTGTCTTCCCTATATTAAACTCTTTGATCACTACAAAATACTTAGTGTGTATTTTAGGATCTACATTTTGGCGCGGACTGTGGGGAAGATAAATGAAAAACACCCTTGCTAAGAACCCGATCTAGGATTTCTAAGCACGATTATGGATCCAGACCAAACTCGATCCAGTTACACCAGAAGAAAAGTGGGTGATCGCGATAGATCAAGACCGAATACCATGGCGTCGTTAGAAGAAACATGGTCACCTAACAACAATACTAGCGACCCATCGAAAAGAAGAGCCCCATTTTGAGAAGCGATTCCCTCTCCAAAAATTCAATAGCCACCAGAGACCGAAGGAAAGCCTACCATCACTAAGGAGATCCCGGCCCCGAAAGAAACCTTGACTTTCTCGATATGCCACACATCGACGCCTTGATCTTCGCTATCGATTTAGCCGGAGTCACTGTAACAAGAGCCTTCATAGATACGGGGAGTGCCAGCAATATTCTCCCACAAGACACACTTCGATTGATAGGCCGAGATTGCCACACAGTCAGCTGAGAGATGGATCTCCATATCGAGATCGACGAAAAGAAAGTACAATTCTCGACCATTTAAATTACGACCAAGGTCCACGATCAAGAATTGGAGACCAAATTTGCCCTGACCAAAAACACATGCACTTCGACATTGTCTTAGGGAGATTTTGGTAGCATAAAATGAGGGTGAACCGTTCGATCTACCATCAGTGCGTAAAGTTCATATCACCCACCGGAGAAAGATAATCTACAGTAGCAAGAAAAATTCTAGAGCATGCTACATGGCAGGATTTTGAAAGATATATCCACGAGAAATGAACATCCTGACCTCTCGCAATCTCACGATCAGGAAACCCGAAAAAGGTCTCTTGAGCGCCATCCCACTCGACGAACAGTTCCCCGACAAGTGCGTTAACATCGGGAATGATCTCCCAGCGGAGATAAGATGTAATCTACCGTCTTTCCTGAAACAGAACATCAAAACGTTTGCATGGTCGGCCGCCGATATGCCTGATCGACATCACAATAGCGTCCCACCATTTAAATGTCGATCCTACACAAAAACCGGTCAAGCAGAAACGGAAAAAATTGGGTCCTGAACGATCAAACGCCATAAATGACGAGGTCGAGAAGTTAGTAAAAATTGGTTCCCTCCGCGAAGTCCAATATCCGGATTGGCTCGCCAACCCCATCATGGTAAAAAAAAAGAAAAATGTTGTATCTATTTCACCGATCTCAATAAAGCTTGTCCGAAAGATAGCATCCCACTGCCATATATCGACCTTCTGGTAGAAGACACGGCCGGGCACGAGTTACTGTCGTTCATGGATGCATTCTGTGGCTACAACCAGATCCTCATGAACCTCGAAGACCAAGAGAAAACGAGTTTTATCACCGAAGGCGCACTTATTGTTATAAAGTAATGCCTTTTGGACTAAAGAACACATGAGCTACCTACCAGCAACTAGTAAACAAAATGTTCGCTGACCTGCTCCGAAAAACAATGGAGGCTTACATAGACGACATGCTTGTCAAGTCATCAAAAGAAAACGATCACGTTCCTTAGCTTCAGGAATGCTTCAACATCCTTAACAAGTTCGAAATGAAACTAAACACGACCAAGTGCACTATCGGGTATCTGGTGACAGAAAGGGGAATCAAAGCTAATCCGAAACAAATCACAGCGCTCGTAGACACTTTACCGCCAAACTCCATCAGCGAAGTACAACGACTTACCAAAGAGATTGCAGCGTTAAATCATTTTATCTCAAGGTCGACCGATAGATGACTTCCATTCTACAAGCTCCTGAAAGGGAACAAAAATGTTTGAATGGAACAGAGAATGCGATGTCGCGTTAAAAGAACTCAAAGAATACATAAGCCAGCCTCCAGAATTATCAAAACCAATCGAAGGCAAAACATTTTTCCTATATGTAGCTACTTCAGAGTACGCGGTCAGTAGTGTATTAATCCGGGAAGAAAGCGGCGAACAAAAACCGATCTATTATGCCAGCAGATCTCTGATCGACGCCGAAACAAGATATCCCGCGATGGAGAAATTAGCCATAGCAGTCGTCACAACTGCAAGAAAATTAAGGCCGTACTTCCAATCGCACTCGATCATAGTAATAACATCTCAGCCATCACAGACCATTCTTCACAGTTCGAGCCAATCGGGGAGATTAGCAAAAGCAATCAAACTCAGTGAGTACGATATCGAATACAAACCCCTGAAAAGTTCAAAGGCCCAAGTTTTGGCCGGCTTTATCATCGAGCTCGCTCCCAAAGAGGCCGACTCGAGCTCTAAAAAGTGGAAATTACGCATCGATGGAGCATCATCGAAATAAGGATCGGGATTGGAATACAGCCGGAATCCCCAACCCGGGAAATATTCAAACAATCATTCTGTCTTGGATTCAGCGCATCGAATAACGAAGCCGAGTATGAATCCCTGATCGCCGGATTACGACTCGCTCGAAGCATCGGCGCCCAAGAAATAAGTGCCTTCAGCGACTCACAATTGGTCACGAGCCAATTCCACGGAGAATACGAAGCCAAAAATGAAATAATGGAAGCCTACCTCGAAGTCTTACAAAAAATCATGGAGCAGTTCAATAAATTCAAACTCACAAAAAAAACCTCGAGGTGAAAACACGTCAACAGATGCCCTCACTGCCCTGACATCGATCTCCACTCCCACACAAAAATGAGTAATACCGGTGGATGGAATTGAAAAACCAAGTATTGATATACCATGCAAAAAAAAGCAACTCGCCGGAAGGCAGCCACCACCAAATAGGAACAATTATTACCAGAAGCAAAGCCAGGAATGCAACTCAGGATACCACTAACGAAACACTTCAAGCAAGAGAGATTATCGACTATCCCCACGACGAAAACGTCGGAACGTCAGAAAGACCTACACGAAACTGTACATCGCACTCCCAAGCGAGAAAGACATGGAGTTCATCGATCCCTCTCGAAGAAGCCGACCACAAGCCCAACGCAGAGGCGCAAAATGCCTTCCAGAAAGAACTCGAAAGCAGAGTCGACTAAAGAATCCCAAACTACAATTATATCTTGTAATGGCGAACTCCCCACAGAAAGAGGGGAAGCTAGGAAAATAAATGCCCGAAGCTTGCGTTACTGCATTATGGAAGAAAAACTAGATAAACAAAGTCTAGGCAATCCTTACCTACTGTGTGTCTCTCCCAATGATGCGTTTGCGATTCTAAAGCAAGCTCACGACGGATCATATGGAAGCCACTCTGGCGGCAGATCCCTGGCCATCAAGATCAAGAAATACAGATACTTTTGGCCAACTATCGCCGAAGACTGCAGGCAATTCTCACTAAAATGCGATAAATGCCAGCAACACACGCCGATGATATATCAGCCCACTCAAAAGCTCTCATGAAATGGTCCATGGACATAGGCGGACCATTGGTACCCTCCGGACCGACAAGATTTTTTTTTCCTAGTACTAACCGAATACTTCACCAAATGAATCGAAGCCGAAGCATATCAGAAGATAACAACCGAAACAGTGATCAAGTTTATTTGGAGGAACGTCGTATGCCGACACGGGTTGCCATACAAAACAATAACCGACAACGGCTCGCAATTCATATCCAAAGCATTCACTGACTTCTGCAATAAATGGAAAATAAAGATATAAAAAGCGAGCCCGTGATACGCAAAATGCAACGGACATGCAGAAGCCTCAAATAAAAATATAATGAATAACCTCAAAAAAGGCTTGACCTTAAAAAAGAAAGATGGAGAGAAGAATTGCATGGTGTTTTATGGGCGTGCCAAACAACACCACACACCGCGACACAAGAAACCCCCTTCTCCCCCACCTATGGAGTCGAAGCCGTAATTCCGACTGAAAGCAAAGTTCCAAGCCAGCCACGCAGATTATGTACAGAAAACGCCGAGCTCAACGAAGAACTTATAATCGACCAGCTTGATATGATCGAAGAATGATGAGAAAAGGCATCGGTTCGAGTACAGAACTATGAACAGGCCTCATCCCGTTACTACGATTCTAATGTAAGAAACTGCTCATTCTGCGTCAGCGACTTAGTATTACGAAAAGTGGTCGACGGAACGAAAGAAAAAGGAGCGGTAAAATTAGGAACGAGATGGGAAGGACCTTACAAAATAATAAAGGAAGTGAGAACCGGAGTCTACGAACTGGAAAAATGTAGAACCAGCAAACCCGAAATGAGGCCTTGGAATACTTACAACCTCAAAAAAATACTATAGATAAAAAGCCCAATACTTAACCTACGGCTATACATCGAACTGGGGACCATCAGTCACGACCAAAACGAAAAAAAAACGAACTAAGATAAGCTTGATCCCCGACAGGGGTACGTAGGCAGCTCGACATCGAGTGCAGCCAAAACAAACAAAAATCTATGTTAATGAACAGACAAATACATCCCTCGACCTCACTACGCCCCAAAGCAGATTCCTGATCAGTCTACCTCCATCCAAACAAGTACAGGGATAATATTATTAAATATCATTACCAAATACAAAGGTACTTACCTAAAAAGTTCATTAACCCATAAACATAATGGGTTCTCAAAAATGACCAAAAACCAAAAGATAACAAAAACAATAATATAAAAATGGAAGCAAACACCATCATCGCAATCAGACTGTCTAGTTTATTGAGTCTGCAGAAACTTCAAGAAGCTCAAGACGCTCCAGAGACGGGTCAGATACCTCAATCTTACCACTTTTGATCAAGCAGTCGAGCTCCTTATCCTTGAGACGCTTCAATTCAGCCTCAATCTCAAAACCACCTTTCAGATACTCCGATATCACGTCGATACGTGCTCACACGTCCTCCAGACGGATTTTAGCTTCCCTCTCCTCCTTCATCTCCCGCAACTTTCCCTTTATCGTCTTAAGAACTCTCTCGTATTCTTAAACAAGAGATCGACAAGCACGGCGAGACTCCCTTTTGATCGCAGCCTCTCGACTTTAGAGCTCCCTCCTGCTTTTTTATTCCATCGATTTGATCGAAGCAAACACCATCATCGCAATTTTTTTTTCTTCAACGACCATCAATCTATTCTCGAGATCGACCTTTTCCCTCTCAAAGCTAACTGACCTGTCCTTTAGTTCCTGAATTTCTTCAACACGCTTTCGATCCTTCTCTTTGGCCTACTCCAGAGCGATCCACAACTGTTGGATCGTAGTCAGATATCCTTCAACCTCTTCTTTACCCGGAAACTCTGCCAGGCGTTTCTCCATCAACGCAGCATACTCATTGCTCGCTTCTATAGCCTACTTATAGACAGAGCTGTCAGAGACTTAAAGGAAATAAAAGTGAATAGAAAACATATCGCTTACCTTAGCATTCGCAGCCGCCATAAAAATATACTCCTCTCGAGTATGCATACTATCCAGCGGTGGAAGCTCGCAATCCTTCGACCTAATACCATGCCACACGTCGACATGACACTCGGGATCATCGGGGAGGCTCCCTCCCACCTCGGATCGAACAACTGGAGAAACATCCCCTACCGTCCTAGGTAAAGACCGATCAGGATCGACCCTCGATCGAGCTCCTCTAGACGCTCTCCCAGCAGAGGAAGCCTCATGAAGAGATGAATCTGTACTCACAGAGGCCATATCTTTGAGGTGACGACGTCGAGCTCGAGCATCAACGATGTTGACGTTGCTGCCGCGAGGAGGATCTCCTACAGATTCGGCCGAGCCAGCCGAGGCCGTCTGATTCCCGGCTGTTGGAATAGCAATAGCCAGTGGCCGAGATAAGATCCCTATGGATTGAATTTGTGACCTCGAATGAAGTGTGGGACCATGGGGAGATTTTTGAACTCTCTCCAATGACCCAACTTCAGGAGGCGCACCCAAAATTTCAGGAGAAGGACTTCTCCTTCTCACTCCTAAGAAACAGCACGCCTAGAATCATTATAACGTGTATCGACAAAATCGAAGAAGAAAATGTGACTTACTGCGATGAGCACCCTCTGGACAAACCGGGTTTGCCAACCCGCAAGGCTCGGTGCGACCTCCCCCCAGAGGAAGAGTGAGAGCATATCGAATACGATCCACAGTGAAGGCAAACAACGAGGTTGACGTCGACGCAAAGTCTCCATCAAACCTCAAAGCTCAGGAGTCATCGAAGACTCCCAAAGGCTATGTACAAAGAAAATGAAAACCTCAAAAGAGGATATTTTAAAAAAACGATGAATTAAACTTCCATAAGAGCAAGAAAACAAACCTATCCTTCGACCAGTCCAAGGAATCCGATTGAAGTCAAAATCGCCGACCGAAGCCAGATTTATTTTGAATATAATGAATTTCTCCCTCCATGTCATCACGACTGGAATACCTTCGATGACGGTATGACCGTTACGAGGTGAAAGAAGCATGGTATGAGGGAAACGCGTATTTTTTTTAACTGCACAGAGTTGCTTCAACTCCTCTAAACTGAACCTAATACCTTCCTCCTGAGCTTGAACCCACAGGGCCAGAAAGTAACGGAGGAAATTACAACACATACAAGTAAAGGCCATCTCCATCTTGGCAAGAGCCTCTAGAAGGAATGAAGGAAGCGGAAACGACATACCGTAATCTTTGAAACTAAATCGAGTAGGCCCCGCAATATCCAGGCTGCTCACAGTTTCTAGGGTCTCACCATCTTCCGGAAGATCGAGTTCCAAACTATAGGGAACTCCCCAAAGATAGTAGATATCTTCGAGATCTTTTCCCTTAAGAACCAAGGGAATAAGAGGACCGAACCTCTTGTTTGCTATCGGTTTGTTGAGAACTGAAATCGGAGTGAAGAAAGGAAAAGATTTACGGAAGCTATGAAGATTGGATTTCTTAAAAGCGAAGAAGACGACCTATTTAATAAAACTTGAAAATGGTTCCCAGAGTAGATGACGTCGACAATCAATCTCAGCCACACTATGCGAGGAAGTGGCCGACAAGAGTGATACACGTGGTGTCACACTCTCCAGGATACGTCACGACGTCAGACGGTTGATTAGCATTTTGCCTTCACGCGGACAGTTACCCTAACTAAAAAGATTGGGAGGCAAATGTTAGACCCAAAATATTGGGCCCATTGACTTCTGCAGTATGAGGCCCATCACGCGGCGGAGATAACTATTGAGCAAATGATCCCGTGAAGAACCCATCAAGTAAGACGAGAGCGAAGATTGCGGAAGAATCGTGGAAGTATAGAGAAGAAGAAGATTATAAAAGGGGAGCTAGAACAGAGCATAAGACACACGGAAAAACATAAAGCAAATCACTACTCTCGTCGACCTCACTTCTTAATCTTTATTTCGTTATAGATTCGATCTCTCTTTGTTGTTCTTGATCTTGATTATTACTTTGTACCAAACCATATATTCAGTAAAGTCCATTTTTGTCGACCGAATTTCGATTGTATCGTTGTGTTTTAAGAGCATCATTGCCCACATTATCTTCCCTAGATTAAAAATATTTTGATATGGGAAAATCATAATCATACAATTATATACATTTGTAAATGATATAAATTTAGATTTAATAAAATTGAATTGTTTTCAACATAGATGAGTGAATATAAGTTAGTCATGATATTCTTTGGTTTAGGGTTTGGTAACTATGTTGTAGTATTGTATGTGTTTTTGGGGTTAAATTGTGGAATCTTAACATTTTTTTGTAAAAGTAAATTTTAGCTATATGTATTTAGTTTTGTGTAGATAAAAAACTTTATAAGTTTAGTTTAGGTTTAATAAAGTTTTTGTATTGTGATTTAGTTATATATTTGATATGTGGTTTTGGAATACTTAAATTTTTGAAGATATAATGTACTAGAAGACTTACTGGATGACTTAATAGCATTTTCTGTTTAAAATTTTAAAATAATTTAGGTTTCCCACCTAAAATTAAGTCTTTCAACAAGTCTTCCAATAATTCTACCAATGAAAGTCTTATGGTGTATTAGTTCTTAAAATAATTTATAAATTTCATAAAAAAAAAATATTTTTGTATGGGAAAAAATCATAATCATCTAATTATGAACCTTTGTAAGTAATATAAATTCAGATTTAATAAAATTGAATTGTTTTCGACATAAATGAGTGAATGCAAGTTAGTCTTCATCTTTTTTGGTTTAGGATTTCGTAACCATGTTATAGTAATGTATATGTTTTTAAGGTTAGATTGTGGAATCATAATTTTTTTTTAAACTAAATTTGACCTATATGTGTTTAGTTTTGTGTATACTAAACATTTTATAAGTTTATTTTTAAGTTTAATAAAGTTTGTGTATGTGATTTAATTCTATATTTGATTTTAGGGTTTTGGAAGACTCAAATTTCGAAGATATAATGCACTAGAAGAATTTGGATGACTTAACAACAGTTTCTCGCCAAAAAAAAAAAAAAAAAATTTAGCTTTCCCGCCTAAAGTAAGTCTTATAGGCGAATAGTAAGTCTTCTAGGCAAATAGTACGTCTTCTGGGTGAATAGTAAGTCTTCTGGACGAATAGCAAGTCTTCAAAGTAAATTTTCTTTGTGAATAGTCTTCTAAAGTCTTCTGTATCGAAAATACTTAACGTAATTAGAATTTTTGTTTTCCTATATAAATAAAAATTTACACATTCTCTTTCTTCCTCTCAAATGGAGGCAACAAAAATGTAATATTTCTCACTATAAAATTACCTAACTTCTCTCTAAACTATTTGAGTTTGATAACACCAAACATTATATCAATACTTCATTTTTATGTGTTTCTCCCTATTTTATCTTTTTGAGGTTTTTCATTACATATATGTCCATTTTCACTCATTTAAAAGTAGATCTACAAAAAATTTATATATATTTTTGTGTCTTCAATATATATTAGATTCTAATAAGTTATAGATTCAACATAATGTGACTGTTTTAGTTATTATTTAAGTTTAAAACATTTTAAAAAAATTTCTCAGTTTTGATGTTATTTGAATGTTTTTGGATATGCTAGATTTTTCAGATCTGAGTCAGATATTGGAAGACTTTCAAAAGAAGTTCAGAAGACTTTCCAGGAAGTCTTTGGGAATAGTCTTAAGCCTTCTGACGTAGTCTTAAGTCTTCTGGCGTAGTTTTAAGTCTTCTGGCGTAGTCTTAAGTCTTCTAATGTAGTCTTCTTCCATGTCTCCTCTTTCACAACAAACCTGAGCGTTTTGGTAAGTTTTCATGTCTGATTTTTCTTCATTTAGTAATCTCTTGTTGCATAAAGCTCTTATTTTTTTCCAAACTAAAATTCTCCAACCTCTCTTTAATCTCTTTAAACATTAAAACACCAAAATTTATATCAATTTCTCATTTTTTTCCCTATGTCTTTCTTACTCATTTATCTTGTTTTTGTAGGTTTTTTAGATCTGAGTCAGACATTGGAAGAATTTTAGAAGACGTTCAGAAGACTTCCTTTCTTGGAAGTCTTCTGGCGTAGTCTTAAGTCTTCTAACGTAATCTTAAGTCTTCTGACGTCTTCTCATATCAAGTGGAGTCCAAGCTTGTCTTTGTGGAGGAATGATCTATAATAGTTTTGTTTGTGGCATGTTTTGTGATTTGTATGTGTACTTTCTAGTTATGATTTTTTTTTGTAAATTTGAAGAAATATTGATGAAAAATATGGTAAATATGTTTATTATCCAAAATTACTTAACATTATTAAAGTAAACAAGAGTAAAATAAAAATATGGTTCTATGGTTGTAAAATCAGTACTGATGTTTCTCAAGATGTAATATATGTGCTAACAATCTGTTTTCCCCTTTTAAAAATCAATGAAATAAAAAACTTCAGTGGCCTTCAAACTCAAAACATGATGTTTATTGTGTAGTTCTTCTCATCTTTGGATCTCCTATACTCTGCAAAAAAACTATAAATTTGTAACTATAAACAACTTCTTCTCATTAACTTATAATAGTTGTTCATCACTTTTAACTTCAATGAAGTAAAACCAACAAAGTATTTTAAGAAGTAAAACCAATAAATTTTGTAATTATAAACAACTAAAATATAATAAGTAGGTTAACTCTTACAACTTTATTTTCATGTACACATTATAATCTTCTTCAAATTGTTAAACACTTTTGAAAGTTCAAAAACTTATATTAAATTACTTAACATTCTTAAAAATACAAATTTACAAAAACTAACGTGGAAGACTTCTACAAAAGACTTATGCGAGAAGACTTCTTAATAAGTCTTCTCAGATTAGCTAGACACATTTAAAAAAAACATGAATATTAATAACCTAATAATTATCACCAATTAAGCTATGAATTTCATTCATGACCACAAATATTGTTTAAAACAAATGAATTAACAATAAAATCATAAGAATTCATTTTAAATTTTAAGAAAATGAAAGTTTATTATACATTGTCGTAGAAGACTTACTTGGAAATCTTCTCGGAGAAGACTTTCAGGTAAATCTTCTCGCAGAAGACTTCCAGGTAACTCTTCCATTTAGGTCATTTTTGCAATTGAAAATTTGTAAAGGTAAACTTCTCTGGAATTCTTCCTTTGTAAATATTGGCTTACTTTTGTAATACCAAAATTCTCGGAAACACCGGAGAAGACTTAACTGAAAGTCTTCTCAGATAAACATGTTAGTTTTGCAATTGAACAATATATGTCAGAAATTTGACTTTCTACGGAAGACTTCCAGGTAAGTCTTCCGCTGAAAGGCTTACATGGAAGTCTTCTAAACCTTTACATTAAGTCTACTGAAGTCTGCGTAGGTTACTTTTCCAATTGACTATATTTGACTTTTGTTGAGAAGACTTTCAGGTAAGTCTTCTGCCAGAAGACTTACAGGTAAATCTTCTTTGATTACCTTAGGTTTGACCAGAATCACAGAATAAAAATCTGGAAGACTTCCAAGTAAGTGTTCCGGCAGAAGACTTAACTTGAAGACTTCCACGTAAGTCTTTGGGTGGAAGACTTACCTGAAAATCTCTCAATTTATATTAAAGGTTTTAAGTTTAAATTTTCAATTGCAAAAGTAAGTTACGCAAACTTCAGTAGACTTAATGTAAAGGTTGAGAAGATTTCCAGGTAATTCTTATGCCGGAAGACTTACCTAGAAGTTTTCCATAGAAAGTCAAATTTCTGACACAGATTGGTAAATTGCAAAACTAACATGTTTGTCTGAGAAGACTTCCAGGTAAGTCTTCTTGATTTTTTTGTCAACAAAGAAAAGTTGGAAAACTTCAACGACAGCCTTCTCTTAAAAACACACAAAAAGTAAATTGCAAAACTAACATATTCTTTGACCAGAAGACGTCCGTGGAAGTCTTTTCGACTGAGAAGACTTATGAAGACTTACAAATCTGGGAAAATAATCAAATCATACCTTCAACAACCACTGATAGATCTTGCTTAGTTCTCCAGCACACACAACTTCACCAGAACAGCTACTTAATCGTTAGTGACCTGAAATCGTGAGCTTGAATTGCTATATGACCCTTAAAAACTTTAGAATAAAAAATCTTGGATTTTTTAGATGAATATAGATAGAAAGTGAAAGAGATGTAGTGTTTGGGCATAAGATATAAAAAGGAATAAGTAAATTTTAGTTTTTTTTAGATGCAGTAAGAGCTTCATTTTGGTTGCTTATGGTTATTGGGTGAACTGAAGGCAATGATATTTTGTGATTAATTGATGAAGATAAAGATGAGAGAGTTAAACAATCATTTTCGAAAAAAATAAAAAAAGGTATTTTTATAAATAATCAGAACTTCTGAGGTAGATTGAGCAAATGAAAAGTCCAAGAAAAAGAAATTAGTTTTGTGTTCGACTTGGAATTTTGAGTTATCTTTGGAAAAAAAAAACTTTCATAATAACCCAAATTAGAGATTGCATTTTGACTATTTCCATTTTATTAAGAAGAGTGCATCCAACAGTTTTCTTTAGTTTAGTGGAAACTAGTGGTTTTTCCGGACTATGCCCGGGTTTTCTTATATAAATTTTAGTTTAATTTAATCTACTATACTAATTTTGAATATATATAATGCATATATCAAAATTTAAAAATATTGAAAATAGATATTGGGATTTTAAATAAATTTACATGATATTTGATCAAAACTGTAAAATGTCTGATGTGACAACTTGGTTATTGTTTGATGAACTACTTCTTGGCAAACTGATGTGTTTAATATTGTCTTTGTATAGATAAATGTTTTTTTTCTTTAAGTTTCTGAATGACAATGTCTATGTATATTTTTTAATTAAAAAATTTTTGATGTTGATACGGGTAATAATTGTTCTCCAATATACTGAACAAAAAACTATAAAATATCGTACATGGTAATTTAAATTTGTATAATTTTATATTTATTTGTTTTGTTTAAAACTTTAAAACTTTTTAAAAAAATAATCGTATATTAAATTGATATATACTTAATTTTATAATATAATAGTTCATAACTACAATAATACTATTACACTTAGTCTATAATACTTGATAGTTTTAAGCAAAACTATATACTGAATTTTTGTAAGCTAACATGCATTACATATGTTTGCATGACATTTTGATAATTAATACAATTTTGGTTCTTGAATAATTATAGTGAACTTATTATAACATATATTACATCATCCATTGAACATTTGTTAGAAACATTTATTATAACATCAATTTTGGATATGACTTAAAAAAGCTAAATGAAATGAAGTTTAGATTATAAAATGTAATTTAAATATCTAGAGATTGTTAAAGAGAGATATTTAAAGAGAGTGTGGCAAGTGCCTTTTTCCCCTATGAAGAAGAAAAACTAATTTTATTGTATAATATTGTAAAATGCGATCCAGAAAACGATAGTGCGTGGGATGTTTTTTGTTATGTGATATAAGCTTTTTCTATGTATTTGAATCAGTGAACGTAGAACATGTATTGTGTTTATATATCTTTAGGGTTGGTTGTATGGTCTTAACATTTGTATTACGTGTGGGTTGTAGATTTATTGGGCGTTGCATAGATATTAATTTGTATGGTTGTAAAGCTTAAATGTGTGAAGGAGTTGAGGCAAAAGAAAGGGGATTGTTATTTTTATGATGAAATTGATATGTATGTCAGCTTCGCATAGCAGTGGGAGCTAGTTGTGTTAGTGAGATAATTTTAACTTCTTTCTATTCCCTAAACTCATGTGGGCCCATTTGTTGGATTGTCTGTATATGTTTCTTATGTGTCGGGGTCAGTCCATGGATGTTGCATTATTTGTAAAGATTTTATTTTTTTTCTAAATATTTTTTTTATTTGTATAGAGTTGCTGTTTTTAAAAAACATGTGTAGGTTTGTCTTATGTTTAGCTGTTTGTGAAGCGAAGTGTAGGTCAATACTTTAAAATCTGATAGTTCCAGCTTCTTTGTGGTTTTATCATTTGTTGTCATTTGGGTTATTTCGGTTGACATCGCTGAAGTGTTATAGAATCAATATGGAGAAACATAAGGACAATAACTTTCAATCTAGGATACAATTTGATAATCAAACAAACTATTTATCCAGACAATCATATATTATTGTGGTACTGTATCTCTTTCTTGACCAGCCCAACGTTTCTTTGAACTCTCTACACATATCAAAAATAATCAGAGTCTCAAATAGAAATAAGATACAATATATTTGAATACTCAGTGTTGTGAAACATATACATATTTATTCAAATAAGTGGAAGCCTAAGCATGCATTGCACCGCAAGTTTGCAAAGTCATCTTACTGTTAAGAACTCTATATCAGGTTTGTTCATTGGCTTCTTTGGTCGTTGTTCTGGTCACCGTGTGCAGCACCATGTCCTCTCCAGCTCTAGTTCTCTAACATCCTTAATCCTTGAAATCTCTTCTTCTTTTTCTTCTTGATGCTCTAGTGATAGTAAAAAGTTTGTTTAATGAAAGAGGATCCTTGTATCTCCTAGTCTATTGGATGTGCTTTTACACCTACAAACAACAAAAAGCAAGAGTCAAATGGGGCCTTTATTGAAACTTTTTTCATTACAGACTCGGTTTTAGTCATGGATTACAAAACCATGATGTCTCTTGGGAATAAATAGAAGCAAGATCAAGACGACTCTGAGTGCTCTCATTTTTATGGAGAAATTAGAATTAAGAACATACCTGATTTTTTTCACGGGGTGGAAGCTGATGTGTCGATCAGATATGTTGGTAGTTTGATGAGAAACCCAAATATAGTGCCCAGCAACAACTGCGCCCCAATCCTTCTGGTAAGAAACAATTTCTTAAATATAAAAATAAACTTAACTATATTAATGAACCAGTGCCATCCCCATGTGCAGCATAGGGATGCATATTAGTTTTAAAAAATTGAAAATCGCACAAAGAAGAAGCATATACCTTAACAACTTGGTGGTGTGGCAAACTGTAGCAGTGTCCAAAAGCTTATGCTCTAGCCATTTATGAGCGCATTTTTACTGAAATCAGGCAGAAAAAAAAAATACCAACAAAAGGAAAAAGTTATGTCGTTAGATATGTTAGAGACCACCCTAAAAAAAATAACAAAACATGAAAACTCTGATCATGTGGTTGTAACGAAAAAACTTCCCAGATTTCAAAGCAAGAGTAAAGATATATGTTTAGAGAGGAACCTAGCAGTAACTCTTAATTAAGACAGAAGACGGGATTCTCAAGAGTTGCTTGAGACCATACCAGTGAAGTACGGCTGAACTCAGAACTAAGGAACCCAAATGTATGGCAACATCGTAGATAAAGTTCAAATCTGCCACTAAGAATCTTCTATTCCAGGTTTCAAGACATTAATCACGACATCCTCGTGTTAGCCTCTTAGCCTTGCGCCACAGTTCATGGATCGATTCTAAGTAGAGAAGAATACATAAACAAAATGGAGGAAGAACATACTTGTGCTATTGAAGCCGATTCATTTATCAAAACAGTATACAGTCAGATTGAGAAGTGACAAAGTCATGGGTTTGCGCCGACATGACTAAAGCCTTCGACTTTCTTCCTCTGATCATCTTCTTAGAAGATTCTCGCAACTGGAAAGTGCAATGGCAAAGAGAGATGGCGTTTGCCAATTTTGGTATCTAAGACATAAAGAGAAGATGAAGGAGACAGATTCAGTGAAGAGAGAAAATAGACTTGAAACTATTGGAGAAGCGGTAACCGCGCGCAACGGAAAGCCCATTTTTGTATTAATGCAAATTGGAGACGGCTACGTTATCTGGAGAACTCGACTGCTGAGATACAAATGTTCAAGGTGAGAAGATGATGAAACCCTATATCTTGTCTAGCTTTCAAACACAGAGACGTTATGGAAAGGTGATCGATCGTTGTTTGCGATGATTTATGGAACTTGTGTCGTCTGATGTTCAAAGGTCTCAGGCAAGAAGACAACTAAAAACCTAATTTTCAGTGGGCCTAAATGTTTGAGAAAGCCCAAATGTATCTTAGATTCATATAAACTCATGAAAAAGGAGGACACGTGTTTTAAAACCCTCCAAGGAGAGAAAAAATCTCAACTTTATTAGTAAAGATTAACAAGGTTATAAATTTGTTCTATGGAAGCTCTTTTAGTCCAATAGTTTGACTGAAGGTTCATTAATACTTCTACATCAAAAGATCTAGATTTCAATCTCCGGCAAAAGTGATTTATTAAACAATTATGCAGGCCACAAAAGAAAGATTTTAAAAAGATTTTCAACATAGTGAAAGTAAACTCGGCTATGCATGAATCTTCATAAAACGGCACGTAATATTATCGATTATCGGTGTATATATATATATATTTAATTATGATTATGAACACGTGATAAAATAGCTGGTATACATTGAAGTAAGTGCAGTTCGATATCTGAGCATCATTACAATTTACAAGGCTCGTGGTAGTGTTCCTGGGACGAGCACTTGGTAATATATGACAATAAAATACTCAAATCAGTTTCATATTAAATGGTTTTTAGCTTTAAACTTTGTTTCATTATTATTGTCATTTTATATTTCTAATGTATATTTTAAACAAAAAATTTAATTTTTACCTTTACTTTTAATTCGTTAATTAAAGGAAACAAATATTATATTAAATAAGGATAAAACAATTAAATAATTTTCTACTTTGTTTGCAATAACTCTTAAACGATGTGGATCTTGCTTATTACCATCACCGACTCAATTCCCATTTGACTTGCAAATTCGAGAAGGACTTCTTTGTCCTGTAAAATAATTTTCTACCATCTTTGGATGTCAAAGAGAACAAGATGAATCATTTTGGCTTTGGCAAAAATTAGGATTTAAATTTGGAAGATACAAGAAGATCAAACGAGGTTATTTTAAACAAAAGTTAGTTTTTAATCATGGTTTAGCACTAAGGATTTGTTTATATAATGTTTACAATGTTGGTAATAGTGTTAATGGTATCAACAAGTCCATGTGAAATTAGTTATGCGGGTTTTAGTAAAGGTACTAAATTGAAAACATTATATTAAATTAATTTGTGTATTAATATATTTTTCTCTTTCAAAACATTCAAATTTAGTTTCCCATGCGATGACCACAGTTATCAGTTCCATACTATCGTATAAGGTTGGGTATTTTATCGGTTAAATTTGATTCAATTAGTTAATCATTACGATTCGATCCAAAAATTAATATCCGCTAAAATCATAAATTTTAAAATTTTGAGAAGCAAATATCAGCTCCGATCCAGAAATATATAAATACATGTATATGTTAATTATATTTAACACTTTAAATGTATAAAATTTATATAATTATTATTCTAACATATGAATTAACCATTTTATTCACATTATTACTTATATAAAATCATTACATAAAATAAGAGAAAAAACTTATGACAATTATAATATTTTCCTGAATTTTGTGTTATTATAATTGTTTACTAAGTTTAAAAAATTTACAAATATTTAGATTCACTACTTCTTTTAATTTTTATTGTATATATCATGCAAACAATTATCTTACAAAACAAATTTGTATCATATTTTTAAGATTATTTTTATTAATCAAAACGGATTAGATATCCGTCAGTATTCGTAAATATCCGCAAATATCTATTTATTTTTCGAATATTTGTTTTTCTGGATAACCGTATTTTTTCCAAATTAAAGCAAATAGAAAAATTTGATATTCGTAACATACAAAGCAAATCACAAATGTCTTTAAAAATCTAGATATCTGATCTGTGTCCAACCCTTTTTGTACACGCATGCAGTCAACTAAGATCTCCAATTCTCCTTATCCCACCATCCTCATCATTGGTCGAGAGTTCATGTTGTTATTTGTGGCCATTTTTTGAATAATATTCTCACGTTTCATTTTATTTATCATTTTAGGTTTGTGTTCACAAATTAAAAAAATATTTAGTTTGTATATTTTCCAGATAATACACATCACTACATATAATTTCAACCAATATAAAATTAGAACAGCATATAAAATTATTAAATTTTGCATTAAATCATAAAAGAACACTTATTTTGAAAGAAAAGTTTATTATATAATGATAACTAAAATGAAACGAAAGAAATATGAGACTAAAAAAATAGGAGAGGTTTTACTTCGATGGCTGATTAGTCATATTATTATGGGATTGCCCTACGTGAGAATTACAAATCTATACGACGTGACCATATGTAGAGTTACCAATTTCCTATTGAAATGGAATTGAATTAATCCGTGGCTTGGACCAAGAAGGCGACCCTTCATTCAGTAAAACCACTAAACCACCACAATATAGTTATTATATGAGACTTCTTGTAATATTTTCTACAGTTGAAGAAATTTTTGTCTTAGAAATTTAAGTCTTAGTCAGAGACTCGTTTTGTACTAGAGGTTCTGATGGATTTTGGCCCTTCACTTTAGTCAGTAACTCAGTCAGTTTTTACTCTTTACCAATCATTTTTTGGATTAATCTGAGGGTTCGCATTTATGGAAGAATTCATACTAACTCACAAATAGGATGTGCAACTCACAAATAGACTTTGTCTTTAGATTTTCAAATGAAACCCAAAACATAATTCCATATCCGCATAGCCAAAAATTGAAGTTTAATGGAATATCTTCGAACACAGATTGTTTAGCTCTCTGGAATTTGTTTACCATTAAACCACCACTTTGTGATTTACTCTTTACAAATCTAATTGAAAGTTTAGCACTTTTAACTGCTATTTGTGATTGAAGTATTACAAACCAACTATACGAACCATTTAACTTTGATTATGACATATAATAAGTAAATCTTGTTAGGCACCTTAAATCTTGTTGACCACAATTTATATAATACTGTTTATTTTAAAAAATATTCTAAGCAAAGAATATAGTTAGAAAATTGGTTAATGTGTTACTTGAACAAATTAAGTATATACCTTAAGGTCAATTTTAATTATTAATGAAAGAATAAAAAGCAGTGGCATAGCAATGCAAATAAACTGAAAAACTAAGGCAAGATCATTTTTATGATCATGCTTTAATAGTATAGATTTATTAAAGATTATTTTTCGGATATTATTTAAAGATTTGATTTAGTTGGATGCAGTTTTTTTATTTAAAGTTCAAGCTTTGGATTAAACTTCCTTTATGGTTTGATTTAACTGGATCTTGGGAAATTCTGGAGTAATTATTGAGTTGAAGGGCTTGGAGTTTTCACAATTATTTTTAAAATTAATTATATTTTAAGAAACTAATTATATATTTTTTGAAATTTAAAAAAAAAATAGTTGTTATCAATGTTATCCCCTATATATTAATCTTGGAACATTACAACATTTTTTTGTAGCCACGTGTCACAATAAGAATGATTTTCAGATTTCTTACAGAAATATGTTGGTCCAACTAACATATGTTATATTTCTATTAAACTAACTATCATATTTTATTAGTAGTGTACAAAAAAAAATATTCTCTATTTTTTCCTTAAATTGAAGCTACGAAATTACCTAATATGATAAACATATATATTACAATTAATGATTATGAATAATAAATATTTGATAAAAAAATTTTATCCTCTTTACTTTTTATTTAATTTTATATTATTAAAAGAAATTAAACAATCACATTAATCATATAATAAAAAATATATGTTATATTTTTGATTTTTATAAACAACCATAAATTATTAAAATTTGTAAAAGTCTCACATTGAAAATTGTTTGATCAATAGTAATGTTTTTTTAGTTCAGCCAATCATTTTTTAATGGGTGTTAAATAATTTATAATGATTTACTAATTAAATGGATCACATACATAATAGAATGTGTTTTGGTTTAAAAATTGTTGCATACCAAAAATCAATAAGAACCATCATCCCTTTCGTTTAAAATTTAGTTACAATAAAAAATATAGCGTTCGGCAAAAAAACTGAATTAAAATAACCGAACTAAATCTAATTCAAAAAGTAGTACATATCTTTAACAAAAATTGGTTAGATATCTAAACGGATTCAAAATTTTGGTATCTAGAGAATCAAAACTAATTCGAAATATTTCAGGTATCCGAGCGTACTCAAACCAGATTTATATACTAAAATATATTAATTATTTTTAAGTTTAACATTTAAGAATATACAAAATTCATGAGATGTTTAAGATTTTCCAAAATACTTAGAAATATATAAAATAGTTAAATGTACATTTTTAAAATAGCTAAACGATATTCTAAACTAAAAATACTTGAAATATTTATTGATTTTTTTTTCCAAAGATTTAAGATCAACCAATTTTATGTTAAGTTTAAGTCTTTTGGCATTCATTTTTCAAATTTATATGTTATATATTATTTTTATTTTTAGATTTTGAGAAATTTGAAGTATATATGAATTTTAATCTTTAAAAAAAAAAATGGTATCCGAACCTAAAGCCAAACCGAATCTTTAAAGATTCGAACCAAACCCGCAAAGATCTAAACCAAACATAGTCTAACCAAAACAAATGGTATCCAAATGTCCATCTTTAATCAAATTTAAAAAAAAATTATTGATAACAAAATATACTTTTAAATATAACATATTTTTTAAAAAGCTCACTCTCTGCATGGCACGGATTGTCATCTAGTTAGATACTAACCCCTAATTCTAGTTGTCTAGTTTTAGTTTCTAGCATAGAAAAATCAATCTCTTGTTCAAGGATTTGACTTCCCTTAGGGATGAAGACCGATTTGGAGTCGGAATTACAATTGGCAGGGATCGAAGGCCTGCATCCTACTCGGAAACAAGGGTAATGTCTTCCTTGACTATTTATCCCTCAATAGTGTTCTTAAAAGTTCTCTGCAAAGAACCATTTTTACTTTCCCTTTCCTCCTTAAATTTTTTAAATATTTATATATATAATGTTTAATATTTGTGAATTACTTATTTGGGATTAACTATTTGGTTCGGGTTTCAAGACTAATCAACAAGTAACTGATTTGGCTCCCGCGAGAATGCCAGTCCCCTTGCATCAGGCAGGTGTGGACCAAGAAGACAATTGACCGTAAAATCAGTAAATGATTGTTACAAGGTGAGAAGAACTTGGTGCCTAGTGAAAATACATTTAGGAGTAGACGTTGATCCCAAATCAGTTTTTTAGAAGAAATCTGAATGGAGACGAAGAAGCTTAATCTGAGATTGGTGAGGTCCACAATTCAGCTATATGTTGTCAGTTCCTTATCAAATTGAAAAGAAAATATAGGAACTAATATACTAGATAAACATTGTGTGGTACATATTTTGTCTTTACCTAAGAATAGATTATGTCATTCTCACAAAAACATAAATGATTTTGGGGTTTTATAGCTGAATGATTTGAGAGACATAATCAACATATGTTGAGTCATGCAAGTTGGGTAGATTATGAATTAGTCCATATCAACTTGTGTGTGACATCGTCGGTGTAATTCAGATTAACGAATGGTACATAGTATTGTTTAAGAGATTTATTATAAAGATGTATGTGTTCTCATACCTTTTGTCTTCACTTAATTTTGATTCTACATATATGTTTATTGTTTCAAATCGAATTTCAATCCAAATGGAAAAAGTTTCAAGGATATTTAGAGTTCGAAGGGGCTCAGCATCAGAGTTTTCTATATCTACTTTTTGGGAGTATATTTATGTACTTTCTTATGATCACAATGGATCATATTCACATGATTTCCTACTAACCTAGATTCTCTTACGATTTTGAATATGATGAGTAATGTTCTCATTTATTATCTTACAAATTTTGGATTTTGGTCTTCTTTCTTTCTATAGTGATTTTAATATAAAAAGTTGGTTGTAGTCTATTTTTTTTTTTTAGGTTTGATCTTTTATGAATGTCTGGAGTAATGTCTTCACCATATCCAAATGGTTAAAGTGCAAATTTGGATTTAGATAGAGTTTTGAGTTTTCATCTTGGAGACCGGATCAATATGGAAGCAAGTACTGTTTGAGCTTCTTGTGGTCAATTGTAATTGTAGATGGATTGCAAGGATTGATTGAAATGGTGAAATCTGGAAAAGAACAATGTTTATGATCATCAACATCTCAGCCCATATGTTTCACAACCCAATTTATGGGGGAGCTTGGTCTGTTTGACCAGCCTTCTAACAATCTCTGATGGATTAATCAGTTTCTTTTACTGATATCCATATGCCTTCAATGCTGTATCTTTCTATTTTGAACAGAAAACCAGGCTCTTGTTTACCGGTGGGTTCATCAGGTTCAACATCACCACCATCATCACATGAAAAATGTTTCCCCTTCTGCCTACAAGTGAGGGAGTCTATCCAAGTCTATAACCGCTTTGTCATCTTGTATAGCGGTCGATACGGGCCAGAAGAAGGACTTGTTTCAGCGACATTCGGAGGTGCAGATTGGGTTTCAACTTCTTGAGTTAATTTGACTAAGTTTCAAACCGTAGATCTTATCTTGACGTATTCGAACCTTTCTTGAATTCAATGTCTTACTATCTTAGAGGTTTCTCTGCTACTACCATTTATGTATTATGTTCTTATGCTTGTAATGCTAAGATTACTTATCCTTGTAGTAAGAATGTTTAAGGTTTAATGAAAGTGGTGTAAAAGCAAAAAGAACAATGCTGATGTTTTTGCCCGGCGATGGAATAGTGGTGGATTATATCAGCTGGCTGCGTATGTGTCAAAAAAAAACTATCATCCCATGTATCCATATGTGCATTGGAATGAGCTAAGATAAGCTGAACTAATTAATGATCATGGTGGTGCAACTAGGCTTTAAACATAAACATTTGTAAATGTTTTATTGCGTTTTTTCATTACAATGAAATTTGGGCCCATAAAAAAAAAAACTGAAAACTCAATAACGCTCCAGTTCGCATCGGACTCGGTTTCTTCGTTGTTCACTCTACCAGTAAAAGGTAGGTTCTATTAGGTTAACACGTAAAATGTAGAGGTATATTTTGAAATATATATACATTCCCAGGGTAGATTTTGAATTTGATACAAGCAGAGAAGAGAAATTGTTTTTCTTGAGAAAACACGTGAGGAAAGTAAACAGATACATTGTCTTAGCACCTTATGCTCAATTAGTTACAACGTTCTGCTAACACTTTTTAGGAAGTGGTTTCCCACAGAGTAACTCATTTCCAATGTAAATGGAGGGATCTTTAAACTTCAGATTCTTAGGTATTCTCCCCTCCAGTTTATTGTACGAAAGATTCAGTGTTTGGAGAAAAGACATTGCTACCAAGCTCTGAGGAATGGCACCAGAAAGCCTGTTTCTTGATAGATCAAGTGTCTCCAAGTGACCAAATTTCCAATTTACTTGGGGGATGCTTCCTTCGATGGAGTTTCTTGATAAATTCAAGATTCGAAGGAAAGAGGAGTCGAAGATTTCAGTTGGGATTTTTCCGTTTAAGTTGTTTCCTGAAAAATCAATGTGTTCAATGTGAACGCAGTTAGGATACAACTTTGGGATATTACCTTCAAATGCATTTTGGTTCAGATGCAAGAGAGTGAGATCGGGTAAGTCACAGAGAGATTCTGGTATTTCGCCTGATATGTTATTCTCAGATGCGTCAATGTAATAAAGCTCGGACGATTCATGCCAGCATTTAGGGAAACTTCCAGAGAAACGATTGTTTCTTATATCGAGGATGTTCAGTCTGGTGGCCTCGCATAGAGACGACGGGATTTCTCCGATGAAGGTGTTGTCAAAGAGGTATAACCTTCTCACTCTTGGCATTAAGACATCAATGTTAAGTGGAAGAGGACCCGAGAAGTTGTTCTGGTGAAGATATATATCTACTGCGGTTGTTGTCCAGAGAGGAAAAGGGCCTTCGATGTTGTTGGAGCTCAAATCAATGGTGTTTAACTTTGGGAAGACAAGATTTTGAGGTAGTGTACCTTTGATTCTGTTGTTGGCTAGAATCAGTTCAGTTACATCAGAAGCTATTCCTGAGAGCCAGCTGTTGGGTAGTTTATCTGCAATCCCATTGTTCCTGAGTGTGACGGAGTTGAGTTTGTTTTGTACTTGAAGCCACATTGGAAACAATGGTCCCATCTGGCAGTTCTCGATGTTGATCTTCTCCAGTCTGAAAGGAGGAACCCATGTCGATGGCAGATTGATGACGAGTGATCTGTTTGGTTCAGTTGTGAGAAGGAAGCTTTTCAAGCTTCTAAGTTTGACGAAATGAGGCTTTAGCAGAACACCTTCCCACCTGTTTGCCATCAAGTTTAGATCCACAAGCTCCTCAAGCTTCCCCAAGCTTGAATCAATTTCTCCGTCCATGGAATTGTAAGAGAGATCAAGTTTCTTCAATGACACCATGTTTCCTACGGAAGAAGGGATCGAACCCGTGAAGGAATTCAATGAAAGATCCAGAATCTGTAGATTCCTCAGTGTTCCAAGCGACTCAGGCAATGTCCCATTTAAATGGTTGTGGTTAAGATTGAGATAGACCAAGATATTTCCTTTGTTTTTGGAGAAGGCCTCAAGAAACCTGTGGATTTGACCTTCGAAATAGTTTACAGAAAGGTCAAGATACTTCAGTTGAGGAAGATCTCCAAATAACGCTGGAATTTCTCCCGTGAGTTCCAGATTATTAGACAGATCTAGCGTCTCTAGAAGCTTCAGGTTCTTGAACCCGGAAGGAATTGAGCCCTTGAGATTAGCAAATTGGAAGAATAGCTTTCGGAGGCTCGTGAGATCAAATATCCAGTTGGGTATTGGCGAACTGAAAGAGTTTTGAGACATATCAAGAACTTCAAGGAGCTTCAGATTCGCAGACGAAGGCAAAGAGAGAGGTAAGTTCTTGAGCTCACAGTTGAACAAATACAACTCCTTCAGGTTCGAGAGTCTACTGAAATCCTGTAAACAGGTTTCACTGATACCACTCAGACTCACATACCCCATGTTTAGGTAAGTAAGTGAAGAAGACAAACCCGAAAGCCACCCAACGTTGCTTGCGCGCAAAGTAAACGAAGTTGGAGCTTCATCATTGTCAATAAACGACTGAGCGTTCAGATCAAGAGTCTCCAGCTTCGACAAATTCCCAAGACTCACAGGAACTTCACCGGAAAACGATGAGAAAGAAAGATTCAGATACCTTAGAGTAACTATTTGGCCGATAAACTCAGGAATCTCCGTGAAGTTGAAATCATTTGAACTCAAGTCCAAATAGCTCAAGAACTTGAGACGGGTCAAAGACGGATGTATCTTTCCCCCTAAGCTACCCTCTTTATGATCATCATGATACTCAAAGATCTTAAGTGTTTGATTTGGGTTTCTGAGGTCAATCTTGATGACATGGCTGGTTCTGTCGTCGCAGAGAACACCGCGCCAGTTGCAGCAATCAGGTCCGGACCAAGAAGAAAGTCGACCAGAAGGATCAGTGAGTGATTGTTTGAAGGTGAGAAGAGCTTTGCGCTCGGTGGATATGCATTTAGGATTAAATGCTGATCCCAAATCAGCTTTTTGGAGAAGAAAGATGTAAATAAGAAAGTAGAAGAAGAAGCTTGGCCTGAGCTTAAGCTTGAGGTCCATTCTTCACTTATGTGTTTGTTGGTTTCCTTATGCTCTCTTCCTTTTTTCAAACGTTAATTTATAGATGTTCTAAACGCAGACATATTAGACCACAATTACATGTATATATTTAAATACGAATACGAACACGTGATAAAATAGCTGGTGTGCATGGAAGTAAGTGCGGTTCGATATTTTAGCATCATTACAAGGCTCGTGGTAGTGTTTCCTAGGACGACCACTCCTTGATCTGATAATAAAATACTAGTGATTATATATTTCCTTAAGATTTGTATATTTGCCTAATACACATGATTTAGTACTAAATGGTTAGATTAATGATTTGTTTACAGCGTCTAAAGTAACTGTACTGGTGTTAACGAGTCCATCTAAATTGGTTACGCGGATTTGAGTAGAGGTATTAAAAGTGCAAAACAATTTTGATCGGTATTCCAAAAAAGTGTGTATTAAGAGCATCTCCATTGGTGATCCCCTAAATGGGGTTTATAGTCTTTTTTTTTTTAATTAATTTTAATTAAAATTAAGAAGTTAAGAACCTTTGAATATTTGGGTGTCCATTGGTGAATTCCAAAATGGGGTTCTTAAAAAAAATTTGAAAATAAATAAAAACATGTTTATTGAAAAACAAATATTAAACATACAATAATTATTCTTGTTAATTACCAAATTTTGCAAATACATTCTCAATTAAATCCTTCTTCAATCGTTCATTAATCCTTTGGTCGCGAAGTTCACTTCGAATAGCAAGCATATTACCTAGATTTGAAGGCATGTTTGTAGAGAACGAGAAATCCACCTCTGAATTTTTGAATACTAAAATCTTATATTTTAATTACATACACCCACCATGCGCAAGGCGCATGTCTTATCCTAGTTGAATGAAAGATCCAGAATATCTACGTTCGTCAAAGCTCTAAGCGACTCAGGCAATGTCCCATTTAAACCAATGGAATAAAGAACGAGATACACCAAGCTATTTCTTTTCTTTTTAGACAGGGCGTCAAGAAGCATGTCGATTTGACCTTGAAAATTATCTACAGAAAGGTCAAGATACTACAGCTGAGGAAGATCTCCAAGAACCGCTGGAATTTCTCGAAAGAGTGCATTATTAGACAGAACTAGCACCTCTAGAAGCTTCAGCTTCTTGAATCCGGAAGAAATCGAGCCCTGGTTATCAACCCATTGTAGGTATAGCTTTCTTAGGCTGGTGAGATCAAATAGCCAGTTGGGTATCAGTGAGCTGAAAGAGTTTCGAGAAAAATCAAAAACTTTAAGGAGCGTCAGATTTGCAGACGAAGGCGAAGAGAGAGGTAAGTTCTTGAGCTCACAGTTGAACAAATGCAACTCCTTCAGATTTGAGAGTTTACTGAATTCCTCTGACCCAGTTTCTGTTGGAGCAAATCAAAGTAGCCGTTGGATGTTTGAAGGTTAGGAAGTAAGTTTGAATTAGTCTTTATGTTATTTTTTTCAGTTGTTGTTCATGGGTAGTGTCAACCAAAATTTTAGGTCCAAGTTTGTTAGTGATGTAGTTGCTTCATTTTAGGATCTACTGTTTTTCATGTAAGACTATTTATAGTCATCTCTTTCTTATCAATGAAACTAGTGTATTATTCAGAAACTGATAGCATTTGATCTCTCAAACTGGTATCAGAGCTCTGTTACTTTCAAATCGAGAAGCCACAGCTTCTAAGAAAACAAGTAAGGAGAGATGGGAATGAGAACATAAAGTTACCCCAATTGGATGGACATTTGGACAATTCAAGTGAAGTCACGGAGAACTTCTTCCAATCCAGAGGTGTGTGGAGCATGATCGAGAGTGGTTATCAGGAACCTCCAACCACGACGGTTGTGACAACGGAGCAGAGGAACCAATTGGACAATGCCAAGAACAACGACTTCAAGGTCAAGCATTACCTCTACCAGAGCATTGATAGAGTAACATTTGAGCAAATCTTTGATCAGAAGACGTCTAAAATCATATGGACTGCATGAAAGAAAAGTTTGGAGGGAATGCTTGAGTGAAGATATCCCTGCTGCAGAAGCTACGAAGACATTTAAAAGTGCTGGAAATGAAAGAGTTTGAAAGTGTGGAGGAGTACTTCACTCGTGTGTTGGCCATCACAATTCAAATGAGAAGCAATTGAGAAACGATGGCTGATACAAAAGTGGTTGAAAAGATTCTCAGGAATCTTAGTGAGAAATTCATGTATGTGGTGGTCTCAATAGAAGAGTCCAAAGACATTGAGAGCATCACTCTGGCTGAACTTTAAAGCTCACTGGTGGTTCATGAACAAAATTTCAAGAGATCAGAGAAGATTGATGATCAAGTATTAAAGGTCACACATGAAAAAGGAACTGGAACGAGAGGAAGAGGCTTCACAGGAAGAAGCATAGGACGTGGGAGAGGCAAAACACCTTTCAACAAAAGCACTATGGAATGCTACAAATGTCGTCGTCTGAGACACTTTCAGAATGAGTGTCCAAAGTTAGATGAAGAATAAGGTAATATGCTAAGGCTTTATAGTCATTGATGAATCTTTTGAGGATCTATCAATGATTAATCTGCTAAGGTTTTACAGTGGCTCTGGTGTAAGTGCAAGATGCAAATAAAATAAGATAATACATAAGGTAAACCAAGAGATAAGTTACACAAGCAAACAATAATAGCTTTATTAGAAATCGCCTTGTACACTCTATTACAAGATCTGTTTAATCAGCTTTACACGTCTAGTGTTAACATCCTAACACACTAAAAGATTTCCCAGCTTACCATTCCAGACAGATAATGGTGCAAACATGACAGAAATGTTGAAAGACATTCTTTGTGTTCACGGTGGGGATTGGTGAATTCAGCATTGATGTATTGGTATAACCAAGAGATGTCAAGTGTTATACCTATAGTAAAAACCGAACAGAGGTACCAGAGGAAACATAGGACTTCTTCTGGCATGTATACTGTTTCGATCCTGTAGAGGTGTGCGAACGGGTAGTCAGGATGAATTCGCATTGGTGAAATGTAGTGATTGTCAGGTCCGTAACTTAACAAGATGATGGATAAGTAGTGAAAAATCTTGTTTAAAAGGTGTTCGTGGAAGGTTTTTCTGAAGATGAGTTCATGAGTGTCTTCTGGCATGTTGACTGTGAAGTCATAGTAGCTTTTTGCAGAGAAGCTCTCCATCATTTGTATTTCTTTGACTGGGTTTCTACTGAGCATATCAGCAAGAGTGTTATTTGATTCCTTTCAATAGACGGATTCGAAATCGTACTTCGAGAACCAGTAGCTCCATCTTAATAATTGTTGATGTGGGACCATCTTCTGCTTGAATTGTAACATCTTTGGAAAAGATGACATATCCATTTCGATGCGAAATTTATGTCCTATCAGATGGAACTCGAACTTCTCAATGGCTTTCTTGACTGCTAAGATTTATTTGAACGTGGAGTGATAATGCATCTAAGAATCTTTAAAGCGTCCTCTTTTGTATCCGCAGATTTGACGTTTCCCATTTATATCTTTGAATAAAAATGCTCCCCAATATTTTTCACTTGCGTCAGTTTGTAAGATATGCATGCCGGTGGAGGGAATCTTTAAAGGCGGTAGCTTCTGCACCTCTATTTTTTAGGTTTCCGACAGCTTCAGTTTGTCGATTAGTCCACTGTGGTGGATTCTTTGTCAGCATCTTCTGTAGCGGTCACGTCAGTTGCGAAGGTTGCGAGATAAAGTCGCTGAAATAATTGATTACGCCAAGAAATTTCTGCACTTGTCGTTTCGTGAGATTTTCGTCAAGAAAATTGAGGAGAGTTGTAGCAAGATGAGCCTGAGGTGAGAAAATTCCATTTTCGATTTGCATTTAAAGCAATCTATGTTGGGCTGGGCTATGACAATCTTGCGGGCCGAGAGCATGATTCCATATTATATCACTATGCTCTGGAACTTTTGAAGAAGTTGGACGTGTTCCTTTTCAGTTGACAAATGTTGGTGTCAAAATCGGTCACGACGGAATCAATGGCTAAAAGTCTCCGCAAAAGTAAAAATAAAAATACGTTTTATAAAACTCGAGAGATCGTTTTATAAAACTCGAGAGATCGTTTTATAAAACTCAAGAAATCGTTTTATAAAACTCGAGAAATAGTTTTATAAAACTCGAGAAATCGTTTTATAAAACTCGATAAATCGTTTTATAAAACTCGAGAAATCGTTTTATAAAACTCAAGAAATCGTTTTATCAATCCAAAGAGATTTCCGAACAAAGGAAATCCGCGGAAAACTCGGAAGATCGTTATCTCGGAAAAACAAAACAAACGTCGATTACCCGATCATCTGAATTAAGCACAAAACCGCAAAAAACCGACACCGCCGTAAAACGCGAACTAGTCTCATCCTGACTAGTTCGCCCAACGGCGAACTCGTCTCGTCCCGACTAGTTCGCCCAACGACGAACTAAGCCAGCCGGCTTAGTTCGCTGTTGGGTGAACTAGTCTTGTCCCGACTAGTTCGCCCAAGGGCGAGCTAAGACAACCGGCTTAATTCGCCGTTGGGCGACCTAGAGCTTCCCAAGAGGAGCTGACTTTGCCCCGAGGGTTCTTATCGCCTAGCTCGCCAAACGGCGACCTGGCCAAGCTGAACTAGCTCGCCGTACGTCGAGCCGACCATCCCGAGCCTCGATCTCCCACATCCTTGATTCAAGGCATACGTCCTTCGACACGATCGTATTCCGAATCACGGTCGAAATATCTCCCGTTTCGTCTTGATCTGTCATATCGTACGAGTTTTACGAAAAAAACCGTAAAACTTTGTTTTCTCGAAAAGAACTCGAGGAAATCGTATAAAACGGCAACGTTTAAACGAAACACCGAATATTGCCTATACTATACGATTTATTCGAGATTTTTCGTAAAAATTGTACAAAACACGTTTTTAATAAAACCCCGAGTAAATCGTAGAAAACGGCAACGATTAATCGAAACATTGAACATTGTCAGCTTTACGATTAACTCAAGAAACTTATCTAAAAACGACATCGTATCAGGAAATGATCTCGTATAAAGTCGTAAAACGGATTTATCGCAAAACGACTCGGAAAGTCCTAAAACACGATAAAAGCCACTCGCGACTTTAAAACGAAATCTAACCAAAAGATACAACGACGTTTTGGCGATTTACTCGCAGAAAGAAGATAAATGTCAAAATTGAAGATAAATGTCAAGTTTGAGGATAAATAGAAGATTTCTGTGGGAAAAAAGAAAGATCGAGATAAATGGAAGATTCCCGATAAACTCGAATCTGAGCGAAATGGAAAGACTAAACCGCCTAGGAAGGGAGTATATAAGCAAGAGGCATAGGGCAGAAGCAAGGGGACGAATTTCAGAGCTCTCATCTGAGACTTTTACAACTTTTCTAGACTTAGAATTTTCCGCACTTAGAAACTTAGGCTTTTTTCTCGACAAGTTCGGTTTCTATGACTGGCGCTCAATTACTAGACAAACTCGTATAGGCGCTTCGATCTCTGGTCAAGCTCTATCAACTAAACTACGTTCAACTTGAACCTCGAAAGGGGTACGTAGGCAGCCTTTCATAAGGTTCAGTCCGAAATCAATCAAATCCTTTTTCTTATCTTTTTCTGTCTTTTGTTATCGAGCTGCGACTCGATTAGGTTTAAGGTTTTTATGCTGATAACTCTCTGACGGCCCTGCGGCCAAAGCCTTTGTAAACCCTTGTAATGATCGCATCGCTCTAACGCGAAATCGAAATAAGATCTACTCTTTCTTTAAATTTGTTTTATTACGTTTTTCGTATTTTTCCGCATTTATTTGGTTACTTGTCGTTGGCTTTCGCAGAGATCCGGTTCCTCTGGAAAATTAGGGTTTTCCTAAGTTTCCTTATTTAACAGAAATCGACAAGTGTGAATTTTGGTTCCCACAGTTTGGCGCTAGAAGGAGGGGGGGGGGGTCGGATTACTCTTAGTCATAGCCGCAAAACGCTTGATCAAAACGATGTCGTGATATATGAAAGACAAAGTCGCAACTCGCAAAAACACTGGTAAAACAACTCCAGCAGCGACTGCTCCTATAGACAACGATCACGTAAACGCTGTAGTGCACAACAAAATCGAAAACCTAATCGCGACTCTTCGCCACGGGAAGAGCAACAAAACAAGCTCACGATTCCTATCTTAGATCACTAAGGGTAACAATAAAATCTATCAAACCCCATAGTGTTTTTCTTATTTCCGAGTTGAACAAATCTCATGGGTTGAGCAAAAGATGTTTCTAAGAACTTTTCGGAAAAATGAAACTTGTTCTCCCAGAAACTGCGGAACAAACGGTAAGTTACTCGCGAAATAAATCCTAGGTTAACTCGCGGAAAAACCGTAGGTTATTCGCGGCAAAATCCTAGGTTGTTCGCAAAAAACCCTAGGTTACTCGCGGAGAAAGCCCTAGCTTTACTCGCGGAGAAAGCCCTAGTTTACTCGCGGAAGAACCTTAGGCTACTTTCAGAACCGGGGAATACTATCCAGCCGAAAAGATGGTGAGCTGGCCAAGCAACCTAGCTTGCCATCTTGGCGAGCTGACCGGCTTTCCACCTCGTCTTAAAAGGCACTGACTTTTCCCCGAGGGTCCGCACAATCCAACTCATAGCTATGGTGATCCTGATCGTACTCTAAACAATAATCGCACTGCTTTTCGTTTCGTCTCAATCGGACTTTCCGTTGAGATTCTACGATGAAAACAAGTCAACTCGACGAATCGAGATCACCCGCGCCAAGCGTCTTAGCTCGCCAAACGTAGAGCTGAACCAAGCGCCTAGCTCGCCGAAGAGGAGCTGACTTTGCCCCAAGGATTCTTACCATCCGGATCGCCACACGACGAGCTGAAAGGGTTCACCCGACTCGCCCTACGTCGAGCTGAACCAATCCTCGAGTTTCTCTCTCGAGTCTTGATCGCACTGATTCTCGTTTCGTCTCAATCAAATTTCCATCGGGATTTTACGATAAAACCGCAAAGACTTGTTTCTTCGTATAAGTATGAATCTATCGTCTAAAACGACAACAGTTTACTTAACACCAAAGTTTCCTAAACTATACGAGAAATCTGAACTCTCTAAACCCAATCCTGTTTCAGAAACTCTGCCACGCTAAGTCGAAAACATCCAATCATAAACACGTGATTGATTTTTTCGACATACAAAGCGCACCTAGTCGGTCAAATAAAACCAGCAGTACGAAGAAACAAGAACATGAGCTCTGATGGTTAAGTCTTCATCCCGCTTCGATACTCTTGCTGGTAATTCGTCGAAGACCGGTAAGGCAAAAGACGAAACGAAGAATACACACGATCCCAAGTCATCGATGAAACTAAGGTATGTCCGATTTGAAAATTTTATTAGACTTCCAATTTTCGTCGGTAAGAAACGAAAACGTCTTGTAAACTGCCGTGAAACCTAGAGAACTTAGAATTTAGAGGATAGTCTAACATGCTAAGTCGTAAGCAATTTTTTTCTATCTCGATTTGTTGTTCTCTAACCATTCAGGCATAACTCGCAAACCGATCCAATCTCTCGTACAACCAAGAAACGATCGCCACGCATTCGAACGTACTCATTCCCTAAAAGAAAGAAGGAGCTAGAGACGCTGACTTCGTCTTAAAACCAACTCGCTCCTAGAAATTTTCGTAAACCAGACATACTCCAAGTCATCGCCAATCTACCACAGTTTTTAACCAACCCGGATTATCGATCATTCGAATCCTTCAAAGGAAACTCGTCTTTTTTCTTTTCGTCGAATATTTTCCCTCGCATCAAGAAAACGCTTTCTATAAAGCAAACTCTCGCCAAAATAAGCAGAAAAATATTCGGACAATGCGACGTCTCGTCAGAATCATCCCAAAAGAAAACGGCAATCTAAGAACCGTCTAAATTCTAAAGACTGATCCAAACCGTCGGGGAAATAATCTCGAGGAATATACAGCATCTCTTGTCGCAATCATGCGGTTAGAAAATCTCTGCGAAACTTCGGACTGAAACTCGATGATTTGCCGAAGTCAAAAAGATCTTCTCGAACTTGATAAACAAGTATAAGAATCGAAAAATTATACGAGAAATCTTTAGACATCGAAGCATTGATCTCATTTTCCGTCAAACCAAGTGAGTCACGGAATAATGTCAAGAACATTTGCAGCGAAAGAAAAATCGAGAACACAAAGCAGCAATAGAGAACACGTCCTCCCTTCTCGCCGACTGATCCTATTGCTGATCATGTGATTCATTCCGTACGAGAAACCCGCTAAAACATTTTGCGACTAGATCTCGGTGAAATAACATTTGGTAAAACTCCGCGAGTGACTCCGAAAAAACCATCACCAAAGAATCAAAAACTAAGCGGAAAGGTTTCTCGAAAAATCTGCAGAATTTCTTACGCGAGAAATGCTTCGTATAGTCAGGATCATGTTATAACGAAGTAACTTTCGAAAGTACACGTAACAGGTTTTGCGAAAAGTACTTTCCTTATAGCGAAAACCAAGCTATACGATCCGGCACTGGGCGACCAATCTAAACTTTGCTTCCTCGCGCCACGATCTGAAAAATTTCACTCTTTAGCCCTTCCGTTCTCGAGCATCCGCTCTCATTCCTCCCGATTACATCCCAGAATGAAACTGCCCCGCAAGCGACTCCGCACGAGCTCTACATCGAGCTTCTTAGGCGCTGTCTCGCTCGAGTAAAAAAAAAAAAAAAAAACAACTTCCATACAAAGGAAAGTTTATACGAAAATTTCATCGTATAAATCAAACCTACAACGGAAAAACGTTTTCTATAACGACGGGCATACTTGGCATATCAAGCTCGACAAAAGCTACTTGGCTATTGTCTGATCACGCTTCACTTCAATGCCAAGTTTACAAACCGACTCGACCTTTTCGATAGCACGAAAGTGTCGTGGTCTAATCCTCTACCAAACACGACCTTGGCTGTGCGGCTGAACACAACCCTCACGCCAAGCCAATACATTCAACGGATAATGCAAACTTGTCGAAAATCAGTTAAGTTCTGTATTCTCGCGATTCACTCTATTTCCGAAGCAAGTTCCCTACAAAATCCGACGTATAAGAAAACACTCGTACCAGAGTTCCTAAAGCCGTACGAATCTCGGAAGTTCAACACTTCACAAAGCACCGTAACGAAAAACGCTTCGGGGAAACAACTTACACGACCTCTCAGTACTAATTTCTCTAGCACAAATCATAAAACTACCTAACATCCAAACAGGAATGTAAGTTTTAATTGCGAATATCCGCAAACGAACCAAAGTGTTCCTGCAAAGCAGGGTTAAGACAAAACCCTCGCAACACCGCGCAACATCTTCGAGCCCGCAAACGTTCCGAACACGAAACGCGGCATATAATATAAAACCAACTTTTGGCACTGCGAGACGTCGCAGACGCCCGGAGATTAGTTTTTCGACACAAATACCTTCCTCGATAAAGTCATTTTCTTGGAAGACCTAACAGTCTGTTCGCGACTATAAAATACACAAAACTTCTTAACGTACGTATCCTTCGCGAAGGCCCAAACTACGTAAACATCTTTCCGTTAAATAGTTTTTTGCTGATCACAACGAACTCGCAACAGTCCTAAGCAAACTTAAGTTATCTCGCAGAGAAAGCTCTCGAACACCCGACACAAGGGTAATAGCGCTATAAAAGAAATCCAAACTTTTGGTCAGCACTTCCGGCCAACTTAGAAATTGTTCCCGGTGAGATGCTCGGTTCCAACCAGACGAATCTTATAAGCCGAGAACCTATCGCGGATTCTAATCGGTATGGAATCAGGTTAAAATCGCAACAGGCAAAACGAAAGCCGACTAGTCATCAAATAGCCTCAATTCGAAAGTAAACCTAGGTCTTTCCCTAAACCCATCACACTGGTCGCTAACGTCTCAAGGCATTAATCGAGATCCTAAAGGCATGTCTCTTCGTCTATATCTAAAAGCTCACTCGATTTGCTAAACATCTTAAAACGAGCAAACGAATAAGGCGATACACTAAGGGAAAGGAATGCGAGACGACAACTCGCGGACCTCCCTCAATATCAACTCATATTCTTCCCACTACATTCATACGAATAAAAACACGCTCTTAAAAACGGAAACTGATTTTTAATAAACCGCAAAAGCGGCAGGGACTCAGAGCCGCACACGGCCAGTCCGAAAACTATAACGGCCACGCTCGGCCAGACCAAACGGCCTACGAGGCTAGTCTCAAGGCCGGCAAAGGTCTAGATGCCATCGACATCAATATGCTCAATAATTCCTACACGACATATAACTAGACCGTAAAAGTCTTGCTAGGAATCAGGTCATACGAAACTTAACTCCAAAACGAACTACGAAAGGCTTGATCCCCTCAAAAGGGTACGTAGGCAGGCTTCACAAGGCACAGCCCTAATCTTAAACACATTCCGCTTCCTGGAGAATGGAAAGATCACTCTCAACGGACCTTTCCAACCATTAATTCCGCCTAATTTAACTAAAAACTGGCTAACCACTCGCAAGAACCTTACGCTAGAAGCTCGAGATTCTAGCGAGCTGGGGGGCTAACTGTTGGTCTCGAAATCGTTCACGACGGAATAAATGGCTAAAAGTCTCCGCAAAAGTAAAAATAAAAATACGTTTTATAAAACTCGAGAGATCGCTTTATAAAACTCGAGAAATCGTTTTATAAAACTCGATAAATCGTTTTATAAAACTAGAGAAATTGTTTTATAAAACTCGAAGAATCGTTTTATAAAACTCGATAAATCGTTTTATAAAACTCGAGAAATCATTTTATAAAACTCGAGAAATCGTTTTATAAATCCAAAGAGATTTCCGAACAAAGGAAATCCGCGGAAAACTCGGAAGATCGTTATCTAGGAAAAACAAAACAAACGTCGATTACACGATCATCCGAATTAAGCACAAAACCGCGAAAAACCGACACCGCCGTAAAACGCAAACTAGTCTCATCCCGACAAGTTCGCCCAACGGTGAACTAAGCCAGCCGACTTAGTTCGCCGTTGGGCGAACTAATCTCGTCCCGAAAAGTTTGCCCAACGGCGAGCTAAGCCAGCCGGCTTAGATCGCCGGTGGGCGAACTAGAAACTTCCCACGAGGCGCTGACTTTGCCCCAAGGGTTCTTATCACCTTGCTCGCCATACGGCGACCTGGCCAAGCTGAACTAGCTCGCCGTACATCGAGCCGACCATCCCGTGCCTCGATCTCCCACATCCTTGATTGAAGGCATACGTCCTTCGATACGATCGTATTTAGAATCACGGTCGAAATGTCTCCCGTTTCGTCTCTATCTGTCCTATCGTTCGAGTTTTACGATAAAAACCGTATAACTTTGTTTTCTCGAAAAGAACTCAAATAAATTGTATAAAACAGCAACGGTTAAACAAAACACCGAATATTGCCTAAACTATACGATTTATTCGAGATTTTTCGTAAAATCGTACAAAACGCGTTTTCAATAAAACCCCGAGTAAATCGTAGAAACGGTAACGATTGATCGAAACATCGAACATTTTCTAGCTTTACGATTAACTCGAGAAACTTATCTAAAAACGGCATTGTAACAGGAAATGATCTCATCTAAAGTCGTAAAACGGATTTATCGCAAAACGGCTCAGAAAGTCCTAAAACGTGATAAAAGCCACTCGCGACTTTAAAACGAAATCTAACCAAAAGATACAACGACGTTTTGGCGATTTACTCCCAGAAAGAAGATAAATGTCAAACTTGAAGATAAATTTCAAGTTTGAGGATAAATAGAAGATTTCCGCGGGAAAAAGGAAAGATCGAGATAAATAGAAGATTCCCGATAAAATCGAATCTGGGCGAAATGGAAAGACTAAACCGCCTAGGAAAAGAGTATAGAAGCAAGAGGCATAGGGCAGAAGCAAGGGGACGAATTTCAGCTCTCATCTGAGAGTTTTACAACTTTTCTAGACTTATAATTTTCCGCACTTAGAAACTTAGGCTTTTTTCTCGACAAGTTCGGTTTCTATGATTGGCGCTCAATTACTAGACGAACTCGCCTAGGTGCTTCGATCTCTGGTCCAGCTCTATCAACTGAACTACGTTCGACTTGATCCTCGAAAGGGGTACGTAGGCAGCCTTTCATAAGGTTCAGTCCGAAATCAATCAAATCCTTTTTCTTATCTTTTTCCGTTTTTTGTTATCGAGCTGCGACTCGATTAAGTTTAAGGTTTTTATGTTGATAACTCGCTGACGGCCCTGCGGACAAAGCCTTTGTAAACCCTTGTAATGATCGCAACGCTCTTACGCGAAATCAAATTAAGATCTACTTTTTCTTTAAATTCGTTTTATTACGTTTTTTGTATTTTTCCGCATTTATTTGGTTACTTGTCGTTGGCTTTCGCAGAGATCCGGTGACTCTGGAAAATTAGGGTTTTCCTAAGTTTCCTTATTTAACGTAAATCGACAAGTGTGACTTTCGGTTCCCACAACAAAAACAGAAGTATATCATCTATGTATATCAAGGTCGTGTGGAGAATGGGCTTGAATATACAAAGAATTGCTTGTTGGAACAGTGAAGGTGCTGTCTTGAGCCCAAAAAGTAAGACATTCCATTGAAGATGTCGATTTGGTAGGCAGAATGCAGTCTTGTATCTTTCCTCGGGTTGAACTCCAAGTTGCCAAAATCCAGATTTAAGGTCAAACTTTGAAAATATTGTTGCTCTTTGAAGGTGTTAAAGAAGCGCCTTTTTATTTGGTAGTGGAAATTTGACGTCTTATAGGTATTGATTCAGCGGCTTGTAGTCAATGACTAATCTGAGTTTTCCTCTTGCTTGTTCGGCACGGTTGTTGACATAGAATGCTTTACACGCCAATGGGGTATTAGTTGATGAAACGACTCCTTGTTCTACTAGCTGGTCACATTCTTCATTAGCTTGTTTTAGAAAAGTGGGTGGCATTCCTGCATGGCTTGCTTTTGTTGGTGTAGTATCAACGTTTTCTTTGAAAGGTAATGAAACGAAGAACTGTGAATTTAACCAAAGCGGGTTATTGCATTTTTGTAAGAAATCTATATGAGAGTCAGCACACGATTTCGTTGTCAATTCTTCTTTAATTTTCGCGAATTCTTGTAAAGCTGGTTCTTCGATTGAGTATAGTCGTGGGATTTATGTGAAGGCTTTGAAGAGCGAATTCCATTTTATTCCATTTGGTTCGATTGAGACATTATAAGATTTTTTGAAAGCGTAATAAGAATCCCATCTCAATATGAGATCTTTCTTTGGCTTTGTAGAGCTTAGTACCTCAGTAGAGATTCGGCATCCGGGGAAGAGCTCGATTATGATTGGTTTTGACTTGAGCTTGATGGTAAACGAGCCAGTATTTGCAACACGAAACTCTTGTTGATGGGGTAGCTACATTGAAGGTGAGAGAATCTTGGGATTTACGATTGTTTTATAGGCTCCACTATCGATAAATGCAACTAGTTCAAGCTGAACCTTGAGAGTCTCTGGAGGTTCAACTGGAGCCCATCAAATTTCATGCATGGATGAACTCAGAAGCCCTTACGTCACCCCTACACTTCGTAATACAACAATTCACAGCCCGATTGCTTAGCTGTTTTCAAGTATTATGTGGGGGACCTCTTGTTCATTTTCTTGGTGAATATAATGAAAACAGTCCCTTTTGTAGAAACTAGAAGTCACGACAAAATTAGACACGACTATCTCCTATAAGTGGTTACAACATCAAAAGCGTAGAGCTAATAACTATTATTAAATATTGGAAATTAAACAGAAACATTGTCTTAGCATCTTATGCCCAATTAGCTACGACATTCTGCTAACACTTTTTAGGAAGTGGTTTCCCACAGAGTAACTCATTTCCAATGTAAATGGAGGGATCTTTAGCTCTGCCGCAAGTTCCGCCGTTTCCGAATGGATCTCCACAGTTCCAGCTCTGCCGCTCCTCCAGCCTCCGTTTGAAGATGATCTGCTCCTCCCCCATGGCCTCGATGGTGACTTCTTCTCTGTCGCGGGCCAGGCCTCCTCCAGACTCGCAGCCGTCATCATTGTGTAAGCTCCGCTCGTTTAAAGCTCGCTCTCTCTTTGCCTCTCCAGACGTCTCCCTCCTCCTTGGTTCCGTCGACCCCGTCGTCTCCTCCATATCCTCCACTTGTGTCGAGTCTCCGCCAGATCCAGATCTAGATCCAGATCTAGACCCGTTTTTCACCTCCCTCCGGGACCTCCTCGTCGCCGTCTCACCTCCAGACCCTCCTGACCCTCCAGACCCTCCAGATTTGATCTCTTCTCCATGGCGACGACTTGCCTTACCCAACTTATTCGCTAGGAGTGTTAAAGAGTGGTTCTACTCCCCCATCATCTCCATATCCACAGGTTCCTATTTTGCCGTTCAGTGTTGTTGCTCTGGTGACATCTCAACTCTGGAACCTCCATCCCAGATGGCATCAAGGAATGGGGATGGTAGGGGTCTCCATTTGTTCGGTAGTGACACCATTCCTGTGGTATACAGGTCAATACTATTTGGGAATGATGACGAGCCTTTTGATCTCCCCATCACTCCTTACTGTAATGTTCCTCACTATCAGCTTAGCTCTTTAATTTCCTCTCATTCGGCCAATGTAGAATGGTTTAGACAGCTGATGGGGTGGGTGAGCTTTGAATCGAGTTTCAGTCCGTTATCCGGTGATATACCGATGAGCTTTGATCCATTTTTTTCTGTCCCTACGATCTTTAGATGCTCTTATCTCGCCTTGACGCGAGTGTCTGCAGTATGCATGATTATATATGGCTGTGTTTTAGCTGTTGAGGTATATGTATGGCTTTCTAACCATGAGTGGCAGGTTGGATATAAAAGCATCAGCATGTGTCTCAGTACTTTGCACCAGATTTGCGTGGTCTCTCGAAGACCGATTCACCTTTTTATGAAGCTTAATCTCCGCCCCAATCGCTCACTGAGTTTAAGTGATAAACTTTTATGGAGAATTATGTTGATGGAAGCGACCTGTTTCTTCAGTTCGTTCAAGAATATTTATCCTGATGCGCAAGATTCGCCGGTATAGCAACGTTTCTCATCCCAGTATCATGACCTCATTGCCTTTGTTGCAGAGGGTCTAGCCTTTTTAGGCATGTCAAAGCTTGTCTGCAAGTCAGACTGTCATGAACTCACTTGCCTCTTTTCAGAGATTTGGCCTTTTGATGTTCTTGGATCTTATTCGCTATTCGCTATTCGATCCTCTATCCTATGTTATGTGTTTTCTTATGCTTGTAATATGGAAAGATTGCCTTTCTGACTTTGTATTTCCTCTGGTGATGGAGGTTAAGACATAAGATTAATGAAATGTTGTTTTTCCAAAAAAAAAAAATGGAGGGATCTTTAAACTTCAGATTCTTAGGTATTCTCCCCTCCAGTTTATTGTACGAAAGATCCAGCGTACCCAAGGAAGATATTGCTGCCAAGCTCTGAGGAATGGCACCAGAGAACTTGTTACTTGATAGATCAAGCGTCTCCAGGTGACCAAGTTTTGAGATATTTCCTGGAATGCTTCCTGCGAAAGAGTTTCTTGATAAATTCAGGATTCGGAGGTAAGTGAGGTTCAAGATCTCCGCTGGGATTTCTCCGGATATGTTGTTTCCAGAAAGATTTATGCTATCTCGTACTTCCTGTTATACGTAGTACTCATCGAGGCTTTTATGTTCCACAATGGCTGTGAGATTGCCGATGCATTTTGGAATCGAGCCCGATAATTTGTTTTCTGAGAGATCCAAAATGTGTAGACTCGGGGCGGTGCAGAGATCGTCTGGGATCTGACCATCAAAAGAGTTACTTTTCAAACGAAGCATGGTCAGAGAAGACAACTTACCACGATGGAAGTTTCCCAGCCAGCTTGTTTTCTCCGAGATGAATGTGTGTACAGCCAGAACAGTTCTGGAAAGTGTCTGGGATATTACCTTCCAATGCATTCTGGTTTAGAAGCAAGAAACTAAGACGAGGTAACACACTGAGAGACTTATTTCGCCTGATATGTTGTTCTCAGACGCGTCAATTTCATTAAGCTCCGACGAACCAAGCCAGCAATTTGGGAAACTACCAGAGAAACGGTTGTTTCTTAGATTGAGGATTTCCAGTCCTGTGAGTTGTCATAGAGACGACGGGATTTCTCCAGTGAAGCTGTTACGGAAGAGGTTTATCCTTTTCATTCTTGGCATCAAGACATCAATGTCAGGTGGAAGAGAACTCGGGAAGTTGTTCTGATAAAGAAAAAGCTCTACTGCGTTTGTTTTCCAGCGAGGGAAAGGGCCTTGGAAGTTGTTGGAGCTCAAATTAAAGGCTAATAAATTTGGGAACACTAGGTTTTAAGGTAATGTACCTTTGATTCTGTTGTTTTCTAGATACAACTCAGTTACATCGGAAGCTATTCTCGAGAACCAGCTGTGTGGTATTTTATCCGCAATCGCAGTGTTCCTGAGTGTGACAGAGTTAAGTTTGTCTTGTACTTGAAGCCACATTGGAAACGAAGGACCGATCTGGCAGTTCTGGATGCTGATTCGCTCCAGTCTGAAAGGAGGAACCCATGTCAATGGCACCTTAAAGACAAGAGATCTGTTTGGTTCAGTTGTGAGACTGAAGCTTTTCAAGCTTCTAAGATTGACGAAATGAGAATTCAGCAGAACACCTTCCCACTTGTTCTCCATCAAGTTTAGATCCACAAGCTCCTCAAGCTTCCCCAAGCTTTTTGGGATTTTTCCGTTCATGGAATTGTAAGAAATATCAAGTTTCTTCAGTGACGCCATGTTTCCTACCGACAAAGGAATCGAACCCGTGGAGGAATTGCCTGTAAGTTCAACAATTTATAGATTCCTCAACGCTCCAAGCGACTCAGGCAATGTCCCTTCTATACGGTCGAAATTAAGACGGAGAGAGAGCAAGCTGTTTCCTTTGTTTTTTGAGAAAGCGTCAAGAAACCTGTGGATTTGACCTTGGAAAGAGTTTTCAGAAAGATCAAGATACTTCAGCTGAGGAAGGTCTCCAAGAACCGCTGGAATTTCTCCTAAGAGTTCATTACTAGACAGAACTAGCGTCTCTAGAAGCTGAAGCTTCTTGAATCCGGGAGAAATCAACCCCTGGAGACGAATGGATCTGAGAAACAGCTTTCTGAGGCTGGTCAGATCAAATAGCCAGTGGGGTATCGGTGAATAATGATAGTTTCGAGACAAATCAAGAACTTGAAGGAGTTTCAGATTTGCAGATGATGGCAAAGAGAGAGGTAAGCTCTGGATCTCACAGTTGAACAAATGCAACTCCTTTAGCTTCTCGGGTCTACTGATATCCTGAAACCAGGTTTCACCAGCACCGCTCAGGCTCACCCATGTTGAGGTAAGTCAGTGAAGAAGACAGACCCGAGAGCCACCCGAGAATGCTTGCACGCAAATTTATCGTGAATAAATCGTCAAGAAACTAGTGAGCGTACAGATCAAGAGACTCAAGCTTCGACAAATTCCCAAGACTCGCAGGAACTTCACCAGAAAACGATGAGAAGGAAAGATTCAGATACCTTAGATTGACGATGTGACCCATGAACTCGGGAATCTCCGTGAAGTTGAAATCATTTGAACTCAAGTCCAAATAGCTCAAGAACTTGAAACGTGTCAAAGACGGATGTATCTTTCCCCCCAAGCTACCTTTTTTAATTCACCATTGTGCCTAAGTGTTTGATTCGGGTTTCTGAGATCAATCTTGATGACGTGGCTGGTTCTGCGGTCACAGCCAACACCATGCCATTTGCAGCAGTCAGGTCCGGACCAAGAAGAGAGTCGACCAGATGAATCAGTAAGTGACTGTTTGAAGGTAAGAAGTGTAAGAAATATTATATATACATGAATGTATATGAATGAATATTTCCTTTTCATGATGTGGTCTTATGTTAAATCTATTTCTTCTTGAGATTGTTAACCTTAAGAGCATTTGGTAACCAATAAAATTGGTAAATAAAGGAGTTTATTTCCTAATGTTTTGACTAAAGTATAAGTGACTAATGTTCAAGAAGAGAGTGACTTGAAGGACAAGTCTAATGGAAGATGCTTAAGAGAACAAGTTCAATGTATGAATCTAATGTTCTAGAACACTTCACACTTGTCTTCTCCTAATGAAATGAGTCCCCTTAAGCAAAACATTTGTCACTTACTCAACTTTGATGGATGGTTGAGATTAAAGGATAAACTTGCCAAGGAAGTAAGAAATACTTGGTGAGAAAGTCATTGAAAACTTGATGAGGAAGCTAGGTCCCTCTCCCCACCTATAAATAGATGTCTTTGTTCCATCTTAAAGCATCACAACATGAAAGAAAAACCTAAAGAGAAACACATAAAGAAAGGTTGTAGGCAAGGGGAGAGAAGATCTAACTCCAACTTAAAGATCAAGAACTCATTTCCATGATCAAATCATTCAACAAGATTTCCGCAATGATGAAATGAGGTATTCCAAAAATCCTTCTTATAGTTCTATTATGTGATTAGTCTAGATGTTAAAGATCTTAGGGTTCATGTAAGATCATGTTTACATGTGGTCTCAAAGCTAATGGTTATAAACATCTAGCTAATCCGGAAAGTATAATAGATTTATGATTTAAAGAACTGAAGTAGATCTATACTTATGTAATAAAAATTAGATCTAAATAATTTTTAAGTTTTTCGGTTTAAAACCGATGAGAGTTTTCGGGAATCTTGAATCATATATTATATGTGTGTATTCTATTTCGATCTCTGAAACGAGAAATAATGAATGCATAATTTGTTCTATACAATATTCGTATAGAATTAAATTAAGAAATTTATGCATGATTTATAGAAAACAATATTTTCATATAAAGAGCAAAATTAGGGTTAAAGATATCACCACAGTGACTTTACTCGAAAATGATTTGCAAAATGAAAATTATTGTTTAAATAAGTATTTGATATTTTGTGTAATAATTAGTTACCCACAGGTAGACTATGTACACAAAATAAGGTCAAATAACTTATAGAGTATTTGTATTGTGTAGACTAAGTATATCCACAGATAACTTAGTCTGAGTAATTCAATACGCTACTCATAAATGTTTTCGAATACTATGATTATTGATGGAGTTATGGTTGCTACCCACAGGAGAACCATAGATTCTTGGCATACGTATTCAATAAATAAATTTATGTGTTGATTATGTTAAGCCTAATTTAAACTTGTGTATCTCAAAATTATAAATTTTATAAAAGATTGTCATATAAAGTCTTGTCTATTCTAGTCCTTACAAAACCAACTTCTCAGAATGAAAAGAGAAAGTTGAGTTCATATTAAGAGTACTATACTTGAATCTGAAACTCCGTAATAATGAGTCAAGTTCACTAATAGTAGATAGTACTTAGGACGAAAAGAATTTCCATAAAATTTGGGTGAAATTGAATAGACTGAGAATTACGATCGTAAAATGACAATAATTATGAATATTAAAATATTTCCATATAACGGCTGGAAAAGCTATATATGTATAGAAGAATGGTTTAAGACTGCAAACAAATCTCTAGTTGGGAAACTTATGGCAAATCTTACAACCATAAAAGAATAATGACATAAGGTCTATGCATGAATTTTGCATTGAAATGACCTATCTTTCAGCTAAATTAAAGAATTTAGGAATGAATGTGGAAGATTAATTTCTTGTCCAGTTTATCCTAAATTTATCTTTTCTTATTATGAACCATTCCAAATTAATTATAACACCATGTATGTAAGATGGATGTTGAATGAATTGGCTAATAAAATGGTTCAGTAAGAGAATAGACTTGGTCGTAAAGGTATTAAAGTTGTCTATTATGTTCAAGGAGCTAGACTTAAGTAAGTCATAAAGCACCACCATCCACAATGAATATCAAGTAAATGAGAAGAAAATGCAAAGAAAGATGACAAATGAAATGTCTGAACGCTTTCAGAAAGATTGCAGTAAAGGAAGAAAATAATTCGAAAAGAACAGTAATCTTTTAAGTTCCTTATGGATTTTTAATATATTCTTATAATATTTCTTCTAAAACTTGGTGGATGAATAGTGGTGCTAACGTACATGTAATTAATTCCGGACAATTTATTTATTATCAAAAACCATAATCCAAGTTAAAAACTATGGGAATTAGAGTGAAGTGATAATTGAAGCTATAGACACTCCTCATTATGAATAGTGGATTTGTTTGGATTTATTCCAAACACTTGTATTCCATCTATTTCCATAACTTTTAGCTTATTAAGAAAATTTGATGATTGGGTTTTAAAATCGACTTAAAGAGATGGTTGTTTTAATTTATTCTTGAACTCTAACTATTCGGTTCAAGAATATTAGTTGATAGCCTATATTAGGTAACGGCTGATCAAACTTTTATAACACATCTAGTTATGCACATTAAAGGGAAATTAAAGCATAAAACATGTACGAATGATAAGTATCTCTTGTGGCATAAAATAGGTTAATATCTTTATAATTAAATAATTTAAAGGTTGGTAAAAGATAGAATTATTGTGAATCTTGATTTTGCCAACAATGAAATGTGTTTAAATTGCATTAGGGATATCAAAGTACACACATTAAAAAAAATTAGCCACAAGAAATACAAAGCTTCTTGGAATTATACATACAAATATTTGTAGACCCTTTAACGTTTTATCTTTTGGAGATGAAAAGTACTCAATACCTTTATTAATGATTATTCACATTAATGTTATATCCATTACATAAAAGTCTCAATTTTGAATACATTACAAGTATTCATAATTAAGTAGTAAGATATAAAAGTGAAAATCATAAAGGTATATAAAGATAATAATGAATTTATGGCAAATATGAAGAAAAGACACAATGTCTATCTTTTGCCAAATCTCTCCAAAAATTAAGAATTGTATTAGTACACAGTCAGGTTCTCCATGGCATAATGGTGTAGTTAAAAGGCATAACCGTACCTTAATGGTTTGATGTATGCAAATTCAATTATATCCTTGTGGATGAATGCATTCTATATCTTGAATATGGTACATCTCAAAGTATGATGATGTCCAATTAAAGCAAGAACATATAATCCACATGAAAAGAAATTAGATTTCAGAACGATCAGTGGTTTCTTTATTGGTTATCCTGAGAAATCTAAAGGATATAAGGTAAATTTTCCAAACCATAGTACGTAATAATAGAAACCAATAATGTCAGATTTTATAAGAATGACAACGTTAGTGGGAGTCTTAAAGTTAAAGAAGTGGTCATTCAAGATTTTATAAGCATTACAATTTTAGCAAAGTGTATCTCATCAAATGAGATGCCTTATTATGGAAATGCTTATAAATGTAATTGCTTTAAATGTCCAATAAGTAGGCTGAGTATGTGGCAATATTATGAGGCTTCAATAAAGTTAATTATGATTGCAAAATTATCATTGAGTTTGAGACTGTAAATGTTCGACTCTTTATGTGATAAAGAAATAGGCAATCATATTTGTAAGAAAGACATGATATCTAAAGGTTCCAAGTATATGGAACTTAAGATTGATATATGTCATTAAAGTAAGATTTCAAAAGAGAAAAGTTTTTCATTACGCATATATGCACTAAACTTATGGTCACAAACATATTTACGAAAGCTTTATATCCATAGACATTAAAGAAAATCTAGAAATTATGGGTCTAATGGATAAGCTATTAAAGTTGTTTGATTATGTTTAGCATATATTTGACAATATATGAGCTCTTAATGACTTTTGAATCTTTTATATTCTGTTTCCAAAGTGTACACATTATCGTTGTTGGATTACTGATAACAGAATAAGCCTTTAAATAAGACATAAAAGGGAACATTACGATAACTCCTACTTATGGTCTAACTATGATAGTAAGCAATGTAGTAGTGCATGGAAGGAATCATGTTGCAAAATAATATGTGCCCGCCATGACTCTCATTGTTTGCTAGATTAGGTAAGACACTTATGATGACCAAATAAATGCAAAGGTTTAACAAATAAAGTCGACCTTATGATTTTCAATGAGAAATCTTAAGAGATTATACCAACGACCAAGTGGGAGAATGTAAGAAATATTATATGTACATGAATGTATATGAATGAATATTTCCTTTTCATGATGTGGTCTTATGTTAAATCTATTTCTTCTTGAGATAACCTTAAGAGCATTTGGTAACCAATAAAATTGGTAAATAAAGGAGTTTATTTCCTAATGTTTTGACTAAAGTATAAGTGACTAATGTTCTAGAAGAGAGTGACTTGAAGGACAAGTCTAATGGAAGATGCTTAAGAGAAAAAGTTCAATGTATGAATCTAATGTTCTAGAACACTTCACACTTGTCTTCTCCTAATGAAATGAGTCACGTTAAGCAAAACATTTGTCACTTACTCAACTTTGATGGATGGTTGAGATTAAAGGATAAACTTGCCAAGGAAGTAAGAAAGACTTGGTGAGAAAGTCATTGAAAACTTGATGAGGAAGCTAGGTCCCTCTCCCCACCTATAAATAGATGTCTTTGTTCCATCTTAAAGCATCACAACATGAAAGAAAAACCTAAAGAGAAACACATTAAGAAAGGTTGTAGGCAAGGGGAGAGAAGATCTAACTCAAACTTAAATATCAAGAACTCATTTCCATGATCAAATCATTCAAGAAGATTTCCGCAATGATGAAATGAGGTATTCCGAACACCCTTCTTATAGTTCTATTATGTGATTAGTCTAGATGTTAAAGATCTTAGGGTTCATGTATAATCATGTTTACAAGAAGAGCTTGGCGCTCGGAGGATATACATTTAGGAGTAGATGCTGATCCCAAATCAGGTTGTTGGAGAAGAAAGATGAAAATCTGAAAGGAGAAGAAGAAGAAGCTTGGCCTAAACTTGAGGTCCATGCTTCGGTTATGTGTGTTTCGTTATGCTCTCTTCTTTTTGTCAAAGGTTTATTTATAAATGTTTGAAACGCAGACATACTAGACCACCATACCTGTATATATTTATATACGAATATGGTCATGTGAAAAATGGCTGGCGTGCATGGAAATAAGTGCAGTTCAATATTTGAACATTATTAGAGCAGTCGCAACGCGGATACGCCGAGGTCCTTAGCATATAATCCTTAAGGTTATATGAATATAATTTTATTATTTACTCTAATTAATCTAAGGATTAATTCTTAGAAAAGGATTTAAAGAGACTGATCCTTATCTAGTGGCAGTGAGAGAATCATCCTCAGAGATTGAAGACGCCCACTCACCGGCGATTCCACAATCTCCGCCACCGCATCCTCCACTTTCTTCGATCTACTCAAGAGTTTGTGTCTCTGGAAGAGGAGAAGAGAGATGCAAGTATTTGCACAGAATCTAGCTGGGAGAGTCTCAAGAAGCCAGGTATGCTCTCTATTTGTATACTACAATACTTTATGCATGCTCTCAAGCGAAGAGGTCAGTGTTGTTTACAGCATTGTTGATGAGTGATCGACCATGGATTTTACCCATTTTTAGTCATGTTCTATAGGTGTGTTCATATATATTTACTACAATATAGAGTCTATTTAGAGTATTTACAGGTTCAGGTACGATATGGAGTAAATTGGTGATTTTGGTGTCTTTTGGAGCCTTTAAGTGCAGAACTGCGCAGATGCGTCAGATTTTTAGATTTGGATGGATACCTTCCTATGGTGCGACTTAGCTGATATTTGTACACAAGATAGAGCTTTGAGTTATCTTTCCAATGCCACCGGTTTGGGGTCAATCCAACGGTTAGATCAGAAGTTATGCCCGTTTTACTGAAGAGTGGTCAGTCTACCTCGAGAGAGAAGGCTGTCGAGCAGAGGAATGTATATCGATCGATGGGAAAGCCTTCATATCGATCGATATGGATGCCAGAATGCGGGCTGAGTATATTTCATGACCAACTGAAACTACCAAAGTTACCAAAATACCCTTGACGACTTAAAACCCTATTTATGTTATTTCTAAGCCATTATTGACGGCTACACGCTATCTAAGCTTTCTTTGATTCATTATTCTTGTTAGGAGAGAAGGGAGGAACTCCTATCAGAGTCCTCCTGGAACTCCATTGGTTTTGGTTATATATCTATTGCAATTTCTTATCTATTCATCTATGATTTCTGTGACAAACTTCATGTCTGAATAGATCCCCTTGTTAGGTTTAGGGTTCAGATAGGTTATGTGGGATTATCCCAAAATATAGAATTGCTATGTTAAGATATTCATCTTTGAATATTGTTCTTATTGCTTGTTTAGAAGTAATTACCCTAAACTCGGTTATAGATTTATTGTCTGATCTATCTTCTCTGAGCTAGGATTGATAGAAATAACGATAGTTTATCTAGAAACCCTAGTGAATATTCAACCCGTGCGTTAGGCGCGTCGATCGATTTTTCTATAGAGACATCGATCGATACGACGCAAAGCTTGTCGATCGATACGCCTAATCCGGCATCGATCGATGCTTTCCTAGAATTGACAACGAGAGTTGGAGTTCTTGGATCTAGTAATAGATAACCTAGAAATCAATAGATGACTGGTTATTCTAATCATTGAGTTCTATAATATCATACTTTAGTCTCTATATCATTATAATCCTGATTACCTGAATAGAAACCCTAGATGTAGCAACCATCCTTCCATCAAACAAATCTTTGCGAAGCTGAATAATTACCTTGTTCATCTTGTTTACTATTTATAAGGTTTATTTATTGCATTATTACCCATTAGCCTAGCTTAATCATATAACTATTAGATCTAATTGGTTCCCTAGCTCCTTGTGAATTCGATCCCTAAGTACTACAATTGAACCTCTTATTTGAGAGAGCAATTCACTCCTTAGGGTTAAATATTTGAGTGATATCAAATTAGGCCTCGTTGCCAGGGAGCTTTGATCGCCATTAGATCTTGTTTAGTTAGATTTAGTCTAGGTTTTGTTACTGTTTTTAAAATACTGATAAATTTTTTCTTCTTTTTCAGGTACATACATCTCAGAACCAGGAACAATGAAGAGAGGATTTCTAGTTTCTTCAAGGAAGGAGCCTGCTGGTTCACGCTTATCGATCGACACCCCAAGCAGAATCGATCGACAGCGTACACCAGACATCGATCGATAAGGCACACCATCAATCGATCGACAAAGACTCGTTGGGAGCAGGTAAGTTTTCTGTTAACACATATGTTAATCAGGAAGTAGGTTAAATTGAACCAATAGGTAAAATAAGCAATGCAATTAGCCAAAATAAAAATAAACATGGGACCAAAATCGCTGTTACAATCCATTCCACCTTGAATAAAGGTGAAGAAATAAAATTGCCTTTGCAAAGCTACAAAACCCATGCTCCCCTGAAATCGATCGACACGGTACATCCCATGTTGACTGATAATGTTATTCTGAAATCGATCGACAAAGCTAATCGCGCGTCGACTGATTCTGCGTACGTGAAATCGATCGACATGGCTCACAACGCGTCGACCGATACTGTTCTTCCAAGATCAACCAACACTGTTTGCGGAAAGGAAGAAAATTTTGACTCCAAGCTGAAACTTGAGTACACCCCTATTATATGTCAGCGTCTCTTTCATGGTTATCATGACGACCAACCAATAGTTCATACTGATATGTTTGAAGACCTAATCTGGTGTATCTTTGATGAAGTCCCTGAAGACTACCACTTCTGCAAACTCTTTCCATTCACTCTTTCTGGAGAAGCAAGACGTTGGTTCAAAGAGTTGCCACCAGAGTCCCTCGAAACATGGATTGATATCACGGAAGCCTTCTTCAACGAATTTCTCTATGACACTCCAGAAAATCTAAAAATGGAGTCAGTATTGAGATATGTGGTGGAGGATGATGAACAAGAAAACAATACTGGTCATATGAAGTCTACATTGGTTGACACCATAACTTCTACATCGACCAATGCCACGATCTTTCTGTCGAACGATATCGTTCACCCGTCATCGATCGATACCATGATTTTATCATCGGTCGACACTGATAACCGAGACACTGTTCATCATGGTACTGTTCATCCCACGACCGACACAAATTGGGTGGAGGCAGAAAAGGTTGAGGAGCTTATACTTAAGATCGATAAGAAGGGTATCTGGCGAGACAAAGAAGATCGTCCTTGCAATATTAAAGGACAATTGATAAATGGAGAAGAAACAATAATTCCTGATGTGATTTCTTTTCCAGAAATAGATACCTTTGATCTAAGTAGCCAGTGGTATGATTGGGTAAGCGAGGACCCTTTCGAAGGTCTTCCTTATGAGGAACCCAGAGATCATATCAAGATATTTGAGGAGGTAGTTTCAGCAACCAGACATAAATTAATATCTGCAGACCACATTCTCTGCAAGATCTTCCCCTATTCACTATCCGGAGATGCGTTTAGCTGGTTTAGTCAGCTGCAGCTAAGATCTTTAACCAGCTGAGAGGACACCAAAATTGTCTTCCTCAACAAATTTCTCTATCAAGGTGTGATATACCATGATTTTGACCCGTTTTTTGTCATGGTATTACTATATTTTTATAATAAATATCTATGTTTTGGAGTCTATTAGGGTATGTTTTCAGGTTCAGGAGCATTTTGTGGTAAAGTGATGATTTAGGTGCCTTTTGTGCTTAAAGAAGAGTTTTCCAAGATGACTATGAAGATCCGACATAAGAGATACATATCGATCGATACACACCATGTGTAATCGATCGATGACGCTTCCGTAGAAGTTGAAGTCGAGATACTCCATCCATTGATGTAAACCATGTACCATCGATCGATTCAGAGCGTGATGAGCAAGATTTATTTGGCCAACTTGAAGCCCAAGTTCTCACCAAATTACAAGATTTCCCCTGATGAGTTTTTTAACCTAATTGTACTTGTATTTATAGTTATGCCTATGAGCCCTAGAAAGACAATGAGAAATTAAGAGTTTTGTATTCTATTCTATACTTAGCAATAAAAGCATTTTCTTTTCATCTTATTCTTTTGCTATGAATCACTTGGCTATGTCTGAGTAGATTCATTGGTTAGATTTAGGGTTCAAATAGTTATGAGGGATTAGCCCCAACTATGGTATGTTGAATTGTTATATTCATTAACAAAATGAACCCTAATGCTTCTTCTAGATTAGCTACTGTTGGGGTCAAAATTGGTACGACGGAATTAATAGCCAAAACTCTCCGCAAGAATACAAAAAGAACAGTTTTATAAAGCTCGAGAAATTGTTTTATAAAACTGGAGAATCGTTTTATAAAACTCGAGAATCGTTTATAAACTCGAGAAATCGTTTTATAAAACTCGAGAATTCGTTTTATAAAACTCGAGAAATCGTTTTATAAAACTCGAGAATCGTTTTATAAAGCTCGAGAAATCATTTTATAAAGCTCGAGAATCGTTTTATAAAGCTCGAGAAATCGTTTTATAAAACTCGAGAATCGTTTAATAAAACTCGAGAAATCGTTTTATAAAACTCGAGAATTCGTTTTATAAAACTCGAGAAATCGTTTTATAAAACTCGAGAATCGTTTTATAAAACTCGAGAATCGTTTTATAAAACTCGAGAATCGTTTTATAGAACTCGAGAAATCGTTTATAAAACTCGAGAAATCGTTTTATAAAACTCGAGAATTCGTTTTATAAAACTCGAGAATCGTTTTATAAAACTCGAGAATCGTTTTATAAAACTCGAGAATCGTTTTATAAAACTCAAAAATCGTTTTATAAAACTCGAGAAATCGTTTTATAAAACTCGAGAAATCGTTTTATAAAACTCGAGAAATCGTTTTATAAAACTCGAGAAATCGTTTTATAAAACTCGAGAGATAATTTTATAAGACTTGAGAAATCGTTTTATAAAACTCGAGAAATCGTTTTATAAAACTCGAGAGATCGTTTTATAAAACTCGAGAAATCGTTTTATAAAACTCGAGAAATCGTTTTATAAAACTCAAAGATCGTTTTATAAAACTTGAAGGTCGTTTTATGAAATCCGAAGGTCGTTTTGTAAAACTCGAGAATCGTTTTACAAAACCGTAAAAAACCGAAAAAGCCGTAAAACGCGAACTAGTCGCAACTAGTTCGCCCATCGGCGAACTAAGCCGATGGGCGAACTAAGCCGATGGGCGAACTAAGAGTCACTCTCTAGTTCGCCGATGGGCGAACTAGGGAGTAATCAACTAGTTCTCCCATCGGCGAACTAAGCCGGCCCGGCTTAGTTCGCCGATGGGCGAACTAGGACATGCTCGACTAGTTCGCCCATCGGCGACAAAGTTCTTATCTTATACCAGTAACCTCTCTCGACTCTCTGTCTCTCTCTCGATTCTAATTTTCTGATTCTGGTTTTGCTTTTGTGTTCTTAGTTAAATAAAGTGGAGGATGATGAAGAAGCTTGATGATGGTTGTCTCGCCACCGACTCCGAGACGAGAAGACAAAAGGCTGGTGATTCAATAACAGCACTCTGGAGGCCGGATGCTCTGGAGGCTTGAGGCTTGAGGCTTGAGGCTAGAGGCTAGAGGCTAGAGGCGGAGGAATTAGGGTTGTAGGCAGAGGGTTAGATTATAGGTTTAGGTTAATTAAGTTTTGGTTAATTATCTTTTGGTTTAATTTTTTAATTTGGTTCTGGTTTAATGTATTCTTTGATGGTTTATGTAAAAGAGGATATGTTTTGTTTGTTAAAACATATTTTAGCTTTAATAATATCATTAATTATTTTTATTACAAATATTTGAAATAAANGTTGTAGGCAGAGGGTTAGATTATAGGTTTAGGTTAATTAAGTTTTGGTTAATTATCTTTTGGTTTAATTTTTTAATTTGGTTCTGGTTTAATGTATTCTTTGATGGTTTATGTAAAAGAGGATATGTTTTGTTTGTTAAAACATATTTTAGCTTTAATAATATCATTAATTATTTTTATTACAAATATTTGAAATAAAATATTAAATTTTCAAAAATAAAACCAATTTGTAATTAATTTTAATAAAATTCCTGATATTAAAGAACAAATTAATAACACAAAACATTTGCTATCTTTGTATACCTAAAATCAAAATAATTAGTTTTAATAACAGTTTTACAGCCTTATTATAAGTATTAACAATTGCATAGACAACACCGCTATTGTTATTTATTTTAATATAGCATACGACTGTTCCGCTATCGAAAGTGTTGGACCTATTATGACGGGCGATCTCAGAGCGTTTTAAGGAGCGCTATGGTAGCGATCTCATAGCATTTAACGTCCGCTAATAAAACCCATATTTCTTGTAGTGCGTTTTTCTGTTAGCGAGCTGCGTCTCAATTAGGGTTTTTGTTCTTAAGCTTCTCGGGTACTCTTTTGTATCAGTTCTACACAGATTCGGAATAAGAACCTCTTTGCTCTCTATTTCGTTTATTTTCATTCAAATTCTAAGTTATCGTTTTCTTATTATTCGTTGTGCGGTTCTCGCAGATAGCCGGTTCCTCTGGAAAGTTAGGGTTTTCCCGAAATTTCCTTATTTACGATTTATTTGACAGTGAGTGGAAATCGACTCCCACAGTTTGGCGCTAGAAGGAGGGGGGGGGTCGGATCTATCTTACACCGTAGCCGCAACATGTCCAACGAAGAAACGATGGCTGGTGACAACCAAACTCGCGACGAACGCGACAACGTTGAAACACCACTACCAAAAGACGCGCCTGCGGCCAACGCTACGAACGCTAACGCCGAGACCGTCGAAAAGATGCTTTCCGAGTTTAACAAAAAATCGGAAGA
>CAKOAT010157489.1:0-49342 GCA_932364175.1 Eruca vesicaria subsp. sativa | reverse complement strand
CCTGGAGAGTGGAAAGATCACTTTCAACGGACCTTTCCGACCATTAATTCCGCCTAACTTAACTAAAACTGGTTAACCACTCGCAAGAACCTTACGCTAAAGGCTCACGATTCTTACGAGCTGGGGGGCTAACTGTTGGGGTCAAAATCGATACGACGGAATTAATAGCCAAAACTTTCCGCAAGAATACAAAAAGAACAGTTTTATAAAGCTCGAGAATCGTTTTATAAAACTCGAAAAATCATTTTATAAAACTCGAAAAATCGTTTTATAAAACTCGAGAAATCGTTTTATAAAGCTCGAGAAATCGTTTTATAAAGCTCGAGAAATCGTTTTATAAAGCTCGAGAATCGTTTTATAAAACTCGAGAAATCGTTTTATAAAGCTCGAGAATCGTTTTATAAAACTCGAGAAATCGTTTTATAAAGCTCGAGAATCGTTTTATAAAGCTAGAGAAATCGTTTTATAAAGCTCGAGAATCGTTTTATAAAACTCGAGAAATCGTTTTATAAAGCTCGCGAATCGTTTTATAAAACTCGAGAAAACGTTTTATAAAGCTCGAGAATCGTTTTATAAAACTCGAGAAATCGTTTTATAAAGCTCGAGAATCGTTTTATAAAACTCGAGAAATCGTTTTATAAAGCTTGAGAATCGTTTTATAAAACTCGAGAAATCATTTTATAAACTCGAGAATCGCTTTATAAAACTCAAGAAACCGTTTTATAAAACTCGAGAATCGCTTTATAAATCTCGAGAAACCGTTTTATAAAACTCGAGAATCGTCTTATAAAACTCGAGAAACCGTTTTATAAAACTCGAGAATCGTTTTATAAAACTCGAGAATCGTTTTATAAAACTCGAGAAACCATTTTATAAAACTCGAGAATCATTTTATAAAACTCGAAGATCGTTTTTATAAAACTCAAAAGTCGTTTTATGAAATCCGAAGATCGTTTTATAAAACTCGAGAATCGTTTTACAAAACCGCAAAAAACCGAAAAAGCCGTAAAACGCGAACTAGTCGCAACTAGTTTGCCCATCGGCGAACTAAGCCGGACCCGGCTTAGTTCGCCGATGGGCGAACTAAGAAACACTCTCTAGATCGCCCATCGGCGAACTAAGCCGGGCCCGGCTTAGTACGCCGATGGGCGAACTAAGAGTACTAAGCCGGGCCCGGCTTAGTACGCCGATGGGCGAACTAAAAAACTTCCCGGACACTCCGCGTCTCGATTTCCCGCATTCTCGATTCAAAACTTACGTCTTTCGACAAGGTCGCGTTCTAAACCACGGCCGAAATTTCTCTCGTTCCATCTCGATCCGACTTACTGTTCGAGTTTTACGATAAAAACCGTAAAACTCTGTTTTCTCGGAAAGAACTCGAGGAAATCGTATAAAATGGCAACGGTTAAACGAAACACCGAACATTGCCTAAACTATACGATTTATTCGAGATTTCTCGTCGAAATCATAAAAAAATGCGCTTTTAATAAAAAACGCCGAGTAAGTCATAAAAAAACGTGTTTTTAATAAAAAGTCGAGTAAATCGTAAAACTTTGCGATTAACTCGAGAAATTTATTAAAACGACGTCAGATCAGGAAACGATCCCGTAAAAAGTCGGAAAACGGTTTTATCGCAAAAACGGCCCGGAAGGACCTAAAACGCGATAAAAACCCATCTCGCGATTTTAGCGGAATCTAACCCGCAGATTTGATAACGTTTTGACGGTTTACTCGCAGAAAGAAAATAAAAGTCAAGTTTAAACATAAAAGGAAGGTTTGAAGAGAAATAGAAGATTTCCGCAGAAGAAAAGGAAGGATCGAGAAGAATGGAAAATTCCCGATTTAAGTCAAATCTGGGCGAAATGGAAAGATCGGATAGCCAAGACGANCGTTTTGACGGTTTACTCGCAGAAAGAAAATAAAAGTCAAGTTTAAACATAAAAGGAAGGTTTGAAGAGAAATAGAAGATTTCCGCAGAAGAAAAGGAAGGATCGAGAAGAATGGAAAATTCCCGATTTAAGTCAAATCTGGGCGAAATGGAAAGATCGGATAGCCAAGACGAGGAGTATATAAAGAGGAGGTCTAGGGAAGAAGCACACACACGAAATTCAGAGCTCTCACCACCAAAACTAGCATTTAGGAATATTTCCGTTTTTCTGTTAGCGAGCTGTGTCTCAATTAGGGTTTTCTAGTTCTTACGCTTTCGGCTACTCTTTTTTGTACCAGTTCAACGCAGATTCGGAATAAGAACCTCTTTGCTCTCTATTTTCGTTTATTCTCATTTTAATTCTAAGTTATCGTTTTCTTATTTTCGTTGTGCGGTTCTCGCAGATAGCCGGTTCCTCTAGAAACTTAAGGTTTTTCCCGAAGTTTCCTTATTTACGATTTATTTGACAGTAGGGTGAAATCGACTCCCACACCTATGAGCCCTAGAAAGACAATGAGAAATTAAGAGTTTTGTATTCTATTCTATACTTAGCAATAAAAGCATTTTCTTTTCATCTTATTCTTTTGCTGTGAATCACTTGGCTATGTCTGAGTAGATTCATTTGTTAGATTTAGGGTTCAAATAGTTATGAGGGATTAGCCCCAACTATGGTATGTTGAATTGTTATATTCATTAACCAAATGAACCCTAATGCTTCTTCTAGATTAGCTACCTAGAAGTATGATTATGGAGTGACTAATCTAATAGTCATCATCCTGAAATCATTTGGCTAAGCTCAGACTCTATTAGGCACGTGCGATAGGCGGTCTAATAGATGTTCTCAGGTGGACATAATTTCAATTCGATCTGATTCGATATCGATCGATACTCGTTTAGAGTAATCGATCGACGACAAAACATATCGAGCGATACAGCGATAGCATCAACATCGATCGATATTGTCGGCAATCATATCAATGGACGAGTCTAACTAGCGACAGCTATAGATTTGTCTAAGGATTGAAGTCCTCATATATTTGCAAGCAATTCGTTAAGACATCCATAGATTTATAATCCTGATTTTCTGAATAGTAACCTTGAATCTAGCTATTTTCTCTTATTGTTTTAAAACCAATCTCCTCAGCAACTTAACATTGCTACCCATTTTTATTTTATTGTTTTAAACCTTTTTCAACCTAGCTTAATCACTTAGAATTAATTATTTTGTGACTCTAGTTCCCTGTGGATTCGATCCCTAAGTACTACGATTGGACCTCTTATTTGAGAGAGTAATTCACTTCTTAGGGTTAAACATTTGAGTGACATCAAGGTGCAGCAGAGTGACAAAAGAAGCTTGATGAGATGACTAAACCTAGTGAGGAGGAATTTAGATCTTGATTCGGTCATGAGAGGATGATTGTCTACATTGAGCCAAAGAAAGAATCTGAAACCATTAGCACCCACATCAACAAGTTAGACATTCAGGTTCAAGTTGCAGATGAGGGTACGCAGAGGGGTGAACTGAACAGAAAATATCTGGTCAACCATAGTTTGTTTGAGGAGGATGAACAAGATGAGTCTGGAGAACTGAGCATAGTAGAAGACGCTGATATTAAAGATCCGACCTCCACATCGATCGACACCAGTTCCTTAGCATCGATCGACAGTACGACTGCAGCATCGATCACCACCACCACCTCATCGATCGACACCAGCATCTCCGAATCAATCGATAAAGACTTTTGTCATCGATCGATACCTCTTGAAATCCTTGAATGTTTGAACTGTCCTCAGGACACTGCAGACTCGACACATAAGTGCACTGATGTACCAAGTTCTTCTCTTTCCATGGATGTAAACATATAGAATGGAGAGGATCTTGAAGATTTGGATTCAAGTAAAGAAGTTATTCATATAAGACTTCTTGGAGATGAAGAAATGGCTTGAGGATATAGATCAGAATTTGGAGCAGAAGCTTGATGACAAACATAATGCTAAGAGGAAAGATGGAGAGACTTCATCAAAGGCTAGCATCGATCGACACCAACCTGATGAGATCGGTTGGTATTGAGATACTAAAAAGTATTTTCGTATCTATTGTATGAGTCTTATTTAAAATATTTTCAAAAAGTTTTTATTGAGTCAAAAAGGGGATGATGATCTATTTCGATTTATTACTTGTCATCTAACCACTCTTTGGACCAGTCTTAGATTTACTGATTGCAGAAGTACTAGAGATACTAAAGTGGATCAACCTGTCAACTATGTTTGCACTTGCTGAGAATGTTTAAAGGAACCAAAGCTGACCTCCAACCTATATTGACTTGATTTGCTTGTCTTGGGGCTTGGTATACAAGGGATCGGAATCCTCCTGCAAGTCTGGAAGGTATAAGTCTGTAAATTTTTGGTTTCCTTCTCTCCTTCCTTTGGCATCCCAAAAAGAGAAAAATAAAAAGATTGAGATGATTTCCTGAGAGGCAGAGAGAGAGGTACATTACCCATGACTCCACTATTCTTATTCAAAGGAATGATCACACATTGTGGAAGCGAGGGAGAGGTAAATTACCCATGACCCCACTATTCGCCTACACTTTGTCAGAAAAGGCTACAAAGAGTAGGAAGATCAATAAGATGAACATTTGTTGTTCACTGAGATTGATATAAAAGAAAAAAAGAAAAATTGGGGATTCAAAGAAGGGAGATATAGGGAGAAAAGAAACCAGAATAAGACTGCATATTTACTCATGATCGATACTCCCAAGGTAAAGCCTGCCATTTAATTTTATGCAAGAAATGAGGTTAGTAGAGGGGATTGTCAGACAGGATCTGTTGAGTTGTTGACTAGGTGAATTTGGTTGCTATACTAGGATATTGTATAATGTGCTTCTAAGGTTAGGATGTTTATGATTTGGTTTGCACTACTAGAGAGATGGTGACTGAGTTTTTGAAATCTTTTGAGTCCCTGCTGTTTTCAAACCTCTTTCAGAGAGACTGCCTGTCTATTTTGCTTGAGGACAAGCAACATGGTAAGTCTGAGGGAGTTGATCGACCATGGATTTTACCCATTTTAAGCCATGGTCTATTTAGAGTATTTACAGGTTCAGGTACGATAGGTGTTTTCATATATATTTACTACAATATAGAGTCTATTTAGAGTATTTACAGGTTCAGGTACGATATGGAGTAAAGTGGTGATTTTGGTGTCTTTTGGAGCCTTTAAGTGCAGAACTGCGCAGAGGCGTCAGATGTTTAGATTTGGATGGAGACCTTCCCATGGTGTGACTTAGCTGATCGTTGGACACAAGATAGAGCTTTGAGTTATCTTTCCAATGCCACCGGTTTAGGGTCAATCCAACAGTTAGATCAGAAGTTATGCCCGTTTTACTGAAGAGTGGTCAGTCTGCCTCGCGAGAGAAGGCTGTCGAGAAGAGGAATGTATATCGATCGATGGGAAAGCCTTCATATCGATCAATATGGATGCCAGAATGCGGGCCGAATATATTTCATGACCGACTGAAGCCCAGAAGATACCACAAAGTTACCAAAATACCCTTGACGACTTGAAACCCTATTTATGTTATTTCTAAGCCATTGTTGACGGCTACACGCTATCTAAGCTTTCTTTGATTCATTATTCTTGTTAGGAGAGAAAGGAGGAACTCCTATCAGAGTTCTCCTGGAACTCCATTGGTTTTAGTTTTATATCTGTTGCAATTTCTTATCTATTCATCTATGATTTCTGTGACAAACTTCATGTCTGAATAGATCCCCCTGTTAAGTTTAGGGTTCAGATAGGTTATGTGGGATTAGCCCCAACTATAGAATTGCTAAGTTAAGATATTCATCTTTGAAGATTGTTCTTATTGCTTGTTTAGAAGTAATTACCCTAAACTCGGTTATAGATTTATTGTCTGATCTATCTTCTCTGAGCTAGGATTGATAGAAATAACGATAGTTTATCTAGAAAACCTAGTGAATATTCAACCCACGCGTTAAGCTACTAGAGGCGCATCGATCAATTTTTTTTTGGAGACATCGATCGATACGACGCAAAGCTTGTCGATCGATACGCCTAATTCGGCATCGATCGATGCTTACCTAGAATTGACAACGAGAGTTGGAGTTCTTGGATCTAGTAATAGATAACCTAGAAATCAATAGATGACTGGTTATTCTAATCATTGAGTTCTATAATATCATACTTTAGTCTCTATATCATTATAATCCTGATTACCTGAATAGAAACCCTAGATCTAGCAACCATCCTTCCATCGAACAAATCCTTGCCAAGCTGAATAAAAACCTTGTTCATCTTGTTTACTGTTTTTCTAGTTTATTTACTGCATTATTACCCATTAGCCTAGTTTAATCATATAACTATTAGATCTAATTGGTTCCCTAGCTCCTTGTGAATTCGATCCCTAAGTACTACAATTGAACCTCTTATTTGAGAGAGTAATTTACTCCTTAGGGTTAAATATTTGAGTGACATCAATGAGTTTATAAGCTTGTATGTATGCTTGTGGTTGAAACTTGTTCTTGAGTCTTTGGCTCTTGACTCTATGTTTTTGGATTCATGCTTTGCTTCTAGAGTGGATCTTAGAGTAAAAGAGCTAAGATAATCATTGGATCGTCTTACAGCTGAAAGTGAAAAGTTAGAGGTTAGTGTTTTTCTCTTGTTTCAGCATGAGATTTCCCGTAATGGTATATACTTTCTATGTATGCTGTTAGTTAGCTTGAAGTAGAATGTCCGTATGGAAATGGTAAGGAGTCAGGTCTCAAACAGAGAACTCTCTATGTAGCTAAGCCAAGGATGGCGTTGCTCTAGATTCATATAGATGGATACTTACCTATACTTTCAGAGAAATTAAATAGTTTTGATGCTTGAGTCCAACTTTTCTTTCTGGCAATGTACCTAAATTGATTTGTTTTGAATGTGATTGATAAATATATGTATAATAGCTAAGGATTCCATAATGGATAACTCTATTGGAGCAACATTTGTTATTAGGGTCCTTAACTATTTCAAAAAGAAATATAAATTAATTTAATCCTAAGGACTCCAATGGTTGGTAACACCATTAAAAGTGCTCTTAGAAGATTCGTGGTGGTGTTTCCTGACACGACCACTCCTTGATTTGATAATAAAGTAATGTATATATTTTCTTAAGATGTGGATCTTTGGATGCCATTGAAGAAGATAAAATCTTTTAGGCTAGTGTGTTAGAATTAGAGATACGAGAATACTAAACGATGCTATTTTAAACAAAAGTTAGTTTTTGTATCAAAACTATAATCCAGAGTCCTTACCTACATGGTTTCAGAGGTAGTGTAGAATGTGTCACAGTACATTCCACTCACGCCATAGCCGAAAACGTTATGAGAATCAAATAAGACCTCAACATTTGATTAACGGGTAAATGTTTTTTTTTTTTTAAATCAAAAATTTGAGGCCTTAATCTATTGTTCTGAAAGTGAAGGAAATGCCAGAAATATTAAAATATAAATAGAAATTAGATCTTTATCCGCGCAACCGCGCGGATATTACTTTCAATTTTATATACATATGTTATTTATTTTATAACATATATTTAAATGTTTATATAAATGTATTGTTAGTTTTAAGATGTTCTTATGTATTAAGAGAATGAAAATGGAAATTAAATATGATTGTTAAGATTTTATTATACAAATACAAAAGATAAGGTTACAACTTTTCTAAGGAAGGGGGCTTAATTGGTAGAGCATTAGCATAAGCATTATGCTCTCTATTATCCAATCAACATTTGTCGAAAAAGCATTTGGAAAAGCATTTACCAAATGCTAATGCTCTCCAAATGCTATTTGCTCAATGCTCTCCAATAGAGCTTTTGGTAGAGTATTTGCATTTACAATATATAAAAATTTAAAAAATAATTATACATAATTAATTTATTGTAGTTTAATAATACAAAAAAATATTTTTATAATCAAAAATAATTTTATATTTTAAAAATTAAAATAAATTATAATTAAAATATTTTTAAATTATTTAAAAGAACAATATTTCACATTTAAAATATAATATAATTTATACAATTATACATATCATTCATTATTTTTAATAACAAGCATACATAATATATATTTATATATTATAAATATAAACATATATATATATATTAATTATACATTAATAAATAAATTATATAACATATATTAATTTTTAGGATAATTTTATATATGAATCATTTACTGCTCTATCAATAAATAATAATAATTTATATATACATTATATATAATTTATTTATTTATTTAATAAAATTAAATATTTTTATCTCCAAAAATAATTTAATATTTTTAAAAAATTACATTTTTAGATAATTATATTTTACATATAAACTATAATATAATTTATATAATGAATAAGATTCATTATTTTTAATAACAAATATATTATTAATATATATTATAAATATATTTTAATATAAATATTTATTTATATTAACTATTATAATAATTTTTAAAATTGTAGACTGCTACTGCTCTACCAATCACTTTATTAAAAATTTGATTGAAAGCATACAGCTTCTGCAGTATACATCTTCTACAGCATACTGCTAATGCTTTATCATCTTCTACAGGCCACGGTCCAGTTTTTAAAAAAATCATACATGAAGAGAAGTTGTGACTTCTCTTTTAATATAATAGATATAAGAATTAATCAAGACCTCCAGCTTAATAACGGGTACTTTAACCAACTGGGTTACGAAATTTATTGAAGATTCGATTTCTTTGTTGTATTTATTCAAGAAAAAGATAAAACTTGCACTCTTTGTTGTTTTCTATACTTTTTAAGTTCTAGGCACGATTTGCTGATGAATACGGGATGTTTTTCCTTTCTTTGTTTTCAACATTTGAACCAATTAGCAACATGACTAGAGTGCGAACCCCAAACCCTGCAAAAGCATGATGCAGATCCCATTGAGAGAGAGATAATTTCTCCTGAAAACATAGAAACGCCCGAGGTTCTGATTCGACTAGTTGTTGATCAGTGATCACAGTCGGGGAAGTGATCCATCTTACCCTCTCTCTCCAGTAGAGGATTCGACTATATTGTTTTTTCTTTGTCGATGTGATTTTGGTGCTTTTTGATTAGATAGAGCAAATGAATCTTCCCTGTGCCGTGCTTTGATCGCTTACAACTGATTTAGATAAGGTTGCTAAGTTCATTATGATTGATGATTACCGATCCTTTAGATGAAAATGTTACCTTATACAGCAACAACTCAAGGCCTTACAATGTATTATGTAGGATGCCAAGGCCGTTATGTAATCAACTCGTTGGAGCTGCCTCTGGTAGAGCTCAGAGTATTTACAGAGAAACGTAAATGGCTCTTTCTCTTGTTGAATGTATACATTGTTCTTGTTCAGCCTCAACTATTTAGGTTTACCCCCAGAAACTTTGAATTGGCTCTTTGTGAAAGGGTTTTTGCAAGTGATGCTTCTGAAAGTAATGTTTCTGTCTCTGGGTAGTCGAGAGACACGTTACTGGACATTGTGGTGTATGAAGGCTATGCTTCACTAGTCTATGTTTTTAAAGATTACGTGGGGTCCTATGGGTTGATGCCATGGACCTGCTTATGTACAAGGGTTTCTTGGTGAATACAATGAAAAGAATCCTCTTTGTAGAACTTAGAAGTCGTGGCTCAGTTATGCAAAACTATCTCCTGTAAGTGGTACTAGGGCTGGGACTTTGGGTACTCGGGTCGGTTCCGGATAAGATCCGTTCGGTTCCGGGTAAATCGGTTATAAGAAAACTATACCCAAATAATATTTAGTAAACTTCGGTTCGGATTCGGATCGGTTCTACCCCGGTTCTGGGTCGATTCGGTTATTTAATTTTAAATCCGAAATATTAAATTTTGTTTTATTTTTAATTTATTTTATTTTTACTTTTAAAGATCAAAATAAAAAATAAATTGAAATCGTATATATACTAGTGAAATGTATTAATGTACAACGAAGTTGAGCTAGTCTAGTGGTATTGCTCCTGATAATTTGTCTATCCAACCAGGGTTCGACGCTCCTAGGCCACATTTCTACATTTTTAAGTGTAGAATTCGGTTTAAACGGGTACCCGACCGATTCCGGGTAAAAACCGAAACCGAACCTATACCCGTGGATAATCAACACTAATACCCATCGGTTAATTATGGCATGACCGAAACCGAACCGAACCGGTCCATTCCGGGTCGGATCCGGTTCGGATATTCGGTTTCGGTTAAATGTCGCAGGCCTAAGTGGTACAACATCGTCAGCGTTGAGCTGATCACTTTATTATTAATATTTGGAAAGTAAACAGGTACATTTTCTTAGGAAATTAATTAACTATAACATTCTACTGCTTCCTTGGACACTTTTTAGGAAGTGGTTTCCCACAGAGTAGATCATTTCCAGCGTAAATGGACGGATCTTTAAACTTCAGCCGCTTAGGTATTCTCCCCTCCAGTTTATTGAACGAAAGAATAAGTTTATTCAGTGTAGATATATCTCCCAAGCTCTGAGGAATGGCACCAGAAAACATGTTTGTGTATAGAACAAGTTCCTTCAGTGACGCCATGTTTCCGACTGAGGAAGGGATCGGACCCGTGAAGGAATTGTCTGAAAGATCAAGAATCTGCAGATTCCTCAACGCTCCAAGCGACTCAGGCAATGTCCCATACATACTGTTGGAACTAAGATCGAGAGAGACCAAGCTATTTTCTTTGTTTTTGGACAAGGCGTCAAGAAAACTGTGGATTTGACTTCGGAAAGAGTTTACAGAAAGGTCAAGATACTTCAATCGAGGAAGATATCCAAGAACCGCTGGAATTTCTAGTCCGAGTGTATTGTCCGACAGATCTAGTGTCTCTAGAAGCTTCAGCTTCTTGAATCCGGAAGGAATCGAGCTGTAGAGAAGAACCTGTTGGATATATAGCTTCCTAAGGTTGGTGAGATCAAATAGCCAGTTGGGTATCGGCGAATTGAAAGAGTTTCGAGACAAGTCAAGAACTTCAAGGAGCTTCAAATTCGCAGATGAAGACAAAGAGAAAGAGAGATGTAGTTTATTGAGCTCAGAGTTGTACAAATGTAACTCCTTCAGCTTCGAGAGCCTACTGAAATCCTCTACCCAGGTATCACTGGCACCGCTCAGATTCACAAATCCCAAGTTGAGGTAAGTCAGTGAGGAAGACAGACCCGAAAGCCACCCAAGGTTGCTTGCGTGCAAAGTATACGCAGTTAGACCATCGTCACTAAACGTCTGAGCGTACAGATCAAGAGACTCGAGCTTCGACAAATTTCCAAAACTCGGAGGAACTTCACCGGAAAGCGATGTGAAAGAAAGATTTAGGTACCTTAGACTAACGATGCGGCCGATGAACTCGGGAATCGCCAGGAAGTTGAAATCATTTGAACTCAAGTCCAGATAGCTCAAGTACTTGAGACGAGTCAAAGAAGGATCTATCTTGCCTCCCAATCCACCCTTTTTAAACTCACCGTAATAGTCATACGGTCTAAGGGTTTGGTTCGGGTTTCTGAGATCAATCTTGATGACGTGGCTGGTTCTGCGGTCGCAGCGAACACCGCGCCATTTGCAGCAGTCAAGTCCAGACCAAGAAGAGAGTAGACCAGAAGGATCAGTAAGCGATTGCTTGAAGGTGAGAAGAGCTTGGCGCTCTGTGGATATACATTTCGGATTAGATGCTGATCCCAAGTCGGGTTTTTGGAGAAAAAAGAAGAAAATCAGAAAGGAGAAGAAGAAGCTTGGCCTGAAATTGGGTTTGAGGTCCATATTTCAGTTATGTGTTTGTTGGTTTCGGTATGCTCTCGTCGTTTTGTCTAACGTGTATATATAGATGTGTTGAGACGCAGACATGTTAGAACTAATATATTTAAATACGAATTGGAACACGTGAATAATGGCTGGCGTGCATGGAAATAAGTGCAGTTCGATAAGTGCAGTTTGATATTAAAATAGTGACTATATAATTTCTTAAGATGTGGATCTTGCCTATTACTCTCACCGACGCAACTCCCATTTGACTTGCTTAATATAGTTTGGACATTATGAATTTCAGGTTTTCACGATAGGGACTATATTAAGGTAGATGGATTTTCAACATAAAATCAATTGGTGATAAATATATTAGTCCATCTATCTTATAAACTAATTAATATCCCTTTCCAATTTCTGATGTGGATCTTGCCTATGACTCTCACCGACGCAATTACCATTTGACCAGCTTAATATAGTCTCGACACTATGAGTTTTAGGTTTTCACGATGGAGACTATATTAAACTAGATGAACTTCAACCTAAAATCAATTGGTGATAAGTGGACTGATCAATCTATTTTATATATTAGTTAATATCCTTTTCCAACTTCCGATGTGAATCTTGCCTATGACTCTCACCGACGCAATTCCCATATGACTTTCTTAATATATAGTTTCGACATTATGAGTTTTGGGTTTTCACGATGGAGACTATATTAAGCTAGAGGGACTTCTAACGAAAAAGTCACTTGGTGATAAGTGGATTAGTACATTTATCTTATACACTAGTTAATATTCCTTTCCAACTACTGATATGAGACATTTTGTATCTAATAAGCCTCTTTGAGATGATGGTTCTTTAATCATCAATCTCGAAATGTTCGGGTAAAGATCGATGGGCCATTTTTGTTGAGATGAAGAAATAAAAAAGATCAATAGTAATAAAGCAAAATGCAGAGAAATGCAGTAAAGTACAATGAAGTGCAATAAAATGTAGTGAAGTCTGGAAAAAAAAATTAGCCAAGAAAGAAGTTGAGGAGACTCAATATGGACGTTGGGAGCCTCCACAAGTAAAGGGAATCAAGTTTGCATGGAAATACTCACTTATGGTTTGAATTAGACAAGAAGAACTCACATGGTTCCTTAGGAGAAGCAACTGACCTGTCATTTTCAACCTAAGAAGATTGTGCCTCTTGCTCATGTCACTCTGACTCTCTCTAGTTGAGCCAGCCTTGGCCTTATCCTCCATGTCCTCATCAGATACCCCACAATAGTATTTGTTTAGTAAAACCGTATTTTAGTAGTAGGTTAATGTGTGTATTTGTCTTATTAAGATATTTTCGTATTAGATTGTAAACCAAGGAGAGAAGTTCTCTCACTTCAATATGCTCAGTTCTATTTTCTCTTAATCTTTATACTCTCTGGTTACTAAATCTCTCAAGCAATCTCCCAGATCTCTCTTATTCTCCAATACTCTCCATTGCAGTCTCTTTGATTCTCACTTACTCTCTTTATTCTTTTCTCTTCAAATCTGACCACTCTCTATTGTAAAAACCACTCACACAACATAATCTGTATATTATCACATGGTATCAGAGCTCCCAATTTCCTGAAACACAAAGCTTCCGCAAATAAAGCACAAGCTCACCCTTATGGCTGTTTCAAAACCATGGGAGAAGTTTCTGTCTAGTTGGCTGTTCAGTCTCTTCAAGAGGATGAGGACTGTAACCATGGCCTGTCCAGAGGCTTCCAAAGGTCTATCATCCTTCCTCCTGCTCAGTATGAAGAGATCTCTTGAAGAAAGAAGGTTTTGGAGATGTTTGGCAAGCAAAACTCCAAACCAAATCTACACAAGTGATTCTGATGTTCTTTTCAAGATGGAGCCTCTCACTATGTTCCAGATGGTGGCGCCTTGTAAACAGGAAGAAAGGAGGGGTCTTAAGAATGAGAGGTTCAAAGGGAAAGCACACACAAGGAAATGGACTTGGGTAGAGAACCCAAACTCCAAATCTGTCAAGTTCAAGTGACTCTGTGCCTTGGAGGTTCAAGGAACAAGCTCAGGTTCCTTAGTTGTAAGTTAACCTCCTAACCCTTAATAAAGCTTGTGTTATTATGTCTGGTTGTGTTTAGTGGTGTGTTTGGTATCCTAGGGACAGTTTAAAGTTGCTAGAGTTATTGAACCTAGTTTTTGTCCCATGATACTTAAGAGTTCTGTGTGTTCTGTTCTAGAAGTTTGCTAGCATGGTTATGTCTAGTTCCTGTCCTAGATTAATTATTTGTGTTGTATCTGGTCTAAATGAGTTGCTTAGTACTAGTTATGTGTTTTATGTCTTGCTTAGAGTCTAGGAGAGTTTCCTGGTCTTACATTGCATCTATAAATTGTTTAGATTGATTAGATGAGTTTTCTAGTCTCTATTGTGTCATTAAAATTTTTTTGTTATTTAAATGATCATAAAAATAGCTTAAATGTCTTGTAATTGATGAGTTATCATTCTTGAGAATTTAGAGAATTTTTTGCATGGATTTGAACTGAATGAGTTGTTTAGATTCTGTCCACTGCATTTTATTAACACATTGGGATCAGGATTGGTGAGTTACCAAGGCCTGATCCTAGTGTGTGAGGTCTGATTCTTGCTGGAGTTTGAGTTGTGTTTCAGGTACACAAGATGTTCTATCTGGTCACCATCAATCTGAGACAAGAAGAAGGCTATAGCCCATGAGTTCAGAGCCTACACATGATGTATATTCCTGACCATGGAGAGATAGCTTGCGTGTAGAAGCGGTTGAATTAAGCGCAGCATGTTTGGGTGTTGAGCTCCTGGCTCATGAGACACACAAGGAAGACCATCACCAAGTCATGAGGAGACCGGTGGTCTAAAGGCAATGGAGCAGAGGTTAAAGATGGAACAGTTGGCTTAAGCGCATGTGTTGGAACTATTGTGCTCCTGGTTCAAGCTCAGTCTGCGACTTCCAAGCTTGGTCCTTCACCTATTCTCTTCTGATCAAGATTGAGGAGAGGTATTAGTGTGCAATCCTGGGGATCCAAGTCGTCAATTGTCTCTTGGCAAGAAGTGGAGTTCACTTTTGCATCATTCCTCACCAGCTGGATCAAAAAAGTCATCGTGAACTCATTGCAACCTTGAGCTTAAATCCTCGTTAAAAGCTTCATGGAGAGTGTTAATGAGCCTCTTATGATCTGAGAGAAGTCTTATCATGTGGGAATTAAAGTGGAGTTCACTTCCTATCATTCTTATTTCAGCCAAATGCAAGGGGAGTAACCAATTCATAGGTACTTGGATCTCTCTGAAGAACAAGCTGGTGGTCCCTAAGTCCTTTCAAGATGGCTAGTAAGCAGAAGAGAGGGGGAGACACAACCAGCCTAAAGAAGAGTTCCGAGAGGTGGGTGTGTGCAAGTAATGGATTTCATGCTTGCACAACTTGGTAGGCCATGATCCAGAGCCTAAGGACTCCACCATGATACATCTGAAGTTCCTTAGGCTCACTGGCCAATCCCCAAGCCTTCTTGAACTCTACTATTTTCCTCTGCTGGTTTTCTCCCTAAGGAGAGTTTTCTGACTAAGGTTTTTAATGAGGTAGATTCTTCAAGGTTCCAAGATTATCCAAGGATATCCTATGGTCAAGCTTGAGGGGGAGTGTTGAGAAGAAGAAATAAACAAGATCACTAGTAATAAAGCAAAGTGCAGTGAAATAGAGTGAAATACAGTGAAATACAGAGTGAAGTGCAGTGAAGTACAATGAATTGCAGCGAAGTGCAGTGAAGTGCAATAAAATGTAGTGAAGTCTGGAAAGAAAAATAAGACAAGAAAGAAGTTGAGGAGACTCAGTATGGACGTTGGGAGCTTCCATGAGTAAAGGGAATCAAGTTTGGATGGAAGTACTCAGTTCTGGTTTGAATTAGATAAGAACTCACATGGTTGCTTAGAAGAAGCAACTGACCTGTCATTTTCAACCTAAGAAAACTGTGCCTCTTGCTCATGTCACTCTCACTCTCTTTAGTTGAGCCAGTCTTGGCCTTATCCTCATCAGATACGCCACAATAGTATTTGTTTAGTAAAACCCTATTTTAGTAGTAGGTTATGTGTGTATTTGTCTATTTAAGATATTGTTGTATTAGATTGTAAATCAAGGAGAGGAGTTCTCTCACTTCAATATACTCGGTTCTATTTTCTCTTAATCTTTTATATTTTCTGGTTACTAAACCTCTCAAGGAATTTCTCAAATCTCTTTTATACTCCAATACTCTCTTGCAATCTCTTTGATTCTCATTTATTCTTTTTATTCCTTTCTCTTCAAATTTGACCACTCTCTATTGTAAACACCACTCACACACCATAATCTGTCTATTCTCACAATTTTTGGGCTAGAACGATGAGGATTGGGTTGGACTTTGTTGATCGAAGGCTCTGATAACATATTAAGTTGGATGTGCTAAAACCAATTGGTGATAAGTAGATTGATCCATATCTCTTGCATACTAGTTTATATCCCTTCCAACTAAGTCGCAAAAAAAGAAGGAGAAGGTCGTAGAGGACATACCAGACTTTGATGATGAACTCGACGATGAAGAAGAGGATGATGATGATGAAATCGGTGACGAGGAAAGGGAAGAGAGGCAAAGATCAGATGTGTGGACCGATTTTAAGGTGGTACATAACGCCAGTGGAAAGTTGAAAGCTGCATGCAATCATTTCAGGAATGATTATGCATGGCATTCCCATTCGCATGGAACCAGTGGGCTGAGAAGGCATCATAATAGATGTAAAATGCATCCATGGAATCGAGGAGGTCAAAAACAACTCAACCCCGGGGCCAAAGTTGTTCCTCACAAGTATGATCATGATGTGTTTAGGCAGATAGTAGCTAAGACAATAGTACATCATGATCTACCTTACTCGTACATGGAGTATGAAAAAGTGAGAGACACATGGAAGTATATGAATGCTGATGTCAAGACCATTTGTCGAAACAAAGCGAGAGCAGATGTGTATCGATTATATGAAAGTGAGAGAGACACACTGAAGAGGGAATTAGGGAGTCTTCCTGGACGAGTGTCTTTCACAACTGACTTGTGGATATCAGTGAAACGGGAAGGATACATGTGTGTGACAGCACATTACATTGATCGGAATTGGAATTTGAACAGCAAGATCCTGGCTTTTTGTGCTCTACCTCCACCACATGATGATATGAAAATTTCGGTCCACTTCCTTGATACACTGAAAGAGTGGGGAGTTGATAAGAAGGTATTCTCTCTCACTGTAGACAATGCTACAAGTAATGACTCGATGCAAGATATTGTCAAATCCCAGCTAAATTTGAGAGATGATTTTCTGTGTGCCGGAGAGTTTTTCCATGTTAGATGTGCAGGTCACATACTGAACCTCATAGTGCAAGATGGGTTGAAGGTTATTGGAGAATCTTTGCACAAATTAAGAGCGAGTGTTAAGTATGTGTTAGGATCGGAAACACGTGAAAATATATTTGAAAAATGTGTGGATGCTGCGGGTGTAGAGAAAATGAGGGGCTAATACTGGATGTGTCGACAAGATGGAACTCGACTTACTATATGCTTGAAAGGGCCATAAAGTACCGTAAAACATTTGTTAAGTTGGAGACATTTGATAAGAAGGGTTATAAGTTGGCGCCCACACATGAGGAATGGACTAGAGCTGAGAATATATGTTGTTTTCTGGGTCCTTTTGCGGTGATTACAAGCCTGATGTCTGGTTCAAATTACCATACTTCGAACTTGTATTTCTATCAGGTTTGGAAGATCCATAGTTGGCTTCAACAGAATGACTACAACGAAGATGAGATTGTCAAACACATGGTGCCGCCGATGAAAGAGAAGTTCGATAAATATTGGGTGGAAGTCAGTGATGCTTTTGGTATGGCAGCAGTCTTCGAACCATGGTTTAAGCTTTCTATTGTCGAATGCTGTTTAGGGAAGCTTGACATGACCACACGTGATGCAAAGTAGAAGAACTTGCTGGAGAAGCTTACTACTTTGTTTGAGTCTTATGACAAAAACTCGAAGACTAACTCACCTTCTACAGAGCCACATGAGAGTGTTTCAGAACAACCATGTGCGACAAGGTCAATGGGATTGTTTGAGAACTACGATGTGAGTGTTGTTTCAATTTTATCCTTCTTTTCATTTATTTTTAACCCCTCTAATTTTTTTTTCTAAAACCTTCTTAGGATTTCTTTGCATTTCGAAAAGTCAGTGGTGTTGTGAGTGGAAAGACACCTCTCGAAGCTTATCTTGATGAACCACCGTTGGACATTACTAATTTCCAGATCTTGGACATCCTCGATTGGTGGAAAGATAATGTGCATCGATATTGTGATTTGGCTGCAATGGCATGTGATCTGGTAAGTATTCTGATCACAACAGTGGCTTCGGAGTCCTCCTTTAGTATTGGATCGCGAGTTCTAAACAAATATACGAGCTGTCTACTCCAAAAAATGTGCAAGCTCTGATATGCACTAGGAACTGGATCAAGGGATATGAATCTTATGCACATGGTAAAGAATTCAAATTTTAATTTATTGTAGAATAATTATCCTTAATTCAAAGTAAATTAAGTTTTTATATTATCAGATGAAGAAAAAGCTGGTGATGGTGAGGAAGAGAAATTACCTTCATTTGAATCCATTGTCGATGGAGAATATGAAGATTAAAGATGAAGAGGAGCATGCTTGAAATGTTATTTTGATTTGGTGTTGTGCTTTATTACAATTTGAGATTTGATTTTTAAGTTGTTTGCTTTTGTTTGAGTACTATGATATGGTGTTTTTATAAAATTCAATTTGGTTCAGACTTTATATTTCATCTTCTACATGCACTTTATCATAAAATTTATGAATCCTAACTTTATGAATGCAGAAAATAGACTTGAAGTGAATGCTAATGTAATTTTATAAAGAATGTAAATGATGTTCAGAACTATATATAACAAATTTTGTGAGTTTGAATAGCAAATGGTTGATATATCTTCAATGTGATGCACACATGTATGTAAGGAGGCTCCATGAAGCGTATGATCTGTATAGCCCGCGGGACGGCCCGTATAATCATGTGCACTGCTGCGGGGCGAAATTGGGATGACTTTCTGCAGACCACGCAGAACAGGACCGCAATGACTCGCGATAACACGAGCCCGCTGCGGTACGGAACGGGAAGGCCGGTTTGACATCCCTACTTATGATACATATAATTTTCCGTTTTTGAAAACGATAGCAAATAGAATTTCGCTATCAATCTGAAAACAAACAAATGAAATCATTTGGAATTGTTTATCGTTGTTAGGTCAAAGGAAAACTCGTTTCTTTCTACTCCTTTTCGGTTATATGTTATGTTGGTTGACCCAGGCCCGGCCCTACACTATTTTAGGCCGGAAGCCCAAAATCTATTAAGGTAAATAAAAGGCCGGAAAAATGTACTGAAGGATTCAAACCCAGCACCTCTCTAAATGACACAGAGCAATTTACTAACTGAACAACAAGGGATTTTGGAAAATAAGCGGCCGAAAGTTTACTTATTCTAAAGAGGGCCGGAAGCAACTGCGTGTGTTGCTTCCCCTCAGGGACACTAGTGGTTGACAAAATGGTATACTTTGCATTTAAAAAAAAAATCATATTAGGTTGATATTAGGTTGGTTGAACATATGGTAATGACCCATCAACGTATCTATCATAAAACTACCAACTACCAGTTGGGATTTTAACCATATGGTATGAACCACCACAGGGATTGTTATATATATATATAGTCTGCTTCCTTCTTGGTGATCATTCAGAGGAAAATATTTGTATCCGAAAAACTACTATTAGAATATTTCAAAGATTACGACTATGGCTTCTTCTTCAACGCTGTCGATGCTGCCACTCGATTTGATAAGAGAAATACTTTTGAGGACTTCGACAGAATCTCTGGTCCGAGCAAATCTGACATGCAAGAATTGGCGCGATATCATCGACGATGACGCTTCTATAGAAGACGAAGTGAATGCTAATGTAATTTTGTCAATATCCAGAGATACATATCGATCGAATGAAGACGAAGTGAATGCTAATGTAGGCGAATAGTGGGGTCAATATGAAGACGAAGTGAATGCTAATGTAATTTAAAAACTTTATGAATCCTAACTTTATGAATGCATAAAATAGACTTGAAGTGAGTGCTAATGTAATTTTGTCAATATCTAGAGATACATATCGATCGATACACATCCTGTGTAATCGATCGATGACGCTTCTATAGAAGACGAAGTCGAGATACTCCATCGATCGATGTACACCATGTACTATCGATCGATATAGAGCGTGAAGAGCAAGTTTTACTTGGCCGACTTGAAGCCCAAGTTTTCTCAATATTACAAGATTGCCCCTGACGAGTTTTTAACCTAATTGAACTCATATTTATAGTTATGCTTATATGCTTTAGCAAAGTGTGCTTTTATGTTTTGAATACCTTTCTAGTTCTTTTTATTGTTTTGATACTATTTTATACTTAGCAATAAAGTATTTCTTTTCATCTTATTCTATACTTTGCTATGAATCACTTAGCCATGTCTGAGTAGATTCACTTGTTAGATTTAGGTTTCAAATAGTTATGAGGGATTAGCCCCAACTATAGAATGTTGAGTTGTTATATTCATTATCCAGATGAACCCTAATGCTTACTCTAGAGTAGCTAACTAGAGTAGGATCATGGAATGATTTAACTTGTTAATCATTATCATGAAATCATTTGGCATAAGCTCAGATCCTTTAGGCACGTGCGATAGGCGGTCTAATGATCTTGGTAAACACAGTTTCAATTCGATCTTATGCTATATCGATCGATACTCCTATAGAGTAATCGATTGACGGCAACTCATATTGCCCGACACTGCGATAGCAACATCGGTCGATATTGTCGGCAGACAGATCAATGGACGAGTCTAACTAGCGATATCTATAGATTTGTCTAAGAATTGAAGTTCTCATATATTTGCAAGAAACTCATTAAAACATCTATAGCATTATAATCCTGATTTTCTGAATAGTAACCTTGAACCTAACTATTTTCTTTTATTTTTCAAAACCCAAAATTCATTCTCTTGAGCAACTTACCATTGCTCACAACTGCAATTTACTATTTCAAACTAAATCAACCTAGCATAATGACTTAGGATTATATCTTTTGTGTCTCTAGTTCCTTGTGGATTCGATCCTTAAGTATTACGATTGAACCTCTTATTTGAGAGAGTAATTCACTCCTTAGGGTTAAACATTTGAGTGATATCAAATTAGGCGCCGTTGCCGGGGAACTAAGATAGCCATTAGATTTAATCTGATTTAGTCTATGTTACTTGTTACTATTAATCATCTTCTGACACAAAATTTTTCTTGTCTTTTTCAGGTACATGCCCAGCAGTACTAGAAGCAACAAGAACAAGCAACTTGTGTACTCAGAAGACCCCCACAGTTTGGAACGCAGCATCCGCAAAGACCTATGTTCTACATCGATCGACATCAACACTTCTTTGTCGACCGATACTCGCTTACCACTGTCGACCGAGACACCTTCTTCGTCGACCGATACTCTCACCGTTCCATCGATCGACACCAACAACCGTTCATCGACCGATATCCTTCATCCAACATCGATCAATACACTTCACTCTACATTGATCGATACTAATCGGCGAGACATGGTAGCGACTATTGTTATCATACCTGATGAGAATGGAGACTTGCGTGATCGAGATGGTCACCTGAGTAATGCAGCAGGTCAGAAGCTGAATGATCAGAAGGAGGTCATTCCTGAACAAGACACTGCACCTGCAGACATCATTCAACCTGTAGAAGAGGCTAACCAAGCTAGAACTTTGGCTGACTACTACCGTCCGGATCAGTTCTATTCCAACCGATCAGCCATCCGCCCTCCTGCTATTCAGAGAGGAGATTTCGAGCTCAAGCCGCAGTACTACACACTTGTAGGACAAATACCCTTTTGTGGATTGTCCCATGAGCATCCTATGGACCATCTGGAGAGGTTTGAGGATCTCATAACCATCATCAAAGCCAAAGGAGTCCCTCAAGACTATCTTCTCTGCAAGATTTTCAAGTACTCTCTATCTGGAGAAGCTTTGCAGTGGCTAAGACAACTACCACCAGGTTCTCTTACAACCAGGAGTGACATCAAAAACGCTTTCCTGCGTAACTTCTTTGATGACTCATGCGCTGAAGAATGGAGGAAGAAAATTGCTACATTCACTCAACATCCTGAAAAATCATTCAAAGATACTTGGAACAGATTCAAATCCTACCAACGAGACTGCCCACACCACGGATTCAACAAAGTGCAACTGCTCTGGACTTTCTACAGAGGCATCACCTTGGATTTTCAAAGAGCTCTTGATAAAGCTAGTGATGGTAACTTTACCACCAGGAATCCGCAAGATGCTGTGAAGTTAATTGATAACTTAGCTTCAAGAAACAGCACAAAGAACTTTGTCACGACAAAAGCTACATCATTCCTTGGGAAGGAGTACATCAATGAAGTGCAAGCACAGCTGGATACCGTTCAGAAGTTACTAAACAAGCAGATTTGCTCAAGTGGAGGATGCGGACACTGTTGAAGAAGATGTAAACTGGAGGCATAGTTCGACACAGCCTCGTGCCCTATGTGACACAGGATCTGGAGTTAACATCCTACCCAAGCTTATGGCAGACCATCTAGGTCTGAAGATAGAGCCTTTTGAAGAAATTTTCATCTTTGTGGATTGTTCTCGGCAGAGCTCTGGATGCATAGTTCGAAACCTTGAGGTACAGATTGGAGAAACCCTAATTCCTACAGACTTCCATGTCATGGCCAACAAACTCAACTTCAAGACATCTCTACTACTTGGACGAGCCTTCTTAGCCACAGTTGGAGCTGTTTGTGACCTGCAATCCAACAAGCTCTGCCTAACCCTCATCAACCCTACCATCCACCAGCAGTATCAACCGATGGCAGCCTTCTACCATCGACCGATACCAGTCAACCAGCATCGACCAACGAGCACACCTGGTCATGGATCGATAGGGTATTCCAGAGGATCGAAGACAAGTTTCCAGACGGCGGTTTTAGCGCAGATGAGTGGGAAAACGATTATTACATACCAGAGCAAGCTAGCATCACTTCTCAGGAGGAGTATGATGAAGATTATGAAGAGGAACAAACTATAGAGTACAGATTTCTTCGGGAAGATGAAGAAAAACCTCCTCTTCCGACCTTCATTTACAGAGCATTGCTCTATAGAGACCCCTCTCCATTGACCGATATGCCCCAACCCAGATCGCTCAAACGATGTTTCGAATCAACGAGCGACAACCCCTACTGTGCACCAGTCTATGTCCCACATGAGCCACACGACGGAGCATACTCGATTGGCAGTTGGGCAAGCAGTTATCATGAGAGTTTTGCAGTGGATACCACACCACTTCAGCCTGCGATCCAACCAGATGCACGCGTATCGACCGACACGGAGCACCAGCCATCGATCGATATGATGATCAACAAATCGATCGATGCACCTGTTATCAAATCGATCGATACCACCACTACAACATCATAGTTACAAACACATAATTTCGATTTTACATTACTAATTCCGGATGAGTTTGGTATTTCCAGGGATCCAGATGGTCATGCACGAGCATTAGATGGGAGAATCATTCCAATCTCCAAAGAAGACATTGCAGACATCTTTCAGATGGCCAATGGACCAGTCAATCCCTCAACACAACCACCCATCTACCAGAACAATCAGCACCAGCAATTTCAACCAACATCGATCGATACATGGCGATGTGCATCGACTGATATACAACGAGAATTTAGGAAGAGAGCTTTCAAAAATGGAGTTCACCGTTTCTCTTGGGAAAAGAAAGACGAATATGAAGTCTACAGAGATGAATCTGGTTATGCCAGAGGAGTAGATGGAGATATCATTCATGTTTCCAAAGAAGACATGAGAAGATTACTGAACAGAGCCTCACTGTTTGGGCGCTCTTGTTTCTGTCTACCAGAGCATGCTGAACAGTATGCTAAAGGATTTCCAGATTGCAAACTCTACACACAAGCAGAAGTCACAAACATGATCAATGGAAGAATTAATGGTGACCATAACTGGGAGATGGCATGACTGAGGTCAGAACATGAGAAAGCCATAGCATCACTTCAAGGAGAACTACAGTGGAATCTGACTGGTAATGACTTAGCTCGAGAAGAAAGAGAAGCCCTACAAGAAGAAGTCACCATTCTGCGTGAACAACTCGAATCTCAGAGACGGACATCGACCGATACTGACCCATCAACATCGATCGACACGACCTTCGACAAACCGATCGAGAGTCACTTACAGAAGCTATCGATCGATGATCCACCCAGCACATCGATCGATACAAAAGCACCAGAGTTCTGTACTAGGGAAGAAATTGAAGAGACAAAAACAGAGATCTACAAATCTATTAAAGCTTGTGGAGACATACAGATTACTTGAAAAGTATTGGTTTCTAGTACAGAGTGACGTTCAAAGTTTGGAACTCAGAACAAAAGGGATTCAGAAGGAGATAGAAGGCATTAAAAGACAGCTCGCCAGCCGACCTGCCCCATCCCCATCGATCGATGAAACACACCACCCATCGACCGATATGACCCTCCAGAATCGACCGATAAGACCACACACCCCGACACCACGCAGCTGAATGCAGAACACATCTACAACATGTTTGGACATCATGAGTACAGCATTGCAAGCCTGGAGGAGTGGTTAGGAAGAATCCAAACTGAGGTTCATAGTTTAAAGGCTAGTATGATCAGAAGCGAGAAAGCCACAAGAAGCTTTTTAACTTCATGGTTTGAAGAATCACAAGACAAGTAGGATACTTGTTTGCCAACAAGTACCTGCAACCCACCTCACTAGCCACCATACCTCCATAGTCAAGCTAAATGACTTTAACAAAGCAGTGAGTGGGAGGCAACCCACTGTTAGGTATTTTCGAACTTAGTTTTATTTTATTTTTACTTATTACTTTCGTTTTTATTTATTTTTAGGAACATAGCTACACGATCACTACCTCTATCGACTGATATGACACTGTCGATATCGCTCGACACACACCTATCCTCATCGATCGACGATGGCGACTCACCATCGATCGATATCAATTTCGGTCAGGTATAGCGCAATTTCGATATCAGTTATACATTTATTGTTTATGCTCTTACTCCGACTAGTTATACACTGAGGACAGTGTATGATTTAATTCTGGGGGAGGGGAATTACTGATGCTACTTTGCCTCTTTTTGATCTTATTAAAAGTTTTCAAAAGTTGGTTTTATTGAGTCAAGAAAGGGAAAAAAATTCAAAGTCTAACTTTTTATCTTACCACTCTTTAGCACCATTCTTAGATTTGTTGATCGCAGAAAGTACTATAGATGCTAAAGTGGATCACCGATCACATATGACAACACTTTCATGATTTTCTGGAAGAACCAAAGCTGATTTCCAGCCTAACCTGACATCTACGCTTGTCTTGGGGCATGGTATACAAGGGATCAGAATCCTCCTGCAAGTCTGGAAGGTAAAAGTCTCAAATTTTTTGGTTTCCTTCTCTCCTTCCTTTGGCATCCAAAAGAGAAAAATAAAAGATTGAGATGATTTCCTGAGAGGCAGAGGGAGAGGTACAGTTCCCATGACCCCATTATTCTAATTCAAAGAAATGATCACACATTGTGGAAGCGAGGGAGAGGTACATTACATATAACCCCACTACTCGCTTACACTTTGTCAAAAGAGCTACAAAAAGTAGAAAGATTAATAAGATGAACATTAGTTGTTCATTGGGATTGATATAAAAGAAAGAAAAATTGGGATTCAGATGTGGGAACCGAAATTCACCTACTGTCAATAAATCGTAAATAAGGAAACTTCGGGTAAACCCTAAGTTTCCAGAGGAACCGGCTATCTGCAGAACCGCATAACGGCAATTAAGAAAATGATGAACTTAATTTTAAAAGCAAGAATGAACGAGATTGAGAGCAAGTAGGTTCTTATTCTGAATCTGCGTAAGAACTGTTACAACGAGAGTGGCCTTAGCTGTGTGAGTCGTCGGAAAAATCCCTAACTCTAGAAGTCTAAGAACGAAAACCCTAGTTGAGACGCAGCTCTGTGACTGAAAACGGAAATATTCCTAAGTGCGAAGTTTGGTGGTGAAGGCTCTGAAAATCGTGTCCCTGCTTCTGCCCTATGCCTCTTGCTTATATACTCCTTTCCTTGGCGGTTTAATCATTCCACTTCGTCCAGATTCAAGTTTATCGGGAATCTTCCATTTATCTCGATCCTTCCTTTTTTCCTGCGGAAATCTTCTATTTATCTTCAAACTTGCCATTTATCTTCAAACTTGACATCTATCTTCCTTCTGTGAGCAAACCGTCAAAATGTTATCGTATCTTTGGGTTAGATTCCGTTAAGATCGCGCGATGGGCTTTTATCGCTTTTTTGGACCTTCCGGGCCGTTTTTGCGATAAATCCGTTTTGCGACTTTATACGAGATCTTTTCCTGATCCAATGCCGTTTTTAGTAAATTCCCCGAGTTAATCGTAAAGTTTAGCTACGTTCGTCTCTCGGTTAATCGTTGCCGTTTTTATGATTCACTCGACGTTTTTATTAAAAACGCGTTTTTTATGATTTTTACGAAAAATCTCGAACAAATCGTATAGTCGAGGCACTGTTCGGTGTTTCGTTTAACCGTTGCCGTTTTATACGATTTCCTCGAGTTCTTTTCGAGAAAACAAAGTTTTACAGTTTTTATCATAAAAACGAATGAGAAGACGGATCGAGACGAAACGGGAGACATTCTGACCATGGTTCGGAACACTACCGTGTTGAAGGATGTAGGCATTGAATCGGGATGTAGGAGATCGAGGCTTGGGATGGTCGGTTTGAAGTACCGCGAACCGAGCCGGACCGGTCCAGCTCGCCGGTTAGCGAACTGTCCGGCAAGCTTCTAGCTCGCCCAACGGCGAGCTAAGCCAGCTGGCTTAACACACCGTTGGGCGAAGTAGTCGGGACGAGACTAGTTTGGCTTAGCTCGCCGTTGGGCGAACTAGGACGAGACTAGTTTGGCTTAGCTCGCCGTTGGGCGAACTAGTCGGGACGAGACTAGTTCGCGTTTTACGACGGTTTCGGTTTTTCGCAGTTTTATGCTAACTCAGACGATCGTGTAATCGACGTTTGTTTCGTTTTTCCGAGATAACGATCTTCCGAGTTTTTCACGGATTTCCTTTGTTCGGAGATCTCTTTTGGATTTATAAAACGATTCTTTGAGTTTTATAAAACGATTTCTCGAGTTTTATAAAACGATTCTTCGAGTTTTATAAAACGATTCTCGAGTTTTATAAAATAATTCTCGAGTTTTATAAAACGATTCTCGAGTTTTATAAAACGATTCGTCGAGTTTTATAAAACGATTCTTCTAGTTTTATATAACGATTCTTCTAGTTTTATAAAACGATTCTCGAGTTTTATAAAACGATTCCCAAGTTTTATAAAACGATTTTCGAGTTTTATAAAACGATTTATTTTATATTTCTGCGGGGAGTTTTGGCTGTTGATTCCGTCGTACAGGTTTTGACCCCAACAAACGGCAATGATTAACCGAGAGACGAACGTAGCTAATATTTACGATTAACTCGGGGAATTTACTAAAACGGCATTGGATCAGGAAACGATCTCGTATAAAGTCGCAAAACGGATTTATCGCAAAAACGGGCCGGAAGGTCCGAAAACGCGATTGAAGCCCATCTCGCGATCTTAATGGAATCTAACCCAAAGATACGATGAAATTTTGACGGTTTACTCGTAGAAGGAAGATAGATGTCAAGTTTGAAGATAAATGACAAGTTTGAAGATAAATAGAAGATTTCCGCAGGAAAAAAGGAAGGATCAAGATAAATGGAAGATTCCCGATAAACTTGAATCTGGACGAAATTGAAAGATTAAACCGCCAAGGAGAGGAGTATATAAGCAAGAGGCATAGGGCAGAAGCAGGGACACGATTTTCAGAGCCTTCACCAACAAACTTAGCATTTAGGAATATTTTCGTTTTCTGTCACAGAGCTGCGTCTCAACTAGGGTTTTCGTTCTTAGACTTCTAGAGTTAGGGATTTTGCCGACGGCTCATACAGCTAAGGCCACTCTTTTTGTAACAGTTCTTACGTAGATTCGGAATAAGAACCTTCTTGCTCTCAATCTCGTTCATTCTTGCTTTTAATTTTAAGTTCTTCGTTTTCTTAATTATCGTTGTGTTGTTCTGTAGATAGCCGGCTCCTCTGGAAACTTAGGGTTTACCCGAAGTTTCCTTATTTACGATTTATTGAAAGTAGGTGAATTTCGGTTCCCACAGTTTGTCGCTAGAAGGAGGGGGGTCGGATCTATCTTACACTGAAGCCACAACATGTCCAACGAAGAAACGATGACTGGTGACCAACTAACTCGCAATGAACGCGACAACGTTGATAAAACACCACCACCACAAGATGCGCCTGCGGCCAACGCTACAAACACTAACGCCGAGACCATCAAAAAGATGCTTTCCGAGTTTATCAAAAAAATCGGAAGAGCAGGAAAAGCTCATTGGTTCGCTCGCAAATCTGGTCGAAACCCTAATTGCGAAAACCAGAGCGATTCGCCCCCGCGGAACCACTAAAATCCGCGGAAGGAGGCTCGATTTTGAGACTCCTATGGATCGCCCCAGAACCGAGCATGGTAACTTACCGGAGAAGGATTCCGGAAAAGACAACCCTTACGCGACGCTGAACAAATCGGAAAAGTCTCCTACTCGAGAACAGAACCGAGTGCGATGGCATCGAAAGGTTTAACCTGGAAACGAGCGACCAAGCCGACTCGTCAGACGAGGACGCTGACGTCCATCCTAGTAGAAGAAAAACTCGCAGCCCTCCACCGGAGTCTTCTCCCTAGCGTTCTCTTGCTGGAGACGAGGAGGAGCTCGACTCTGCGCGATACGCAAAAACTGCCGAGGAGCGATCTCCGGTTACTCGCAGCAAACGCCGACAACGTCGGAAAACTGCGGGCGACCTGACCGAGATCCGCGATCCAGGACGAGGCTAGTTTGCGTTTTACGGCGTTTTTGGTTTTTCGCGGTTTTGTAAAACGATTCTTCGAGTTTTATAAAACGATTCTCAAGTTTTATAAAATAAGTCTCGAGTTTTATAAAATGATTCTCGAGTTTTATAAAACGATTCGTCGAGTTTTATAAAACGATTCTTCGAGTTTAATATAACGATTCTTCTAGTTTTATAAAACGATTCTCGAGTTTCCCGGACAGTTCGCCGACCGGCGAGCTGGACTGGTCCGGCCCGGTTCGTCGTACGTTGAACCGACCATCCCGAGCCTCGATCTCCGGTATCGCCGGTTCAATGCTTACATCCTTTGAGACGGTCGTGTTCCGAACCACGGTCGAAATGTCTCCCGTTTCGTCTCGATCCGACCTATCATTCGAGTTTTACGATAAAAACCGTAACTTTTTTTCTCGGAAAGAACTTGAGGAAATCATATAAAACGGCAACGGTTAAACAAAACACCAAACATTGCCTAAACTATACGATTTGTTCGAGATTTTTCGTTAATATCTTAAAAACGCGTTTTTAATAAAAAAGTCGAGAAAATCGTAAAAAACGGCAACGATTAACCAAGAAACGAATGTAGCTAAACTTTACGATTAACTCGGGGAATTTACAAAAAACGGCATCGGATCAGGAAACGATCTCGTATAAAGTCGTAAAACGGATTTATCGCAAAATGGTCCGAAAGGCCCTAAAACCCAAAAAAGCCCATCTCGCGATCTGAACAAAATCTAAACCGAAGATACGATAACATTTTGATGGTTTACTCGCAGAAAGAAGATAAATGTCAAGTTTGAAGATAAAATGGCAAGTTTGAAGATAAATGGAAGATTTCTGCGGGGAAAAAAGAAGGATCAAGAAAAATGGAAGATTCCCGATAAACTCGAATTCGGGCGAAATGGAAAGACTAAAACCGCCTAAGAGGGAGTATATAAGCAAGAAGCATAGGACAGAGGCAGGGACATGATTTTCAGAGCTTTCACCACCAAATTTAGCATTTAGGAATATTTCCGTTTGCAGTTAGCGAGCTGCGTCTCAACTAGGGTTCTCGGTCTTAGACTTCTAGAGTTAGAGATTTCGCCGACGGCTCATGCAGCTAAGGCCACTCTTGTTGTAGCAGTTCTTACACCGATTCGGAATAAAAACCTTCTTGCTCTCTATTTTCGTTCATTCATACTTTGATTTTAAGTTCATCGTTTTTCTTAATTCTCGTTGTGCGGTTCTGCAGATAGTCGGGTCCTTTGGAAACGTAGGGGTTACTCGAAGTTTCCTTATTTACGATTTATTGACCGTAGGTGAATTTCGGCTCCCACAGTTTGGCGTTAAAAGGAGGGGGGTCGGATCAATCTTACACCGAAGCCGCAACATGTCCAACGAAGAAACGATGACTGGTGACAACCAAACTCGCAACGAACGCGACAACGTTGATAAAACACCACCACCACAAGATGCGTCCGCGGCCAACGCTACAAACGTTAACGCCGAGACCATCGAAAAGATGCTTTCCGAGTTTAACAAAAAATCGGAAGAGCAAGAAAAGCTCATCGGTTCGCTCGCAAAACGGGTTGAAACCCTAACTGCGAAAACCAGAGCAATTCGCCCCCGCGGAACTACTAAGATCTGCGGAAGGAGGCTCGATTTCGGTGCTCTTATGGATCACCCCAGAACCGAGCAGGGTAACTTACCAGAGAAGGATTCTGGAAAGGATAACTCTGACGCGACGCTAAACGAATCTGAAAAACCTCCTACTCACGAACAGGAGACCGAGGGCGACAGCATCGAAAGGGTCAACCTGGAAACAAGCGACCAAGCCGATTCATCAGACGAAGACGCTGACGACCATCCCAGGAGAAAAAAAACCTGCAGTCCTCCACCGGAGTCTTCTCCCGAGCGTTCTCTTACTAGAGACGAGGAGGAACTCGACTTTGCGCGATACGCAAAAACTGCCGAGAAGCGATCTCCGGTTACTCGCAGCAAACGCCGACGAGGTTGGAAAACTGCTGGTGATCTGACCGGGATTCGCGATCTCCGCGAGTACATCACTAAAACGGCCGCAGCGGTAAAAGTGGTGAAATCGCAGATTCATCACGCTACCAGCGCCGCACACGATATTGATTGGCTAATGTACAAATCTCGGAAAACACCCTTCACGGCTCGCATCACCGAAGTCAGGCTGCTCGATCCCGGGAAACTTAAGGTGCCGACTTACGACGGGACGCCTGATCCCAAAGCGCACCTGCAGGCCTTCCAGATCACCATGGGACGAGCCAAACTCAAGGATCACGAAAAAGATGCAGGCTACTGCCGTCTTTTCGTCAAAAACCTAGAAGGAGCAGCGCTCGAGTGGTTCGCCAAACTTAGGCGGAATTCAATCGCAAGTTTCCGCCAACTCGCTTCCGAATTCCTGAAGCAGTACTTAAAGTTCATCAACCCGGAAACCTCCGACGTTGATCTCTGGAGCTTGTCGCAAAAGGAGGACGAATCTCTCCGCAATTTCATGAGTAGATTCAAACTCGTCATGGCTAGGGTTAGCAGAAACAACGACAAAGCCGCCATCGACGCGTTAAGGAAATCGCTCAGGTTCAAATCGAATTCCGCAAATGGATAACTCTCGAGAAACCGCGGACAATCCAAGACGAGCTCCATAAGGCTACTGATTACATAACCATTGAGGAGGAGACTAAAATCATGTCCGAAAAGCATAAGCCGATGAAAACGTCCGCAAAGGATGACGCGTCCGAGCAGAAGCAGAAAAAGAAGAACTCTCGTAACGACAAGTTTGTCCATCACGAGGGACTGGATCTCCAAGGGGCGCAGAACAAGGACGAACTACGGGTAACACGTGGACACGAAATTCAAATTACGATGAGAATACTTTCTGCGACCTCCACCAAACCCGTGGACACTCTACCGTGAACTGCAAAGTTCTCGGCGCCAGGCTTGCCGCAAAACTGATCGCGGGAGAACTCTCTGAGATATCCAGCGTCAAGGATCTCATCCGCGACTCAGACCGCATCCCGAAAAATGACAGGAACTCGCGAGCGGAAACTCCACCACAGGGGAACCAGTCGGGCGAAAAACGTGGACGAAGGCAAGACGAGAAGGGTAACGATGCTAACCACCGAAAAATCAACATGATTATCGGTGAATCGCAATATTATAATGACACCATCTTGTCAATCAAATCCTACCAATGTAAAGCCGAAACCGGCTCGAGTTGGAAGGTGTCGTCGGATGACACTCCGAAAGGGGTAATCTCATTCGACGACGCTGAAACCGGTGGAATCGACCAACCACATGCCGATCCCCTTGTCATTGACTTAGCGATAAGCGATATAGAGGTTGCTCAAATCCTGGTCGATACCGGAAGTACCGTCAACGTGATCTTCTGCAACACGCTAGCACACATGGGAATAGAACTCTCGGAAGTGGAACCTATTCCAAAACCGTTGACCAGCTTTTCTGGCGAGACATCAATGACCTTGGGATCAATCCGGCTACCGGTGGCGGCTAAAGAAGTGACGAAAATCGTCAACTTCGCGGTAGTCGATTTCCCGGCCATCTACAATGTGATCATGGGCACGCCTTGGTTTTTCCTATAAGGAAAGTACTTTTCGCAATACCTGTTATGTTTACTTTCAAAAGTTACTTCGTTATGACATGATCCTGACTATACGAAGAATTTTTCGTTAAGTAACGGGCTATGAATTTAGTAAATCGGCACGACGCATTGGGTTAACAATGTTTCCGCAGATTTTTCGAGAATCTTAGTTTTTGATCTTCGATGATGGTTATTTCGGAGTCACTCGCGGAGTTTTACCAAAAATTATTTCACCGAGATCTAGTCGCAAAATGTTTTAGCGGGTTTCTCGGACGGAATGAATCACATCATCAGCAATAGGATAAGTCGGCGAGAAGGGAGGACGTGTTCTCTATTGTTGCTTTGTGTTCTCGATTTTTCTTTCGCTGCAAATGTTCTTGACATTATTCCGTGACTCACTTGGTTTGACGGAAAATGAGATCAATGCTTCGATGCCTAAATATTTCTCGTATAATTTTTCGATTTTTATACTTGTTTTATCAAGTTCGAGAAGATCTTTATGACTTCGGCAAATCATTTAGTTTCGCTCTGAAGTTTCGCAGAGATTTTCTAACCACATGATTGCGACGAGAGATGCTGATTGTCCTCGAGATTATTTCCCAGACGGTTTGGATCAGTCTTTAGCGTTTAGACGGTTCTTAGATTGTCGTTTGCTTTTGGGATGATTTTGACGAGGCGTCGCATTGTACGAATAGTTTTCTGCTTATTTTGGCGAGAGTGTGCTTTATAGAAAGCGTTTTCTCGATGCGAGGGAAAATATTCGACGAAAAGAAAAAAAATGAGTTTCCTTTGAAGGATTCGGATGATCGATAATCCGGGTTGGTTAAAGACTGTGGTAGATTGGCGATGACTTGGAGTATGTCTGGTTTACGAAAATTTCTACGAGCAAGCGGTTTTAAGACGACGTAAGCGTCTCTAGCTCCTTCTTTCTTTTAGGAAATGGGTACGTTCGAATGCGTGCGATCGTTTCTCGGTCGTACGAGAGATTGGATCGGTTTGCGAGTTATGCCTTAGTTTCATCGATGATTTGTGATTGTCTATTCTTCGTTCTTCGTCTTTTGACTTACCGGTCTTCGACGGATTACCAGCAAGAGTATCGGAGCGGGGAGAAGACTTAACCATCGGAGCTCATGTTCTTGTTTCTTATTACTGCTGGTTTTATTTGACCGACTCGGTGCGCTTTGTATATCAAAAAATTCAATCACGTGTTTATGATTGGATGTTTTCGATTTAGCGTGGCAGAGTTTCGTAAAACCGGATTGGGTTTAGAGAGTTCAGATTTCTTGTATAGTTTAGGCAACTTTGGTGTTAAGTCAACTGTTGCCGTTTTAGACGATTGATTCGAACTTATACGAAGCAACAAGTCTTTGCGGTTTTATCGTAAAATCCCGATGGAAATTCCGATTGGGACGAAACGAGAGTCAGCACGACCAAGACTCGAGAGAGAAACTCGAAAATTGGTTTAGCTTGACGTAGGGAAAGTCGGGTGAACCCTTTCAGCTCGTTGTGTGGCGATCTGGATGGTAAGAACCCTTGGGGCAAAGTCAGCGTCTCTTGGGTGAGCTAGGCGCTTGGTTCAGTTCGACGTATGGCGAGCTAGCTAGCTCTACGTTTGGTGAGCTAAGACGCTTGGCGCGGGTGATCTCGATTCGTCGAGTTGACTTGTTTTCGTCGTAGAATCTCAACGGAAAGTCCGATTGAGACAAAACGAAAAGCGTCACGATCAAGATTCGAGATGGAGATGTTACAATCCGTCGAGCTTGTCCAACTTGCCTACTGGTGAGTCAGCGAGCAGTCCCGATTCATCAAGCTATCTTGTTTTCATTGTAAAACCTCACTGAAAACTTTGATTGAGACGAACCGAAAAGCAGTGCGATTATTGTTTAGAGTACGGTCCGGCTCACCATAGATATGAGTTGGATTGTGCAGACTCTCGGGGAAAAATCAGTGCCTCTAGAACAAGGTGGAAAGTCGGTCAGCTCGCCAAGATGGCAAGCTAGGTTGCTTGGCCAACTCACCGTCTTTTCGGCTGGATAGTATTGCCCGATTCTGCGAGTAGCCTAAGGTTCTTCCGCGAGCAACCTAGGGTTGTGTCGCGAATAACCTAGGGTTTTTCCGCGAGTAACCTAGGGCTTTCTCCGCGAGTGAAGCTAGGGCTTTTTACCCTAGTAAAGCTAGGGATTTCTCCGCGAGTAAAGCTAGAGCTTTCTCCGCGAGTAAGCTACGGTTTTTCCGCGAACAACCTAGGGTTTTGCCGCGAATAACCTACGGTTTTTCCGCGAATAACCTACGGTTTTTCCGCGAGTAACCTAGGGTTTTTTCGCGAACAACCTAGGGTTTGTTCCGCAGTTTCAGGGAGAGCAAGTTTTATTTTTCCGAAAAGTTCTCGGAAACGTCTTTTGCTCAACCCAGGAGATTTTTTCAACTCGGAAATAAGAAAAACACTATGGGGTTTGATAGATTTTATCGTTACCCTAAGTGATCTAAGATAGGAATCGTGAGCTTGCTTTGTTGCTCTTCCCGTGGCGAAGAGTCGCGATTAGGTTTTCAATTTTGTTGTGCACTACAGCGTTTTCGTGAGCGTTGGCTATAGGAGCAGTCACTGCTGGAGTTGTTCTACCAGCGTTTTTGCGAGTTGCGACTTTGTCTTTCATATATCACGACATCGTTTTGATCAAGCGTTTTGCGGCTATGAGTAAGAGTAATCCGACCCCCCCCCTCCTTCTAGCGCCAAACTGTGGGAACCAAAATTCACCTACGGTCAATAAATCGTAAATAAGGAAACTTAGAGTAAACCCTAAGTTTCCAGACGACCCGGCTATCTGCAGAACCGCACAACGAGAATTAAGAAAAACGATGAACTTAAAATTAAAGTATGAATGAACAAAATTGAGAGCAAGAAGGTTTTTATTCCGAATCGGTGTAAGAACTGCTACAACGTGAGTGGCCTTAGCTGCGTGAGCCGTCGGCGAAATCCCTAACTCTAGAAGTCTAAGACCGAAAACCCTAGTTGAGACGCAGCTCGCTAACAGAAAACGGAAATATTTCTAAATGCTAAATTTGGTGGTCAAAGCTCTGAAAATCGTCCCTTTGCTTCTGCCCTATGCCTCTTGCTTATATACTCCCTTCCTAGGCGGTTTAGTCTTTCCATTTCGCCCAGATTGGAGTCTATCGAGAATCTTCCATTTATCTCGATCTTTCCCTTTTTCCCGCGGAAATCTTCTATTTATCCTCGAACTTGACATTTATCTTCAAGTTTGACATTCAGCTTGGCCAGGTCGCCGTATGGCGAGTTAGGCAGATAAGAACCCTTGGGGCAAAGTCAGCGCCGTATGGCGGGACGAGACTAGTTCGCCCAACGGCGAACTAAGACGGCTTGGCTTAGTTCGCCGTTGGGCGAACTAGTCGGGAAGCTTCTAGTTCCCCCATCGGCGAACTAGTCGGGATGAGACTAGTCGGGATTTACGGCGGTTTCGGTTTTTCGCGGTTTTGTGCTTAATTCGGACAATCGTGTAATCGACGTTTGTTTCGCTTTTCCGAGATAACGATCTTCCGAGTTTTCCGTGGATTTCCTTTGTTCGGAAATCTCTTTTGGATTTATAAAACGATTCTTCGATTTTTATAAAACGATTCTCCGAGTTTTATAAAACGATTCTTCGAGTTTTATAAAACGATTCTTCGAGTTTTATAAAACGATTCTTCGAGTTTTATAAAACGATTTTCGAGTTTTATAAAATGATTCTTCGAGTTCTATAAAACGATTCTTCGAGTTTTATAAAACGATTCTTCGAGTTTTATAAAACGATTTCTTTTATATTTTTGCGCAGAATTTTTGCCATTGATTCCGTCGTGACCGATTTTGACACCAACAGTGATGAACTGCTGGGCCAGTTGGACCAAGCTTAATACCATGAATAGAACTCCCCGCAGCCGCATTGTTCATACAATTAACTAATGCTTCTGCACAAAGAATGAATAGGAATGGAGACAAGGGGTCTTATTGGCGCAGCCCGCTCTGGCTTTATAAAACCATGCGATGCTCCATTCAATAAGACAGCATAAGTAACTGAGCTAACGCAGACCATGATCCAGCGAACTCAAACTAGGTCGAAACCCATTCTTTACAATAACACCTCTAGAAAACACCACTCAACCCGATCATACGCTTTCGACATATCGGTCTTAATATCCATGAAACCCGAAGATACATCATCTTTGGTACGAAGGGCATGCACCATTTCATGAGCGATGATGATGTTGTCTGATATCAAATGCCCTGAGATGAACGCTCCCTGAGTTTCAGAGACCACAGAAGGTAGTATCGACTTCAGACGATTACATAAGATTTTCGAAATGATCTTATACTGCACTGCACAGCGAATAATAGGTCCTGCATTGTGCTTGGATTGGAGACCTTAGGTAACAAGCTAATTTGAGTGTGGTTCCAGCCTTCTGGCATGATTGCAGTATCAAAGAAGCGCATTATCTCCTGAGTAACAATTGGACCTACAGTGCTCCAGTACCTTTGATAAAAAAGCTCCGGTAAGGCCATTTTCCCCTGGAGCGCTGCCGCCATCAACACTAAAAGCTGCTTTCTTAATCTCTTCAGATGAGATTTGAGCAGTCAAAGCAGTGTTTATCTCATCAGTAATACTGCCTTGGAAAACCATGAAGAGCGAGTCTAAGTCAAATGGATTAGAACTTAGGAACAACTCTCTGAAATACTCGACAGCAATGTTGCCCTTGGAGCCCTCCGAAAAGTGCTCATTGCCTAAGTCATCAAGCAGCATTAGGATTTTATTCCTCACATTCCGACCCTTCACCACATTATGGAAATACTTCGTGTTCCTATCCCCTTCCTTCAACCATTCTTCACGACGTTGTCGACAAAAACATTCCTCCTCGTGAAGTGCTTCCTCTAACTGCTTTTTATTTCTTTTCATTACATCCCTAGCCGGTTCTATCTTCGCAACTTCCACTTCATAAGCAGCTTGTAAGCGCAGTATTTTCTCGTGTGAGTTAAGGTTGGAACTCTTCTTTCACTTAGAGATTTCTCTGCGACACTTCACTATTCTGTCCATCAAACAGACCTCATCCCCTGGCTCTCCCCACCCCTGCGCTATGTTTTCTTCAAAACCTGGCTAAGAAAACATTCTACTATCCATAGAAAATCTCCCCCAGTGAGTTTCTCTCTGTTCTAGAGCAAAACCGATCAATAAATGTCGATGATCAGAGCCCCACATGCCACCATACTCAACACTGGAACGAGGAAATAAGTTAAACCATTCGTCGTTCCCAAAACATCTATCAAGACGGCATTGAACCCACACACCGTCACGCCAACGGCTCCAAAATAAAACATTCCTGGAGCTACGCAACTCTCTAATTTTGCAACTCGAGACCAAGTTTCTAAATCCCCAAAACGTTGAATCCTCTCGAACTGGTCCCCCCCCCCCCAGATTATCCTCATTCGACAGAAGCTCATTAAAGTCACCAGTGACCAACCAAGGCTCATCTCTTCTCAGACTGATATCCACTAGTCGATCCCACACATCTTGTCTTCTCCCACTAACGGGGTCACCATACACACAGGACAAGAAAAAAATAACGAACCACACTTGACCTTCATATCAATAAACCTTTTGTCCCCTGAAAGAATCTCCACTTCGTAACCGTTCTTCCAAAAAACCGCTAAACCCCCACTCAAACCCAGAGGCTTCACAGTGTTAACTTTATCGTAACCCAAACTCTTTTGTAACTTCGAAATGTAACTGAATTTTTGTTTAGTCTCCATCAAAAACATAATATCCGGGAAATATTTGCGTCTAATTTCCCAAATAATCTTAACTGTCTCAGTGCTATCTGCACCTCGACAGTTCCAGCACCACACACTCATTGGGGCGGCAGCAGCTTCAAACCGGAAGCCACCGAAATAGATGAAGAATGAGTAGGTTTCCTGGACGGGGATAAGCACAAGTCGTCAGGTTTACGTTTCACACCATTTTCCTTGAGATTTAACGCATCCTGATGACCTGAGATAGCACTAGAATTAGATTTCCCTGCTTGAGCCTTGCACGTCCACGATAGAGGTCTACGACGTGCTCGCTTGGCTCCTCTACCATCACCGGCAGGAGAATCCGCAGAGGATCCTACCTGAAAGCCCGTAGTGACAGCAGGAAGTGAGCCACCAGCATTTGCGGAGAGAGCAGAGGTAGTATCCTCACCATCATCAACTCGTTTAGGAGCTGGCAGAGACAGTGTATCAGGGAAGTCCAAAGGGTTTGTCTCACCTTGATTAGTGTCAAGATAAGAGAAGACATGTCCTTTGCCTTTGTCTAGGTTTGAAGTAAGCCTTATAAGTGTAGCGCTATGAGAATTTCCTTGATCAGCTATCGCCTGCCTCACCCTTAGGACTCTTGCTTGACGTTTAATGTCATTAGAATGAGACACATATAACAGAGCCATTTTCTGTTCCTGTGAAGATAGCTCTGGAAACAGGGGAGGAAATCCTGGTGGGCCTACAACCATATTGTTACGGTGACTTTTCTCTCCTTCCTCAATAATCTTCTCTTGGTTGAAAACACAGTCCTTAGTGCTCTGCTTCACTCCATTGTACCCTTTTTTCATGTAAGGGCATCCAAGTCTTTCATGAGTGAGCCGTAGACAATGAAAACACTTTTTATGGATACGTTCATACTCAAATTCAATGGTAACAGCCTCCCCCTTCTTTACAGTAAGCTTTCGAGAAGATTTCGCTGGATTTTCCATATCAAAGGAGATCTGTGCTCTGATGTAATCCTTGGTATGAGAAATTTTTGGATCATAAGCGGTCTCCACCACTTTCCCAACTTCTGAAGCAAGCGCGTACATGGTATCAGTGGTAAAGAATTCCATCGGGATGTTCCTGATACGGATCCAAAGGTCCATCGATCTGAGGAAATCATCAGGAGGATCAGCCGTCCATCTCTCTAGAACCATCGCCCAGTGATTGTAAGACCATGGTCTGTCTTTAAGGACAGTTTGGAGGTCCTCTTCTCTTTGAAAAAAAAACTGAAACCTGTCTCAAGATAGAGCAATGCCTCTGACTCTACCATAGACACGCCAATCCGTGGACATGTACTCAATCATCTGCACCATAGATTGACAATCTGGGTTCAAAAGTCTACCCAAGATACTTGTCGAGTTTTCATCAAAAACCCTGAATCTTGGACTGTCAGGAAGAGTGAGAGGTTCTTCTTTAAAATTCATTGCCATTTTGTGTAGAAGGGAATTGATCCCGGGATACCCACAATACCCCATACCCCATTCGACCACTTTGCCAGTATGATTTATTTCTTCCCCAATTTCTATGCATACAAAAAATGCAAGTAATCGGAGTTAAAGAAGTTTTAGCTCAATTCCAAAACAAACAAAAGAAATCATTTTGTAGTATATTATATTTATACAAATAAAAACTAAAGAGTAAAGAAAAATCTATATATAAATTTTTTTGAAGAGACTCTTATGTCAAGGATACAATATTTAGATATCAAATAAAAGTTCTTACCTCTTTTATTCCTGGCTTTCGCGTTTATTTGCAATGAGTTACCGTCTGAACTCTATCTTTCTCTGAAGCTGCGAACAGAACAGTAATAAAGTAATGGTGTAAGAGGTTGCTAGTCGTCCACATGCAATGCTTTCTCTTATCAATCTTATGACCCTCGCCTCTTTGGCTGAAAGGTTTCGGAAGCCTCACGAGAAGCGATTGCACGATCCTGAAAGTCAGAAGAAACAATGCAGTAAAGATTTGAAAAATGTACTAGAATGAAGCTAATGCCCTATTTCAGAAGTAAACCAAGTCAGTTAGGAAACATTTTAGTGGGTCCGCAAGAAACTCATTTAATCAAATACAATTCAGTTTATATTTTAATTTACAGAACATATTAATATTGTATGAAGAATGTACTTTGTTTATTTTAATTGATGATTATAATTTATGAAAGGTAATACATTAATCTAAGGTTTGCCCTAAAATATATATACAATTTATTTTAGTAAAGCTATATTGTTTTTTCTTTTTCTTCTTTTTCTTCTTTGTACAACTATGAGGTTCTAAGTTGTGGATCCGTTTAGGATGAAGCACAAATCATGTATTTTAAACATGTTATTACTAGATATTTTCAACTCATCATTTCGTTGGCCAGCTACATTGTTTCGTTAGGCTGTACTTCTAAACATTGCTGTGAAACATCCCACTCTTAGCACATCAGAATACAGCTTTCACAATTTTGATTTAGAATGTTGAAGAATTGACATATGATTGATTGTATTATAGTAACTAAACTTATGTTGATGATGGTATAGCTCTATCACTACCAGTGGCCGAACCACCTTTGCGCCAAGGTGGTCAAGTTACCCATATGGAAGAAGTACGATTCAACCTCAACCGGTTTGCTTGCTTTAATCAATTTCAATTATTGTGGATAACCAATTCATACTTTTGGTTTGGTTTAACTTTAGCCGGTTCGCTCTCTGTATTAAATTTTAAATTTTAATTAATGTGGTTAACCGATTCATGTTCTTGATTAATTCTGAATGGCTATGTGGCAACTTCCTTTGTGGTTACGTGTATGTTCCAAGTCTAGTCCATCTTCCATGATAAGTGAAAGAGAGTTTGTTTCATTTTCTATAAGCTTTGGTTTTAATTTTTTTTTTTTATCCTTTGCAATTTAAAGATGTTACTGAAATTGACATTGGTTTCCAATCTTGAGCGGGTTTCCAAGGGTGGACAGGAGCACATGAATCCACCTACTATTTTCTGTATTTTTTCATATTTTTCCAAGGTAAAATTACATAATTTAATCATGTAACTGTACAAAAGAACTCAATTCAGTTCACCCGGTAAATGTCTTTCATTACCTTATGTACCCACTCACTATTATTAAGCCTCTGTGGTCCATAGTTGTATATATTTTAGCAAAACGTATGATACATATAATTTTCATTTTTTGCAAATGATGGGAGATAGAATTTCGCTGTCAATCTGAAAACAAACAAAATTAAATCAATTACAGTAGTTTATCGTTGTTAAGTCAAAGGAAAATCATCTTTTTCTACTCTCCTTTCATGTTATATGTTATGTTGGTTGACACATCAAGTCATAGCTTTCTATCTATTACTTCGCATTTCTAAAAATCTGTATATTATATTGGTTTGAACATATAGTAATGACCACCCATCAAGTTATTAAACAATCATAAACACACACCCTCAGCAACCTACCTAATATCTATCACAAAACTGCCAACTACCAGCTGGGATTGACCATATGGTATGAACCACTACAGAGATTGTTATATATATAGAGAGTCTTCTTCCTTCTTGCTGATCATTCTGAGGAAAATAATTTCTATCCCAGAAACGACTATAATCTTTCTAAGCTTACGATCATGGCTTCTTTTTCAACGCTTCCACACGATTTGATAAAAGAAATACTTTACAAGAGTCCGGCAGAATCTCTGGTCCGATTAAGGCTGACATGCAAGCAGTTGCGCGGTCTTATCAACAAAGACAGTTTCATCTACGAGTACATGGATCGTTCCCCCGTAAAATTCCTAAGAATTGATCAGACAGTACAAATCATGGATCCAGTGACAAGAACACGCTCAGAGATACCAATCCCAGACGAGTTCCAACCTCTGGATAATATTATAGCTATGTTTCATTGCGATGGACTCATGCTGTGTAGGTGTAGTTTCCTGATGCCATCAGAACTCGAGAAACTCGCACTTTGGAATCCCCTCACGAGGAAAGTAAGCTGGGTCGACGAGCCCTCTCAAAAACCGTTCTGGACTTTTGATTACTACGGGATCGGATACGTCCTTAACGAGCCTCCTCTACGTGATTACAAGATCTTGAAGTTTTCAGTTGAACGCAGTGGTGAAGTAGAGGTCCATATATACGAGTGCATGTCAAAGTCGTGGAGAACTCTTTTTGATGATACCAAGGTTGATTGGAAAGTAGTTCCCCGGTGCAATGGTGTGGCTGTCAAAGGGAACCTGTATTGGCTTGCTAAGAAGAATAGTAGAAACTTCATTTTAGGTTTTGATTTCTCCGATGAGACATTCAAGGACATATGTTTTTGTCATCTCCCTTATTACAATAACTACCTAAGCTGCTACGAAGGGGATAAATTGTCTTTACTAGAACAAAACAGATTAGTACTAAGTCCGATCGAGGTGTGGGTTTCTAGCAAGTTGGCTGATGGTAATGTCTCGTTTATACAATATCTCAGGGTGGACAGCCCTGATCTTCCTTTGTTACGGTTCTTTACATATTTCAGTACATATAAGCCTCATCCGGTATACTGCATTGACAAAGACAAACTTATCATCGCATGTTATGAGGGAGATCAGGCACATGAAGGTCCTATTCTTTCTACTTCCATTACTCTTTGCGAAATTGATAAGGACAGTGGGGTAATTAGTAAAGAAATTGTGACTGTGCCACCCTACTGGAATTTCTCTGCTGAGCTCTTCCGTCCTTATGGCTACATCTACGTTCCAAGTCTGGTCTGTTTTCCAGTATAAGAGGGTTGTTTCGAGTTCTGTGCTTTGTCTTTATTTATGTTCATCTGCTGGGTTATGCCTTTTGGTTTTAATTTTATTATCTCAATTTATGTTAACCGGTTAGTTGGTTTATCGGTTTATTAAAGACTATTTATAAGCGTGTGTACCCCATTGGGGAATATGAATGAATCAAATACAACTTTATATCTTCTTTCCCTAAGTTTTCTTCCATATCATTGTCATCTATCCATATGTCTAGAAATCAACTATGATTATTGTGTAGATGTTACTTGACATTGTTTTTATGTTTAAATCTCGACATGCTTTAGGTTATGGTTCATTCTTGTATTATGTGTGTATATCAGTCATCTTTGTTGTTCAACAAAACTAAGTTACATGCCATAAAGAAATGCAATTGTTGTTCATTTAACTGAATGATAAATTCTATTTATAAATGCAAAAAGTAAAGATATATCTACAGATTGCATAAGGAGACAAAGCACTGTGGTTGTAACTTGTAACATACACTGAAAATGAATAACAATGACCAACAACACTAACACATTATATACTTTTAGTTAAAATAATAAAATTAAAAAGGAAGATTCTGATTTTCTACTGGTGTATCTGAGAGCAGCAACGAAGCTAAAAAGGAAAAAGCTAAGGAGGAGAAGGAATGAAGCAAACGAAATGACAACGTTTAGAGTTTAAAATGATGCGTGAGGAGTGAAACTAGTGGAACAAAGGATCAAAGCATTTGTCTTCGGAAGCTCAGAGCAAGGCAAAGTAGGGTCCATTTGTGGAGGGAAAGATAACATAACCGTTCAGGCAGGTTTTTGAGGTCATGCCATGTGGACAGTTAGAGCATGTTTATCCCATGAATCTTAATTGAGTTTCTTAATGATTGTTTAATTATATAAATATACTTAGTGGGCTTAAGAATTCTAGTTAAGAAATTCTCGTTTTAAGTGGTTTAATGGAAGTTTCTTAATATGGGTTCTTTAAAAAAAAGATTGTTTTGGTTTTATGAAAGGAGAAGGAGAGAATGACATCCAACCAAGAAGGTAGTGGTCATAGCAAGGAGAAGAAGACAAACCAAATGCCTGGTTGGAGAGTGAGACAATCTGAGTCACTATGAACAATGAGGTTAGAATGTTCAACAGAAATTCGTGGGTGAGTCATGGATATAGTGTTCAACGCTCCATCATTGTCCTGCCAATCTTCATCTCTGCAAAAAATAACATTATTTTGGTGTTGTTAAACCTAGTGCAAATTAAATCAAGGAACCTGCTGCAGGAGGAGGCAAAAGGAAACAACACAATGACTAAGAAGCGCAAGGACATGATCAAAAGGAGATGCTTAGTCACAGTTAACAATTACTTTAACACCATTACAGAACAAGAACATGAACATTTTAACATGAACTTAAACTCAAACAAAACAAGAACATGAACATTTTCTCATTGTTTCTTTTCTAGCAAGTAAATGATCATGCCAGTTATTTAACGAGATATTAGTAGTGAATAACAGAGTTGCTAGCACCAGAATTATTAACATGAAAACATAAAGATAACAGAACGACAACAACAAGAAATTCCACTACAACTTAACTCTATTACAAAACAACATCACACAAGAAACTTGAACAGAGACAAGTACAACATCAAATGATTTTACAGAATCGACCAGCCAAAAAATAATAATTAAGAGAGGAAGAAACACAAAACAAGAACAGACGCATGTCAATTTACCATTGTCTGGGAGAGATCCGAGAAGATAGTAACACAACTCTAAGATAGTAACACAACTCTTCAACGTTGGATGATATCTCGATCAATTTGGGCGAGGATTATATCTCGGCCATGGGAAGCACATGCCCCTTCTTCTTCTCCGACGGCTTCTCAAACGATCCATAGATCCACCAAGGGATCCCCTTGACAGCCCCAAGGCAATTGTAACCGACGGCAAGTTCCTGCCTATTCCTCCGCCGCCTCCTTCTCAACTCCCCCTACGGAATCAGAGGAGCGTGAGAGGAGCCCCGACGAAGTCTTCTTCCGAGAAGTCTCCATCGTCTATGGTGGTGTTCGACCGCTGGGCGAGAGAGGAAGGTCTGCAGACCACGACGAGGAAGGTTGGAGGTGGAGAATCGGAGGAGACGTCGAGTGGACACGTGGTTGGAAATCAAGCTAAGGATCAGTTTCCAAAATCTCTAGTTAAGGATCGATAATTACCTTTTTGTTTTGTTTTGATTTATTTAAATGGATTATTTACTTTAAAACCCCACTTAAGATGCTGCGATAAACATGGTCTTAGACAATCTTGTTGCCACGTACCCGGTGGTGGAGCTTCCGTTGATTACCAATCTGTGGGAACTCTTCGACAAAATGTAAACCAAACCAAAGTGGAGGAGTAGGCAAAAAATTCTTAACAATGAAACTAGCAAAACAAACATAAAAAAAAAATGATACACCAGTAGTGATCCAAAGTAAACTAACACATCTTTGCGTATGGATAACTAAAGATTTTCATGTAAAAGCTCCAAAATTTCTACTAGAATATTTGAATCCTAATAGAGATAATCTTCGTCTTAATCTAGAAACACCAAGCTCCAGACTTAGTTGAGAACGATTACTTCACTCTTTTTATTACTCCAGTAGAAGCCAATGAGAGAAGAAAACTCTTTATATTGCTCTGATAATAACAGAGTCAAGGAGATTACCGCGTTCCATAGAATTTTATGCTGACTTTCGAAGTAATCATAGTTTGCAACAAGAACTCCATCACCATTAAGTGAAGAACCATCAACGATTAAAGCCGATAAGACCCGTCGCCACCATCCGCAGTAGATCTAGAAAAGATTAATTTGAACCAAAGTTTTTATTTTCCAAATCCACTAGAAGAATCATAGAAATGAACAATCTAAAACTTTGCCAGATTCAAAATAAATTGGCAAACAAACAAATCAAATAACAAGAAAGAAAGCAAATCAAAGAGATAAAAGTAAAACAAATTAAACAAGCAGATGAATAAACTTAGCCAACTTATTTTGCTCAGCTAATGAAGACTTTTTACAAAAATTGACGACCACATTAAACCGAAGAATAACTGAAGTTAAATTTAGTGAAATCAAAGTTATGAGACCGGTTCCTTTTTCTAATATATGGGCTTAAGTTACCTTTAATTGTGGAATGGGTCTAGATTGCTTTCAGGGTATACACTTGGGTCTTCTGATTGAATCCAGCTAGATTCTTTTTTGATTCGGTTAAGAATACTATTTCTCTGTGCACTATTCATCGTATGATCCAGAATCATCTTCTCTCCTTTCGATTTGTTAGTAGAAACACCTACAGATTTTCAAATTCAAAGACATCTAAACAGAATCAAACCCTAACAATCGATAAAGAATAACGATGTACCCTGAGATTCCAAGCAATTAGCTGAGATTACTGAGATCAGTACAAAACCATATGAGATCCGATTCAACGAAACACAGAGAATTTGACAAGACAGTAACTAACATCGAACCTTCAACGGCGTGATCGTCGAATTTAAGCACCGCCGTTCGCACCATCGTGAGAAGGCGGAGTAGAAACCCTAACGTCTCTTCGTGTCGCCTCTATGGGATCAGAGTTGAATTCCAGAGGGAACAAAATTTATTAGATTGGTTTACGCGAGTGTCACCTGTAGATCATAAAATCCACACTGAGTATTTTGTAGTGATCGAGAGTTTAACAGGGGAAGACAAATGATGTGGGCAACGATGCTCTTAAATACAACGATACAATCGGAATTCAGTTAAAAAATGGGCTTTTATTGAATATGGAAATCGTTTACAAGGTGATGAACAAGATCGAAAACAACAAGGAAAAGTAGAAGTAATGAGTGAACTAGAAATCTATGGAGTGAGGTTGATGTGATTAGTAAATAGCTCTAGGGTTTTCCCCATGTTTATATGCTCCATCCCAGCTCCTTTTTGTAGCCTTCTTCTCCTCTAATTGTTTCTGCGATCTTCGGGGTTCCACCTCGACCTCGCGTTAATGGGCTTGATTTTGGGTCCAACATTTGCCTCCCAGCCTTTTTAGTTTTGAGAAACTGAAGAGAGTTGCTTTAATCAACCGTCCGTCGTCGCGTATCTTGGGGAGCATGGTGCCACGTGTATCGCTCTTGTCAGCCACTTCCTTCCATCGTGCGGCTGAGATTGATGGTCGACGTCATCTGCTTTGGGAACCGCTTTCGGATCTCTATTAAACAGGTCGTCTTCTTCGTTGAGGAGATCAATTTTCTCGCGATTGCTTCAGATCTTTTTCTTCTCTTGTTTTGTTTTTAGTTCTCGATACTCCAATGGCAAACGAGATATTTGGTCCTCATCTTTGTTGGTGTCAAAATCGGTCACAACGGAATCAATGGCAAAAAGTCTCCGCAGAAAATATAAAAGAAATCGTTTTATAAAACTCGAGAATCGTTTTATAAAACTCAAGAATCGTTTCATAAAACTCGAAGAATCGTTTTATAAAACCCGAGAATCGTTTTATAAAACTCGAAGAATCGTTTTATAAATCTCAAGAATCATTTTATAAAACTCGAAGAATCGTTTTATAAAACTCGAAGAATCGTTTTATAAAACTCGAGAATCGTTTTATAAAACTCAAGAATCATTTTATAAAACTCGAAGAATCGTTTTATAAAACTCGAAGAATCGTTTTATAAAACTAGAGAATCGTTTTATAAAACTCGAGAATCGTTTTATAAAACTCGAGAATCGTTTTATAAAACTCGAGAATCGTTTTATAAAACTCGAAGAATCGTTTTATAAAACTCGAGAATCGTTTTATAAAACTCGAAGAATCGTTTTATAAGACTTGAGAATCGTCTTATAAAACTCGAGAATCGTTTTATAAGACTTGAGAATCGTTTTATAAAACTAGAGAATCGTTTTATAAAACTCGAGAATCATTTTATTAAGACTCGAGAATCGTTTTATAAAACTCGAAGATCGTTTTATAAAACTCGAAGAATCGTTTTATAAAACTCAACGTTCCGAACAAGAAACGCGGCATATAAAAAAAACAACTTTCGGCACTGCGAGACGTCGCAGACGCCCGGAGATTAGTTTTTCGACACAAATACCTTCCTCGATAAAGTCATTTTCTTGGAAGACCGAACAGTCCATCCATGACTATAAAATTACGCAAAACTTCTTAACGTACGTATCCTTCGCGAAGGCCAAAACAACGTAAACATCTATCACCTAAAAAGTTTGTTGCTGATCACAACAAACTCGCAACAGTCCTAAACAAACTTAAGTTATCTCGCAGAGATAGCTCTCGAACACCCGACACAAGGGTAATAGCGCTATAAAAGAAATCCAAACTTNCTTCGCGAAGGCCAAAACAACGTAAACATCTATCACCTAAAAAGTTTGTTGCTGATCACAACAAACTCGCAACAGTCCTAAACAAACTTAAGTTATCTCGCAGAGATAGCTCTCGAACACCCGACACAAGGGTAATAGCGCTATAAAAGAAATCCAAACTTTTGGTCAGCACTTCCGGGCAACTTAGAAATTGTTCCCGGTGAGATGCTCAGTTCCAACCAGACGAATCGACGAATCGTCGAGGCCACCATCCCGAGCCTCGATCTCCCACATCCTTGATTCAAGGCATACGTCCTTCGACACGATCGTATTCCGAATCACGGTCGAAATGTCTCCCGTTTCGTCTCGATCCGTCCTATCGTTCGAGTTTTACGATAAAAACCGTAAATTTTTGTTTTCTCGAAAAGGACTCGAGGAAATCGTATAAAACGGCAACGGTTAAAGAAACACCGAATATTGCCTAAACTATACGATTTATTCGCGATTTTTCGTAAAAATCGTACAAAACTCGTTTTTAATAAAACCCCGAGTAAATCGTAGAAAACGGCAACGATTAATCGAAACATCGAACATTGCTTAGCTTTACGATTAACTCGAGAAACTTATCTAAAAACGGCATAGTATCAGGAAACGATCTCGTCTAAAGTCGTAAAACGGATTTATCGCAAAACGGCTCGAAAAGTCATAAAACGCGATAAAAGCCACTCGCGACTTTAAACGAAGTCCAACCCGAAGAAACGACAACGTTTTGGTGATTTACTCGCAGAAAGAAGATAAATGTCAAACTTGAAGATAAATGTCAAGTTTGAGGATAAATAGAAGATTTCCGCGGGAAAAAAAGAAAGATCGAGATAAATGGAAGATTCCCATTAAACTCGAATCTAGGCGAAAT
>CAKOAT010157378.1:40229-68101 GCA_932364175.1 Eruca vesicaria subsp. sativa | reverse complement strand
ATAAAGGCCAGTAGCTATTGCAGGTATTGTCTCTACCACTTTCTTAATGCCTTTGGTGATCAAAACAATATTAAGGAAATCTTTCATTCCTTCTTCCCATGTTTCAAGGTGTAAACCATTCAACCTTATATCCTTGAAACTCAATAGGTTCCGTTTGGAACTTGGGGAATACAAGGCATCTTTAATCTCAAGCTGAGTGTCTCTAGGCAATAAGATATAAGCCTGGCCGTGACCCTCTAAAAGGTTAGCCACGCCTGCAATAGTGTGTATATTGGCACTTTGCATTGTAAGGTTCACAAAATACCGTTTGTCTTTAAGTATAGTATAGCTAGAACCACTATCAACCACAAGTGTACTCATCACTTCATTCATCATACTATACATAAAAATTCATAAACTCAGAATATAAATAAATAAAACTCATATCATAAATAAAACACCAAAATTCATAACAATCATCAAGCAATCATTCTTCTAAAATAAAAACACCAATAACATAAATAAAAACCAAAATGTCAATCTGATTAGTCCTTTAGACAATCAGCAGTCTCATAATCCATATCAGTTTTCTCAAGCTCCTCATCATCATCAGCATCATACCCGGAACCATGAACCATATGGGCCTCCGGGTTCTTATCCTTCATTTTCTCTTGATAAAGCTCAATTAAATGCTTAGGAATTCTGCATTGCTTCTGGAAGTGTCCAGTGNTGGTATCAAGAGCCCACTGCAGGTAGTTATCTCCAGAGAGATTGAGAGCTGAGTAGTCAAGGTTTGCAATCTTAGACATCTGAATCACATAAACCACACACATTAGGGTTTCACAAAAACTTGTGATTCCTTGACTACTTTACAACCACAAACCAAACCATACTTGTAACTACAATGATCATTGTGAAGACAAACAAAAACACACTATTATGATCACTCAAAACTCATATGGTTTAGCATTGGTCGGAATGGGTGAGATGACATTAAAAACACATGCTGGTGGGATTTATTAAACAATATGAATGCAACCAAATTCAACAATATGATGCAATTCATAAAATCATTCAATCACACAATTAAACAAAATCAAAACATACTAATTCTCCCCCTGATTTTATTAATTGTGGTAATTAGGGTTTCAAGGCCCTTAGGTCAAATTTTAAAATCAAGAAAAAATAGGGTTTTCAAGGCCCCAAGAACTTTAAAACAGGCGGCTGATTTAAAACAATCATCCAATCAACTTTTAAAAATTTTAAAACTTGAAATCAGAGTTAAAACTTTCATAAAAATCATTCAAAAGGGTTTTAACAATTCTTAAAACAGGTTTTAAAACTTTTACAATCATAAAAATCAGTTTTCTTAAAAAAAAAACTTTTTATGCAATCAATCATAAATCAGATTAGGGTTTAAGGTTTCAATGCCTTATGATCTTAAAAAGGTTTCAAGGCCTTTAGGATTTAGGTTCTTTAAAATAAACAATCAATCTAACAATCATAAATCTCAAACAATCAATTTAAACAATTAAAATCCGATTTTAGGGTTTAGGGTTACAATTCCATAAATTAGGGTTTTTAAATTCTCAGATATGATCACAGAAACAATCAAACAAAATTAATTTGGAATTGATTTCAAGATGAGGGTGAAAGAAAGGTAGAAGGGAGAATCAAATTCTAGTTCATTCAAATTTTAGGGTTTAGCAAAAACAATCTTAAAAACTATGGTGATTGTTTCTATGTTCTCAGATTAATGTGTATACCTTTTCTTTTGCAGATTTAAGTTAACCGGACCACCAAGAACAGGAGAGAAGACCACGAACGGATCACCGGGTCGTCTAGGGTTCTTGGACGAGAAAAGGAAATTCTCTGACGGCTGGAACGGCTTGGTTCTGCTATCGGCTAGGGCTTCCACCGGAAAAGGAAACTCGACCGCAGGGGAAAAGGAAATCGGGTGAGGCGGCTGGTCGGGAAAAAGGAAACTTCGGGTGGGAACTCGCCGGGTAAAAAGGAAACTCGGCTAGGGTTCTCGCCGGGAAAAGGAAACGCGGGTGGAGGCTCGCCGGGAAAAGAAAACACTCGCCGGAAAAAGGAACTCGGGTGGGAGCTTGGTCGGATGAGAGAGAAAGCTCGAACTAGGGTTCAGATTTCTTTGCTTGAATTACCAGAGCAATTCGTGCTGATAACGTGTTGTGAAGAATAATGAAATCTGTGTCTTATTCATGCTTTAGAGGTTCCATATATATATGGGATACAAGAACAAGATAAATGGAAAACATCCAATTCCTAAAGTAACAAGGAATTGGAAATACATAGAAAAGTAAAAGGGAACCAGCCGCCTAGACTATTGGGTCACACGACCATTGGGCTGGTCCTAATCTATCTAATGGTTATGCCCATCCACTAAACACTTCATAACAGAAACAAGCTGCGAAAAGAATAAAGATAGAAACGAGCTAAATATATTATGTGAAGTAGCTTATCATAAAGTTCAGTTTTCTTCAAATGTTAGTACTGTTCAAAATTAAGGTGGTTTCACGTCTGAAAGAGGAAGAATCTGTTTAGAAAAATATGAAAGTGTTGCTCTTTAGTTCCTTCTCTTATACAACATTGAATGGACGGATCACAAGCCAGGCTGGTCCTTTGCTTTGGGTGCTGAACCTAACAAGCACCTCTCATTTCATATCCATTACACGTAACTGATTCTTATACGACAAGATACGAATGGAGCTTAAGCAGATAGGCGTGTAATAACCTAAAGAATGACCACTATCTGTATGTATATGATCAATGTTTTTTTTTCTCTTCTAGTTAACACTTTCCGACGCCAATCTTAGTAGTAGTGGCTTTTGTATGGGCACACACACACTATACAACGACACTCTCCACAATAGGAAAATAAAACAAAACGAGGCAAAAATCTCGTACCCGGTCTTTTTTCTAGTTGGGTAAAGACATTTGTTAGCAAAATTTGTTGAGACTTCTTCTTCTAGGAGAGATTGAGAGCCATTTGTTGAAGAAGTTCTTTCTTTTGAGATGCGTTTATGACTCCTTTGCATTCTGCATCGAGTAAAACCTCGTTCATTATAGCTGCGGCATGGCCTCGAGGTTCGTCTGATGCTCTTCTTAACATAAACACCTGCCCGTGGTGAGTTATCTCCAAGCAGCCAGGTTGCTGAATAAACGGTTCTCCATCTATTTGAACAGGGAAAGGACTTGACACATGTATTCTCACTACCTTCCCTTGTGCTAACCTCCTTGCCTGAGAAAGACCCACCTGAAAAGAGATGAGTTTTTAGTTTTTTGAATCAGTTAAAATAAATCTTTTAGCCTCCACATCAGGAAGAAGAGTAAAGAGCAATCTGAGAAGATATTAGACCTGTAGTTTCCCAAGATGCCACGCTCCACGGACACATACGACCTCGAGAGTCTTGTCGTGCATACACTGAATGCTAAAGTTATCATCATCATGTTCATAATCATTTTGCCAAAGATCTACTCCCCCCATATAGCTTCCAATGTTGAGTACTATAAGACCCTCTGAATCCTGAAAGGGGAAGAAATTAGAGACATCAGTTCCTAGAGGCAATAGCAACAACAGCGTTTGCCTTTTTAGTAAAATAAACTTCAGTGACCAGAAAATCAAAGAATTTTCTAGATATGAAACTAAATGTAATTTGCCAGCTGTGATTTTTATAAACCGATTGTAAAACCAAATTAGATGATATATGTTTAATGAGTAGTGGTCGAGGTTTCAATATTAGCAAAGAACAAAATGGCACAACACTGAGGAAAGTGACTTGGAAAAAACCATGTAAGAACACACACACACACAAGACGGGGAAAGGACTGGGTTTTGTTAAAGTGTAATACCTTGGGAATCTCAATGTCTTTTCCATCAACTTCAAGCCAAACTTGCCATGGTAAATCGGCACATGCTCGATCCATGATATCTCTCGCACCTTCTTTAGCATATCGTAATTTATTTACAAACTGCACAACAAACAAGACAAACAAATACATCACCCGTTTGTTTTGTTTAAATAGGATTATCGTTAGGTTAAGCAACAATGCCTACAATACCAAAGATAATGATACGTAGCATCATCCACGTACTGGTGCTCAATATATTATTATACCATATAAGTCCCAGTCAAAATAAACACAAAAGGAGTACCTGACTAGAAAACTTCTGTGGGTTTTCTTGCCGCATCATGTGAAACTCGTATGCAACCTTGGCATCGCAGCCAATACCTAAACAAAGAAAATTTCAGCTATACTTGATGATCCAAAACAGAGGCCAAACAAAAACAGATTCCATAAATGTACCTAAGTAATTCATCATAAACTTGTGGCTTTCTTTTGCTGGAAAATTTTCTGTTCTCTCTTCTACAATCTTTACACTCCAGCGATCCAGCATAGTAACCGCAGCATGGTCAATGTCTTGCAAAAACGTTCTTAGACTGCCCTGTCCATCAACTACTGAAACACCTCTTCCCCACTGCAAAACTCTAGATAAATCGTTTCCTGTGCCTAACGGGAGAATAGCGACAGGTGGAGGGGATTCGAAATTCCGCTTCTCAATGGCATCAAGCACCCACGCTACAGTTCCATCTCCCCCACACACTAAAACTCTAAAGTACTTCACTTTGCTAAATAGGTCTAGACCAGCATCTGGCCCTTGACAAGAGCCAAGTTCAAAGACCTGTAATACATCAAAAGATATTATCACTTAGTGAGATTATACTCAATAGACTCAAAATATTTAAAAGCAAACAAACTTCTTTGAACAACATTAACTAGCAATAAGATGAAATTATAAGAGTATGAATTTCATATTTCAAGCCATCACTTGCTGCTGATAATTCTATTTACCTGAACTGGATTTAATAGCATATTAAGTCTCCTATGAAGAAAAGGACCGAGTTGACCTCCGCTTTTGGCATTAATAAATACCAAAAGCGGTCTTGCATCTGGGGGCAAATCAACCAAGGAATACTTCTTCATAAAATTTAAAGCACCATTTTTACTTCGTTTTGGTGTCCCTATACCATTTTGCATTCCCTTACAACTAGGCATGTCCGAGACCTTCTTTACGCAATCAATGCTCCTATCCCTGCGTAGTTTCTTCACCACAAGCCCATTAACTACGCTTTTCACAGGACTGTTGGCTGAATCCTCCAATAATATCTTACCGCTAATAGACTGGACATTCCCATTTTTACCTCTATGGCGCTTTCTCCTCACCTGCCCTCGTATAGAAGCTAACTCGTTTGTAATATTACTCAATACTCCATCTACACCATTTTCTCCACTGACTTTCACATTTACCGGAGACAGGATTACCCTTCTGAGAGAGCCAAGATCACAAGCGTCACCAGATTCCTTGGACATAATCATGTGACACTTTACATGTATGAGGCGCTGGCACCAGAGACAGTGCCACATTGGAGAACCTTCAATGAAAGGAATACCGCAAGGCTCATCACAATAGAAGCAAAAAGCAGACATGTCGGCGTTATCATCCATGTTAACCCATCTCTCAGACCAGTGATGTCGGACATGGTCAGATCCAGCCTGCGCAACGCATTTGCAGTCTTTCGCCGCGGAGCCAGAGCAGTAAAAGTGAGCTGCTACACCACAAACAGAACATCTATGAACAGGAATACTCAGAGCTGCTTTGTTAGAAACATTCTGGCCTGGAACAAGGGAATACAAACAAACGCAGCAGGTGGATGGCTGCGGCCCACAACCGTAATCATCCGTCCATTGATGATGAGAAAGTGGAACTCTCAGTCTTTTCCATACCTTCTTCTTCTCTCTAGCAGCAGCTTTAACCCAATTCAAAGAAGTTTTGTTTTGCCATTTGAGAAACGTGTACACAACAGCCAGAAGCCCAAATGATCCAGTCACAAGCCATCCGAATATAAACGGACTATCAGCACCAGACCTGATCAACCAATGAATAAGAGAGAACCCAACTTCCATCATTGCAAACCTAACAAGTCATTTCCTCTATAACTTATACCAGTAGTAGAAAGTATCTGCCAGAAGATCACAAAACCAAAGAGAATCTGTAAGCAGATACACAATAGATTACCAAGAACTGGGTGTTTAAAAAAAAGGGGGAAATTAGGCTCAATAACACCAAAAAAAAAACATAATTCACTATCTGACTAAAATCCTCCTCTCTCCATTCCTCTTCCTATCTCTCTCCTCCCTCTCTCTAACAATCTTATTTTCCTTTTTTAATGGTTATTACTCAAATAAGCCCTTTAAAAAATCAGTCTAGACGGCACATAGGAGTCTAACTAGTTGGAAAGTCAGTCTAAGCATTTAAAAAATCAGTCTAAGCGTTCAAAAAATCGGTCAGATCGTACGACTAAACATTAACAGGATGTAAGACGCCTAACCACCTCCTAGCGATTTCTTGAAAGCGATTTCTTGAACATTGTCGATAAGGCGATAACTAAACACAGCCTAGCGACTTCTTGAACATTGCCGATAAAGGCGATAACTAAACACCGCCTAGCGATTTCTTGAACATTGTCGATAAGGCGATAACTAAACACCGCCTAGTGATTTCTTGAACATTGCCGATAAGACGATAACTAAACACCGCCTAGCGATTTCTTGAACATTGCCACTATAATTCACAAATTCACAATATAGCTAAACAATTCCGCTTCCACGAAAGCTATAGTACACAATCTCATACTAAATCATGAACAAATTAGTTTGATTAAATTCTAAACAATGTTCAAAAAAAAATAGCTAGACCGATTTTTTTGAACTACTCTACTGAAATAAATTGGTCTAGAAAAATCGTTTAAATCCGATTTTTAGAGCAGTGATTTTAAATATACACCAATTCAACTCTGTTTCAGTTCCACAACGAATAATCTAACTCACAAATCGTCTAAAATCACCAAACAAATAAACCGAGAACCGATCAAATCTACGAGAAACGGAAAAAAAAAAAAAAAAAAAAAAACAAGTCTAAAATTTCCAGATCTGAATCGAATCGTAACCGTCGAGTTAAAAATTCAAAATCCATACCAGGTGAAGTCCAAATCAACGGAGATCGGCGACGTTAAATCAGAGCCCTATGATTCGCCGAAGCACCAATCGAAAAAGTTTTCTTCTAGAGAGAGAAAAAGAGAGTTTTTATAAAGGAAAGGTGAAAAGCAAAAGGCGGGACTGTGGAGTCTCTATATACGCGTTTACAAACGCGCCTCTCTCTCTCTCGTGGTACACGACGTGGGAGCCACGGGTTCGTCGGCGTTGGCTTCTTATTAGGGTTCTGTTGATTTTACGTTTATACCCCTAGCTTAAATTCTGGGTGACGTCACTTGCATGGAAAAAGAGCCAATCGGAGGAGTCTGATTACTTATTTATGACTTCTCTATGGTGTGTTCGTCACATGCATTAGATTTTGTCAAACTGAAAACAAATTTTTATTTTTTTTTGACCATTCAATTTCCTAAGTCAATAGTTAATTGTTTATTTATTTTCTTTACTGAAAAAAATTAATTATCAATAACCAAATGGGAATAGAATAAGGGTTTATCTATTAAATAGCCATAAAAAGAAAAAAATAGATTTTTAGAGAAAGGGAAAGAGAAATAAGGAAAGTGGAGAATTTTGGATAGATAGGGAATTATGTTTTTTTTGGTGTTATTAAACCTAATTTTACATAGAATAATGTTAGATTATTAAACCTTTTTCCAGCCTAAAAAGGAAAAATCAACTAAAGATTATGGCTCAATGCACCAGGTTTCATTATTACAAAAAAAAAAATCTGATTTTTATCTTACGCCAGGTAGTGGAAAAAGGAAACCATTAAATCAGCTTTAAACATATTTTATTTTGACCGTAAATTCCAAGTCAAATAGTTAATCACTTACTTATTTTTATTATTAGAAAATTAAATTAATAATCAGCTTTTTAAACCTATTTTATTTTGACCGTAAATTCCAAGTCAAATAGTTAATCACTTACTTATTTTTATTATTATTAAATTAATAATCAAACATGAATAGAATTATTGTTTTTTTGGACAACTTTTAAATAATGTTGGATTATTTTATTTTGACCATCGAATTCCAAGTCAATAGTTAATCAAATAGGGATAGAATAATGTTGGATTATTCTTTTTACAAAACAAAAACAATGTTGGATTATTAAACCTTTTTCCAGCCGAAAAAAGGAAAAAAATCAACTAAGATTAAGGCCCAATGGGCTTACTTTCCTTTTCCAAAAAGGAAACAGTGAAACCCTAGAAGTCCTATAAAAGCAACCTATCTGACAAGCCTTTACCTTCTGTTCCTTTATTCGTCTCTCTATCTGCCTCTCTCTCTTAGGTTAAATAATCTCTTTCCCTTACAAAGCAAACATGGATCACGACGATCAACAAAGAAAATACTCTGTTCTCACAAAAGATGATCTCAAAGAGAAGATGAACAAACAAATCAACGATCTCTCCGAGATCTTCTTGCTTTCAAAAGCTGCTGCAACCACACTCCTCATGAAACACCTGTGGGACTCGCAACGCGTTTCAGAGCTTCTGAGCGAAGACAAGACCAAACTCTTGGTCGGATCAGGCTTGGAAGTAACCGACGACTCAAACTTCTTCTCCGTGGAGAAAAACCTAGCTATGCTCACGTTGGAAGGTAGAGAGATGCACGAGGAGTATGTTGTTAGATCTTTCATCGAGGATAACAAGGGTTTGATGATCAAAAAGTGTCCATCACCGGAGTGCAGTTACGTCATTGAGTTTCACCGAGGACTTTATATTGACGAGTACACTCTAAACATTGTGTGTCTCTGTGGTCATACCTTTTGTGGGAGGTGTAGCTTTGAGTCACATAGACCTGTGACATGCAACAACGCTTCTGATTGGTTGAGAGAGTTGGAGAAGTTATCAGAGAGGTCACAAAAGTCACTGAGTGTTTCTTGGATCGAAAGTAACACGAAGCCTTGCCCTCATTGCAAGTTTCCTTTAGATATTGGTACTCGTACATGGTTGTTCCGGTTTGTGGATTGTCCCTACTGCAGGTTAGTAAAAAAAAAAAAAAACTTATCTTAGATTTTCATGTTTCTCTAATTAAGTGTTAACAATGTTCTAGAAATTATTAGGTAGTAATTTATAATTTTATAGGGGATTAGTAGTGACTACTACGCCGCCGCCTAGGTTAAACTGATTCTTTTATTTAAATAGAAAACGTTTTGCTTAGTGTTTTTTGTTTAGTGTTAATAATCATAAACTAACTTACCATGTTCTAATTAAGTGTTAACAATGTTCTAGAAATAGTTACTCTATAATTTGACTTTTTATAGGGGACTAGTGCCTAGGCTGCGCTTAAACTGATTTTTTTTTTTAAAAAAAACGTTTTTTTTAGCGTTAAGTGTTATTAATAATCATAAAGTAACTTAACAATGTTCAATAAATCGTTAGACTATAATTAGAGTTTTTATAGGAAATTAGTGCCTGCGCTTAAACTGTTATTATAATGAAAAAAGAAAGTTTTGCTTAGCGTTTAGGAGCTGCCAAAACTCGATTTTTAGTGTTATAATTTGTGTTTACTCTGTTTTTTTTTTTTTTTTTTTTTTTTTTTTTTTTTGTGTGTGTTTACTTTGTTGTTTGTTAATAATTCCATAAACTAACTTTGTGTTTACTCTTTTATTTTGTAGTGGTCGTTTCTGTTGTTTGTGTATGCAAACACATGAATCTCACAAAACAGAAACAGGAAGATATGGCTACTGTGATGCACCATCGTTACCACCAGTCATGAAGGGACCAAAAGTGGTTGTTACGTGTCTGGATCGATGGGAGGCGAGTGATATCGCAATGGTGGAAGCTAAGTCCGAGCTAGAATCTTTCAACGAGTCCAACTTCACGAGCCAAGAGTACATAAGGATCATGAGAGAAGGCTTGATGCTTATTGTTCAGTGCAGACAGTTTCTCAAATGGAGCTGTGTGTACGACCACATCCACAATAAGTACGAGGCTTCTAAGAGAGAGTACTTGCGGTTCTTGCAAGACTATGCCAACACACTTGTGCAGAGTTACTCGGAGACTCTGAAGGAGGAAACTGTGAAAGTGGTCTCTGCGGATACTTATGAAGAGACTAGAAGCTCGAGGTGGAAAATTTCTAATGCGACGAGTTGTATTGGTAACTACTTTTTTCACTTTACCAAGACTTTGCAAGATGGTATTGATGACGTGAAGGTGAAGTCTTATGACAACGTTGGTGGTCCTTATTGGCTTTGTGATCGTTGCACTGCTGGGAACAGTTGGTTTGATGTGAAGTGTAAGATGTGTTGTGTTAGTGCGACTCCTGTGGAGAAGAAGTTAAGAGATTTGTCTATTGACTAGGTTTACTTAAGAGCTTTTGCATGAAACTCTCTCGCACCTTTTGAGTTTTCTTTGTTTACAGTTTGTGTCTTTTTTTTTTCTTCCCTTGGTTTTGAAAACCTTAATGTTTAATAAATAAATGGGTTTGCATCAATGAAATCTAAAAACAGAGCAAACTATAATGGACTGCCTGCATAACCAGGCAATTAACATCAACATCATCATGCTATAATAATCATTTCTTTTGTACAAATACGAAAATTAATTATATGTTATGGTCTCATATGATCTATTACACAGATAAAGGTTGTGTTTTCCTTCATGTTTCCACTTAAAGCTTGTGTGTTTTCTTAGTTTTCTAACATGTTTTAGTGACTATAATGCAAGTCACTTTCTAATGCAAAGTTTGTTTCCAAATATCTTTCCTATCTCTATTTATTGCTCTATCATCTTGCTGAGGATAAATCTGATAGATTCCTGATCAATGTTTGAGTCTTCTCCATCCCAAATAGCCGGTAAGGCATTGTATTGGAATCAAACCGGTCCATTTTACATGAGAAACGAAAACCAACTACAAACCGGGTTTTTAAAAAAAAAAACTTTTATGTCGAATTTACGCTTTTGCCCCTGTCTGTTAATAAAAAGTACGCTGGTTCATAACTTTGCCCTTCGTCACCGTTGTCCTCTCCCTTCATCGGTGTTTCATCCGTCTCTAGATTCGATTCGGAAAGTGTCTCTGTCTTTATGCTCTAAACAGGTGAATTTCGGGTACTGAGACTGTAGATATACCTTTGATACACATATTGCAGATAAGGTGTTCGATAAAATGTCTGAATGATATTTTCTCTAAATCGTGTCTTTAAATCACTCTTTTAGGACATTCTATCGATTTTCCGACAAGATGCACGTCTTTCTCAAGGACATACTCCCCGCAGCGCAGAGCAACATAAACACGCGTTTCATCATCCTCGACAAAGCAAGATCATCATCCCTGCACGTCACGAGCGTGAAGAGTTGCATCGCGTTAGCTGCGGATGAAACGGCGTCGGTTCACATACATCTGTGGGGAGACGAGTGCGACGCGTCCGAGGCAGGGGATATCGTGAAGCTCACAAATGGGATATTCTCTTACGTGCGGAACAGTGGGTTACTTCTCAGAGCTGGGAAGCGCGGGAAGATGGAGAAGGTTGGTGAGTTCACGGTTGCGTTTGTGGAAACGCCAAACGTTTGTGAGATCCAGTGGAATCCTGATCCGGAGTATCCTAAACGCTATATTAAGAACAGCGTCGTTTCGGTTTATTCCCGTATTTTCCCGCCTTTGCCTTGAATAAAATATTTTGTATAACCCAAAATGTGTATTTATACTATTCTCCCTAAACATTTTAAACAAGTTGTTCTAAAAATCAGTGTCTCTCTAGTTATAAGTTGGGTAAGAACAAAACGATTTTCTCAAACCGATTTTATAAAAAATTGGTCTAGGCGTTAAAAAAATCGACCTATGCGTTCGACTAATCAATAATCCTCTATAAAAAAATTGGTCTAGGCGATTTTTAAAACATTACTTTTAAATAATACTCCTTATGTTTCTTAATAGATGAAGTTTTAGAAGATGTTTATTGTTTTGAAATAGATGATATTTTTGATATTTTTATATTATGTTTAACTTTATTGAAAACCCTGGTAACCAGTTAGATTTTGCAGTTATTTATATAATTACTTGAATGAATTTTAAAATTACTTATTTATTAAACAAGTAAATGCATCAAGACTTGTCCACTTTTTTTACAAGAGTTCTTCCAAGGATCAATCAGGGAATCAAAGATGGTGATGACTTTGTATTGTTGTCTTTATATTCTCATATATTCTGACTAAAACTTTCATAAATAGCTTAATCATTCCTTAACCTTTCATAATTCCAAGAAACTTAGGTTGGGGCTTTGTACTGATGTTTAACACTTTTTCCTAACAAAACGATTCTCTCACAGAAGCATTTGGTCGGGAGGGAAGTCCAAAGTTATACATAAACGACCTTACATAGATGAAAGAGCTAAGAAGCAACGACTTCTTAGGAGATTTTCAACATTGAACCAACACAAGAGTGAAAGACACATTCATCTAAGAGACCTGATGTTGTTTACATGAAGCTAACATGAAAGAAAGAGTAATAAACTTGCGGTCTCTGCCTTGGGTGGATTTGCTTCACATGCGTTTCGGGGGAATGTATTGTACACGCTCTTCTTGGCATACGTGCTAAACAGAAAATCACAAAGAAAAACAAAGTTAGAGGAAAGTGTAAACTCAGTGGACATGTTATAATTTTGAAACACAAAGGTGTGTTTGTGATATGTTTGTTACCTGCATTTCCTCTGTAAGTGGCTCTGAGACAGCAAGAGTGTAGCAACCAGGAGCAAACTTCCCTGTCAAATTCAGAAAATATAACACAATTAACTAATCATATGCAGTCATGAAAGTACAAGGAGCCAAAGTATCTTGAAAATCTTCAGATCTAAAGCTAAATTCAATTTTATACTGCAAAAATTAAAGAACATACCGATTCTTAACCACCTAGCCGCCCAGCTTCTACTTGGATCCATCACAGAGATGATACTGCAAAAAAAAAAAATCTTAACATCAGCAGCTATAGATGAATACATCAACTTAAACATAACCCACAAGTCCCCTCACTATATTTTCTAGAAACAATTCTTAAAGCAGTAAGCTTTGGGAGATTCACCACTACTAATACATCACTGATCCAACAAAGAATGCAAGTCCAATAAAGAAATTGAATTTCATACAATGCAGTATCATCATCACTCCAAGTTCAGAACTTTCCACTACTAAACACCCAAGTGAAACTTTTGAAACTCTAAACCAATAAATGCAGAAACTTAGCTACCAAAAGAAACAGACGAAAATTAAATAAAAGGTTTTCAATCTCAGGACATACAAAACTTACTAGTTCACTTACTAGGCAGGTTAATGAACACATCAACTTACAAAAACATAACCCACTAGTTACCTCACTTCATTTCCTAAAAACAACTCATAAAGCAGTAAGCTTTGGGAGATTCACAACTCACTGATCCAACAATGAATGGCTTTAACACTAAGAAAGGTCACCTCATACATTCATAAAAGGAATTAACTTTCATACTAAGCCAAACATCACTCCAAAGATCACAACTTTACACTAACTACACACCAAAGTAAAGACTTTTTGAAAACCCTAGTAAGTTTATGAAACAGTATACCAATAAATCACTGAGATCCAACAAAGCAAGCAAGTTCACTAATAATAAAGTCCTGAACTTTCTACTACTACACACCAAAGTAAACCCTTTTGAAACCCTAAAATAAAACCCTTTTTACCAATAAATGCACAAACAAAGGGTTTGGGATGTAGAGGAAATTACATTTACATACCCATTGAAATTAGGAGTAGTGACCTCGACGATACGCTCGTGATCCTCTTCCATCTTGAAGAAAGGACAATTCTCACACCCTGCGTCCCTAAACTGTTTAAACAACAAACAAACAAACAAACAAGCTTTAGAAGAGAGACAGAGAAACCCTAATAAGAAAGAGAGAGACCTGGTCATAGGTCTTGACGAGACGGCAGCGAAGACAAGCTCTAAGCTCATGGCCGAAGCTTGTCGGAATCTGTGCTGGTGCGCTTCCCATTACGTTCTTTCTCAATCAGACAATCAATCTCTCTTTTCCAAATCCCACTCTCTCTTGTTTAGGAAGACGATGAACCGTATGTGGGCTTTTAGGGCCTTTTAATAATATTTGGGCTTTAAGTGGGCTTTATTTATAGCCTTCTTAACAAGTAATTCGTTTAAAAATAATCTGTTTGGAAAGACACAAAAACAGTTACACGGCGGCAAAAGAAAATATATAATCTCCTCAACGCGTCAATGGTTTACTGACTCTCGTTTGAATGATCGTTTACCTGTGAAAAGGTTCCATCTTTCATCTCAATTCTCGAGGTTTTGATCATGTACAAAGAGATGCTCTGTTTCAGAGTGCTCTGTTTTTGGAGATGTTTTGCTTCGATATTGGCCATTGAGCTATCTTGATTTCGTGATTTCCTCGAACACTAGTTTTCTTTTTCTCGACCTATTCAAGGGCTTTACTGATTTTACTTTGATTGATCATTCACCTGTGAAAAGTTTCAATCTTTCATCTCAATTCTCGAGTTTTATCGTGTACAAAGAGTGAAAGAGATGCTCTGTTTCAGTATACTCTGCATTTCCTCCAAGATTTCTTCTTTCAGATTCCTTCTCTGTCCTTTGATTCTATCTATGGCTGTCTCTGCAGGATAGATAACGCTATGGAGGAATCATTGATGCACCAAACTTTCTTCAACTATCCGACGAAAAGTCTGTGAGATTACTCCTATCCGAGTGCACTGTGATTTCCATAATGTTCCTGATAGTGATTTGTCTTTATTCTCTTATCATTTCTGTGATGATCAGAAAATCCCTTCAGAGACTCTACAGGTAATAAATAAAGCCTATGCACCAATAATGATTTTGTTGTTTGTTTCATGTTATGTTTACTATATGTGAATTGGTTCAGGTATTGAGTGAACATACAGATGAAGTCTGGTTTTTGACATTCTCACATGATGGCAAACACTTAGTTTCTTCTTCTATAAAAAAAATAATTTGATATTTTGTGTTTTTTTTTTTGCTAAAATTAACATCGTATAAGTCATGCATTTTTTTTTCAATTTATCAAATAGATGTTACTTCAAATAACAAGGAAAATTATTCACTATATATATAATATTTATTACCTAGAAAAATATGATTCCAATACAGATTATTAATTTTTTGCTGATCCACTTAGATATGTTTTTTTTTTTTTATCAGATTGATGCAGAGAGGAAGTTTAGGCAGAAGCATAAACTTGTGGGGCACAAGAAACCAGTAGTAACAGTCTTATGGAGTCCTGATGATCAACAAGTCATTACATGTGGAGAAAACGAAGTCATCAAGCGATGGGAAGTTGGTTCAGGACAATGTGTTCAAACCTATGGAAGAGTTGATGAAGCTGGTTCTGTTTCTTGCGGTTGGTTTCATGACGGTTCAGGTATCATCGGTGCAATGTCAGACAGAAGAATCTACCTGTGGAGTTTAGACGGAGCCGAGATGGAGCACGAGCAAGAACAACGTGCGCAAAACCTTTCTGATGTAGCCATGACTAGTGATGGGAAGTGGATAGTAAGCGTGGGGGAGGAGCAGCACGAGATCTCGTTGTTTAGTAGAGAGACCAGAGCTGAGAGAGTGATTGGACTAGATGAGAAAGAGATGGTTACATCGTTCTCGCTTTCTAGAGACGGTAGGCTTCTTCTAATAGATGATCTCATTTCAGAGAAGATCCAACTCTGGTGCATTGAAGGCGAACTACCGTTTAAGGTTGAGAGCTTCGAGGGACACAAGCGTAGTCGGTTCGTTATCAGGTCTTGCTTTGGTGGGTATGATGAAGATTTCATCGCTAGTGGGAGTGAGGATTCTCAGGTATCTAATGTTTAGCATCTTTTCTTGACTCTCAAGAAACATTTTTGTGTGATATTGGTGTGTCTATGTTGTTTTGTAGGTATACATATGGCACGTAGTGAAAGGGTTGAGACCTTGTCGTGTGTTGCGTGGACATTCAGGAGCTGTGAACTGTGTGAGTTGGAACCCTGCTGATATTCATATGCTGGCTTCAGGGAGTGATGATACAACCATAAGGATTTGGGGACTTGCCAAGAACTAGAAGAAGTGGTTCAATGGTGAGACTTGACTACAGATTTGATTCTACTGAATATTAATTCATCATGTACATATGGATAATAGTTGGTATGTTGTTTGCATTCTTTGAGTACAATGGAGAGATAAGAACTAAAATTTTGAATATACTAATAGTGAGAACAAAATAGCAAAAATGCATTTTTTTGGGATTATATTTTGTTCTCATGTTGATGCTTCACTACTTCTCATTTTGTCTTTTAAGTACTACTCTCTCCATTTCTTTTTATATGATGTTTTGTCTTATTTTACAAAGATTAAGAAATGCACATTTCTCTATAAAATATTTTTAAAGGTATAATTTTAAAATCACTCAATTAATTATAAGAAAACAATAAAATTTTGTTAGTTAAACAGTTTTCAATAAAGTTGAAACTTAACTTTAAAATTTCAAAACATCATATTTTGAAGCAACATAAATCTTATAAAACATCATATAATTTGAAACGAATCAAGTATTTATTTTGTTGACATTATGTCTGATTCATCTTGAATAACAAAATGAGAAACATTATAATTATTATTAGAAACTGGAAGGAAGAACACAACATGTCAACAACAACAGTAACATTTTTAATGGAAAAGAGAACAAATAGTTAGCAAAGACGAGTACAGTAACATTTCCGGTGGAGACCATGGCAACGACCACCGGAAAAGCCCTCGCCACGGCAGATATTAGCACAGTTGTGGCTGGACAAACATATGCTCCTGAAGTGATGGCTCCTTGATTGGCACATCCTTCCTTCTATCCCAATAACCTCCTCTATAAAAATATTACACATAAATTAAATTAATGCACATATTAAGAATGCAACATATATAAAAATAGAAATAGATATAGGTCATGTAAACAGGCACTTGTGCATAGTTCTTTTAAGCAATCTTAGTTTAATTATCAGGGATACTAATACATAAGAAACTTCAAAACTAGCAATGGTTATGGAGTAGTGTATATATAGAAAGAAAGAAATGAATGAATGCAAAGATTAATCTTACGAGATGAGAAGAGGACTAGAAACAAGAAGAAGGCAGTGAAAACTTTGTTCTCCATTTATAGTTTTTGAACAATTAATGTTTATATGAAATGCTAGAAAGTAAGTTGATGAGTTGAGGAAGACCTAAACTCCATGACTTATATATATATAGAAAGGTTCATATAGTGTGGTTAATGGTTCTATTTTTTAACCAATGAGCACTAAGCATTCATTGGTTTATTATTTTATTGGTTAAGTGCTGTGATCAAGGATATGTGGACAAACGATGGCTTGGAACTGCACACACAAACAAACAATGGGGAACAGTGGTCGGCACATAACAATAAGCAACAACTAACAGTTAATTAAATCCCTAATTAATTAAGAAAAATTAGTTTCCTTATTGGGATATGGTGAAAGAGAGGGCCAGTCACGTGTGGACTGGTGACACCAGTGCTTTGTTTCCACGTGACAAGAGAGCTGAAAACGCACAGTTTACCACACAACACCACACCAAACTTTGCTAGTCACGTGACTATAATCACTTTACTGTAGTACTGAAGACTAAGAGCATGATTAATCCCGAGTTCTTAAGGCGGGGTTTTTAGCGGAAATTAAGAAATTATTTCTTAACTTTTAACTAAAAACGCTAAGAACTTGTTCTTAAATAAAGATTTTAAGAACCGATTCTTAACATTTTTAATTAAAAGTTAAAAAACTGTTTCTTAATTTCCGCTAAGAATTCTAGGTTAATCATGGTCTAAGTCACAGGGCAATTTGGTTTTCAATTTTAGTTTTTCGGTTCTACATAACATATCACAGTAAATAGCACACCACAGTAAATAGCTTAGCTCATGCTTCTCGTATACATAATCATATTTCATCTAATGTGCTATATTTTAATTTAACATTACTAGAGACACAGCAACACACAAAACACAAACTTTTCTGTGTAAATTACAGAACCTAAAAGGAGCAAAAGTAAAAAGAATACATATACTTATGATGAAACAGAGCTTTTGTGTGTGTGTTTCATTCACTGAAGTCAACACTTCCACTGCGTGAGCTGCTGCCATCTTGGCTATGCAAAGAAAGACCTCTCATATGACCTGGCAAACCTCCATCAACTTTCTTCTCCTTGAAAAACTTTTGCCTCTCAACGTGTTTTGCAGGTGGTGGTGGAATCACAACAGGAGAGGAGGACTGAGAAGGGCTATCACTATGGACTGATGACTCCTCTGATGGTAAAGGACGAATCAGTGGACGGTTTAGTCTTTCATTATGGATTGCTGATCCAAGTAAGACTTGTGGATGAGGTCTTGGCTCTTCTTCATCTTCAGGCATTGCTCTAGCTTTCCCTTTTCTCAATCTACAAGCACACATTTTACATAAATAACCATTTCAGATTCCAAGAATAATGTAATGTTAAGGAGACAGACCTTCTGAATAACTGTTCAGGCTCCTCTTCCTCATCCTCATCTTCAAGCATTAATTTGGTTGATTTAGCATTTCCATTAGAAGCGTTTAGCTCATGTTTCTGGTGACCGTTTGAGGTAGAATGGTAACCATTAGATGTAGTAGACCTGCCTCCTGACACTGTGACTCTACCAGAGAGTAAATCTTCATGTCTATTGAGAATCCTCTGAAGCTGCTCATTCAATTCAATTGCTTGAGAAACTGCTCTTTCATCTCTGCATCAACAAAAGCCTATCTACTCTGAGAAGAAAACATGTCATCTAATCCAAGAGAGATGCAAAACTTGCCTTGATGTCATTACAAGGTGCATTACACGCTCTTTCTGAAACGAGCATTGCTCCACAAGATCAAGAGTAAACTCATCTTTTGCTCCCTAAATGGTCAAAAGCAGATCAAACTTGAGTTATCATTCAAACTAAGACATGAACATTAGGTTATATTATATACCTCAGGATTTTGAGAATCAACTGCGTCAAGCACTTCCTTCAAAACTTCTAATGCAGCACTAGCCTTTTGTAAAATGCTACAAGCAAAAGAAATATATAACAGATTAAGCTCTCTTAAAAATCTAGCAAACATATAGCATTAAGGTACCTAACATGTGGAGAAGGAGAGGTGGTTTGAGATTCTCGCTGCTGAGTAGTAGAAGAAGCAGTCCTCTCTTTTCTAGCAGATGCAAGTTGTTCAATGAGTGTATTTCTAGGAACCGCTTGTGCAGTGATCACAACTGGTGGTGTAGAATTAGATCTCTGAGGAAACTTAACTCCTGCGTTCTAGAAGTAAACAGAAGATAACAAAAAAAAAAAAAAAAAAGCTTAGTCTTATGATAAGATTCATATAGCTAGAATGTTTCAAAAACTTACCACTAAATCATAGTATGCTGAATAATACTGAGGGAATCTTCCTGAAGCTCCACCAAGAGAGGTTTGAGTTGCATCAAGAAGGAGAAATATCCTCTCTCTTACAGGCAAATCCGTCTAAAGAGACAAACAATATGCAAACTAAAATAAGCAGCTGAACTCTCAAATTTAAGTAACATAGAGAAACAGAGATGGAACATACTTTTTTCTTTACTATCTTGACAAGTATAGGGAGTACACCTGTATCTATAACCAGCTTATGAATATTCTCTCCTATGTTATTCATCAACATCTCCAGCAACTGCAAGAACAATGAATACTTCTAAAGCATGATCCTTTGGTATAAAATGATAGATTTAGTTAGACCAGGAGCTTACCTGGACAGCATATAATTGAGTATTTGGGTTCTTGCTCCCTAAGCGTTTTTTGATAGCTTTGATAACATCTTTTGCTTGCCTGTTTACAATAGAGAAAAAATCATTTAACATATGAAAAAATGTTAAAGTATGTCCTTAGGTGATTGATTATACATCAGACAAACAATGATTAAAATATTGCACTAGTGTCACATTTATATTTAGAAGATGTTATGGCTCGTTCATAACCTTTCATCTCGAGCAGTTAGTTCACAGATCTCAATGTTCTTGGCCCAATCCATTTCAGCAAGCTTTTCACTTGTTGCAGAATTAACAAGCTCTGCAGCCATTTTTTGGTTAAATCTGTTTCATCACAACAAAAAAAATTAATGTTTTGATATCTGAATCACGCTAAATCACAAGAGAATAGATGTGGATGTGGTAAAGCTTAGCAAAACCAAAAAAAAAAAAAAAACTCAGAACCAATCAAAAAGAGTAAGGTTGATCATACCATAAAGGTTTACTCAACGCCTAAGCTTAGAGTCTCCCCTCACTTCTCTCTCTCTCTCTCTCTCGTCTACTTCAATTAAAAAAAAAATGTCTTCAATTATAATTTGCTCAAAACATGAAAATATGAAAAGTTTCAGACAAGACACAATCTGAGAACAGAACATGTCTTTTTTTTTGACACAAGAACAGAACATATCTTAGATCAACAGTGACACTGTTTTAGAATCAAGCAAGACATACATAAAGTTATCATCTTTCCCCATCATTAGTGTCTCTCTCTCTCAGCATCAAAGAGATCACTCAAACGATCAGTGATCACACCAAATCATCAACACATACCCTAAACCCTAAACCCCAAATCTAGGACAGATACACAACTCAGAAAACAGAATCAGACGGAATAAGACAAAACATATCAAGCTGTCTACAACCTTCTGACCCAGAAAAAAAAAGATCTCAAACAAAGAATCAAAGTAACTTCATTGGATAAAGATGAGAGTGAAAAACACTTACTTGCGATAACGAAGAAGGAGAAGATAAACCCTAGTCACCCTTGAGAATTTCAGAGAGACGTATAAAGAAGAAAGACGAAACCTTTTTTTTTTTTTTGTGCACCTCTTCTTCACTGGAATTAAATCAGAAAATATTTATTTCCTTAATTAACTAAAGTCCTTAAAGACAGACAGCAATCTTCTGTACTGATGGTTTCTTTTTTTGCAATTAGGTGAATTTTTTTTAATTTAAAAATAAAATAAATAAATCAAAGGTTGTAAGAAACAGAGCATCGCCACGAGGGAATTGTCTGAAAGTGAGAGGAAAGCTTTTGTTGGCGCGGCGAAGAGAGATATTATATTAAAGTCACGCGCTTGTGAGCTTTTAACCAGTTACTGACAGCCTGGCTAACGCCACGTGTCATACGCTTTCATTTTAAGGCGAGGACGCCAAAAAAGAAATATGGCCTATACAGGGATCGAACCTGTGACCTTCGCGTTATTAGCACGACGCTCTAACCAACTGAGCTAATAGGCCTTGTTGATTCTTAACTCTCGAAAGAAGCTAATAAAACTAACATTGATTAGAATTGAGTTTGGAATGAATAACTGGCCCATTTATTTTGAGGCCTGGTTATGATATTTTGTCCCGAATGTTGGAATACGACCCGATTAAACGGATCACAACTTCACATGCACTAGAACATAAATATTTCAGGATGGATCCTCTCTCAAGACAAAATGCACTTGTAGTTTCTCAACCAATTGAAAAGAGTGTGAATTACCCTCACCCGTTCTGTTGATACAAACACAGACTTGAAAGGTACGACAAGTATCAACCCGCCACAAGTAACTGCGGGTGGAAATACAACGCGGAACATGGCAGTAGATCGATGCCAAGACCAATGGTTGCACATAAAATGCACATGATGCAACCACAAGGTGTGATGGCTTATAACTTCCCGACTTAGGCTGTGATGAACCCTAGTGTTCCGTTGCCGCAGCAGCACGGGATGGCTCAGCCTCACCAGCAGCCAACAACTAAGAAGGAAAGATCCTGGATTGGGTATGTTTGGTTACGCACCTCCTAACAAGACCAGTCTCTATAGAACTCAGAAGGTAATACCATTAGTTTCATTTCTTCTTCTAGCATTGTAATGAGTTTTGGCGCAGAGGAAAGCATTGTGATATTCTACAGAGTAGACTAGATTGTAATGCAGCATGTGGTTTCTTACTAGTAGTATCGATGGATTGTGTATTTTATAATCATTCTCTCAAGTGTTTATCTTAATGAAAGCCAATCTAAGTTAATGGTTTAACTTTGAAATGTGAAGTAAACCAAATCTGAAATGATCAAATGCAAAATAATATTTATTTTCATAAATAACTTATAATTGTTAATATTTAAAATAAATAAATATTATATGGTGATATGTTGGCTACAAAAATGCATCCTTCAAGATATCAGAATTATTTTGTTTAATTTTCTTAATTCAAATTGTCTTATTTTGTATTTTACATGTACAATATTTTCAAACTTACTCAAATTCATCATAATTGATCATTAATCCACCATAATATATATTTATTTTTATTAAAAATATGTATTAGTGTATAATTTATTAATAATATGCATGCATTGTGTAGATTTCTACTTACTTTGTGGTTGCACGAGATTCACGTTCTTCGTGTAATATAACTTCTTGAAAAGGTACTACCACAGAATACCCACTATATATCTTACTCAAGAGCGGATCCATAATTGTTTTTAATACGACATAATCATTTTTCGTAGAACTAGTGTTTAATTTATAAATATTTCAATGAGCTGGGGCACATGCCATACCTCCTCTTGTCATAGATCTACCTACCAAATCATTCAACTTATGCAATAACTAAGAATTCAGTATGCATGCAATAGTTCCATACCTATTTTGTTTATTTTCTCGACATTTTTCAGTACCTTATATAAGGTCCGTGAAGCTAATTTTTTCTTACTATGTTCATTTGTGGGGGTACATTTTTTTTTCAAGTCGGATACATATTACTTGTAAAGTTCTATTGTTTGTAAGAGTGGAGTCGGCTAGGTAACCCAACATCCAAAATTGAAAGGTAATCATAAGGAATTTTCACCCCAAAATATGAGAGATTTTCAAACATGATAAAATACCATATGAATATTTCAAATGTAGAATTTATTGAGTGGGTTTTTTCTGTTTCCAGATATCCACATAATATTATTTTATTTTAAGAATCCATCATAGATATTTGCACCACCCACATTCGATTGTTTAAGGAATAATAAAATTTGTTAATCATTGCAAACATAAAGGTTTTAGTATTTATGATAACCAATCATATAGAAAAAAGTGGTAAAAAGTGAAGTAATGTTTTAGTTCAAAAATAAAGTGAAGAATGACTCACACACCTAGGATTGGACACAAATGCTTGATCCTCGGTTTGTACTCGATACTTGATTCGGTTTGGCTTGAAAAAACAAGTACTTGCTCTATTCAAGTCGAGTAACAAGTTAACAGATTTTATTACTCGCAAGTACAAGTCAAATACAAGTTCATTTTTAACTATTTGGTTTATTACTTGGTTTATTACTTGTTATCCTTTACTTGTTACATGTCATATGTTATTGGGTTTATTAAATACTTAGTATAAATTTCATTAATTAATTAAAATTTATGTATTTTATTAGTGGCCACAATTACTTGTTACTTGTCTCATGTTCACTACTTGGTTGGTACACGATCCTTAAAGTCGAATATTTGTTTTGACTAAAATGTTTATCAAGTAGTCTATTTAAACTATCTTCAAATACAAAAAAAATTAAAATGATAAAATTAAAATAATTATTCAGCGTTGTTTCGTTTATTATTCGGTTTTTTCAATGAACAAAAATACATTTTCCTAAATCATAGTAAAATAATTCTTTTATATTTCAATTTTTATAAGTGAATCAAACAAAATTGATATTTATATAAATATTTCGGAATTTTTTATTTCTTAATATAATCTATTTCATGATTGATTAAAAATCAGAAAACAATGACAAAATGAAAACAATGACATATTATTTATATATATAAATTTATTTACCTTTAAATTTTAATTAATTATCAAATAATTTATCAATAGTTATCAAGTAATTTGTAAAAAACAAGTAATAAAACAAGACAAGTAATTTGCAAGTCCATCAATTTTTCGCAAGTACTTGAAACTGCAAGTATTCGTTTTTAACAAACCAAGTACAAGTTCAAATTTGAATACTCGTACAAGTAAAGCCGAATACTAAGTATACCGAAAACACCAAGTACTCGACTTGTGCCCACCCCTACATATGCCTACTACATTCACGTGTAGCTCTTATCAATATAAACCCATACGACACCTCTCACTCCAAATACATCTAAATAAGCAATAATACCATCAGGAAAAGGAAAAAAAAAAAGAACATGGCCGACTCAGTCATATCAGAGTTCCAAGGAACATCGCCGGTAGATATTCCCATCATCGATCTAAGTAACCCAAACGAAGACCTAGTGGCACATGCAGTGGTGAAAGCTAGCGAGACATGGGGAATGTTCCAGGTGGTTAACCACGGGATCCCCATCGAGCTGATGCGACGGTTGAAAGAACTTGGGAAAGAGTTCTTCGAGCTGCCGGAGAAGGAGAAGGAAGCCGTAGCGAGGCCAGCTGACTCCACGGACTTAGAGGGATACACAACCGATTACAAGAAAGATGGAGAAGGTAGAAAAACATGGGCTGATCATCTCTTTTACAGGATCTGGCCACCTTCAAGAATCAACTACAGATTCTGGCCTAAGAACTCTCCAGATTACAGGTACAATTATTAGAATGTTGTTTTTGTCCAGTAGTATTTTGTGAACTCCACTTGTTTTTTTTTTTGTTAAAAAAACATTTTTCCACTTTATTACACTAGTGAAATATTGACCCCAAAATTTTAAAAGATAATATATCTGAAATGTATGCCTTTAAAATTGATAAAAAAACATTTTTTATTATTTTTGTTCACAAATTGTCAACTACCAACTAGTTTTGAATTGAAAGTACAAGATAGACTAGTTTTTGTTGGAATAATATTATCGTATAAAAGTTTTATAAGCAATATACTCCATCTGTTTTAGTTTATTAGATTTTTTTTTAAAAATGTTGTTACAGAATAATGATGATTTTATTATTCTAGATAAAATAGAACATTGTTCGAGATTTGAATCAATTACATAATACAATTTTATTGGTTGAATTATTTTTGTTTGAGGATTTTTGTTTAAACAATATAATTTGTATAAGAGTTTGCACTTTCTTAGGCTGTATTTGTATTAATCTTAAACATCGAATACAGTTAAAAAAGTGATTAATGTATTTTGTATTAGGGAGGTGAATGAGGAGTATGCAAGGGGAATAAAGAAGCTATCGGAGAAGATCATGGGGTGGTTATCAGAAGGATTAGGGTTACATCGTGATGCGTTAAAGGAAGGTCTCGGTGGAGAAAAGGTGGAGTATCTCATGAAAATCATATTCTATCCACCGTGTCCAAAACTTGAACTGCTCTACGGAGCTCCTCCCCACACAGATCTCAATGGAATCACGTTCTTGATCGCTGATGAGGCAGATGGACTTCAAGCATTTCAGGACAACAAGTGGGTCGACGTCAAGTATGACGATTCCGGGATCGTTGTCATTGTCGCCGATCAAATCAAGGTATAGACAAAGTTTTGAACATTTTCAGACAAGTTTTGTGTGGTTGGTTTTGATTCTTGGGGATGTGGACAACATTGGCTTAACTATGTGGACTAGCACTCTACCGCCCCGGATCATGAAATTAAGGGTATAATATTTTTCTGGTTTGGGCTTCGGTCCAAATAGTTTACATGGTGGATCGTAACAGATGATCGGTTCACTCTTTAACATTAGTTGGAAAGTATTTCAAACTCGGGGCATGCGGTGTGATAGCCACTACACTTTATAGCACTAAGTGCGTTCCTCTAAGGGCCGGCTGACCATAGAGTTTATTAAAAAAAAAAGGATCTAATGTTTAAATTGAAAACATATACATATCTTTAAATAAGTTTTATTTTCTATGTTTCTATAAAAAAAAATTATAACATTTTATACAATAGTTTTTTAAAAATTATGTGGAGTTTGCAGAGGATGAGCAATGGGAGGTATAAGTGTGGAGAGCATAGAGCGACGATGGATACGGTGAGGACGAGACTCTCGTGGCCGGTTTTTGTGGAACCGAGCCTTGATCACGTGGTCGGACCTTTGCCCGAGCTGGTTATTGATGATGTTCCTAAGTTCAAGCCTTATGTCTACAAAGAGTACAAGTTTCTTAAGATGAACAAGCTACCTATCGATTGATACAAATCCCATCGTCCAGAAACAGATGAGAGAAGATCATGAACTATTTCAGCAGTGTTGGAGTTTCAGTTAATTAATTATCAGTGTTGTGTATGCTTTTATAAATAAATGTTGAAGCTCCGGTCTATAATGCGGCCTTGTGAGATATAATATGTAATTTGCCTATCAAAATTATCTAAATTCATTAACTGAAATTTTAGAAAACATAGTATATCTCCGTTTCACGAAGATAAGTTATTATTCACAAGAATATGATTTCTGTGTTTTCTATAAAATTTTACTATTTAATAATAGTAAATTATTAATAGAAAAATAATTAAATTTAGTGAATAATGATTTGTTTAAATTTATTGGAACGTGATAATCATAAAAAGTAATACATTTATAATAAAGATTTAGTGTGTTCTATTAATATGTGTGAAAAAAATGAAAAAAAATATTATTTTGTGGAATAGAGAGTATTACATGTGCCACAAGGCGGCAGTTGTCGTTTTACTTTACTATCGCAAGAATGTATTGCATAGAGAGTGGCAGTGGATAAAGAAAAGCAGAGGATTCCGTGGCTATGTTTTGTCGGTGCAAATCCTGAAAAGGTCACTGGACGATCGCTGGAACTAATTACCGGAGATAATCCTTCCCATTTTCAGCCTAATTACCAGAGAGGTTTGCATTGGATAGCATGGGACGAGATCTGTACCCCCAAAAATTCGGGGGGACTAGGTTTTCGAGATCTCCATGATTTCAATTTAGCACTTCTTGCAAAATAATTATGGCGTTTGATCCAGTATCCGAGTTCCTTACTGGCACGTACCCTAAAAGGAAGATATTACAACAATACTTCTCCCTTAGAAGATCGACGAACATACTCACCCTCATAAGGTTGACGCAATATCATGACAGTAAGACCTTTACTCATGTCGGGGTTACGAAAAACAATTGGAACGGGCCGCGATACGAGGGTTTGGACTGAGCCTTGGGTTCCTGACTCAGTGGCCCGGCCACCTAGACCTGCCGATCACATTGTCTACAGACTTCCCAAACTCCCTGTTTAGGCTTTTATTAGGAATGATACCAAGGAGTGGGATATCCAGCTTCTACGGAAATTCTTTCAGCCAGATGATATCCCGTTGATACTTGGGATTAAACCCTCCCGCTCCTCTGCTCTGGATGGATATGTTTGGAATCACACAAAGACAGGAGTCTATTCAGTCAATACCGGATATAATCTACTCCAATTGAGCAAGACAAGCCTTACACATGATATGGTTCTCGAACCAAGTATCAAAGGCCTCCAGAGTCATGTATGAAAGTTAAAGGCTCCAAGCAAGATGAAGCACTTTCTGTGGCAAGCTATTTCGGGCTGAGGGGCGACAGCAGAGAGGCTAACTTATAGACACCTGGGCACCGATAGGAGTTGTCCTAGATGTGCTGGCCCAGTGGAGTCGATTAACCATCTCCTTTTTGAGTGTCCCTCTGCCATGCAGGTTTGGGCTGTATCGGACTCCCAGTCGGCCAGACGGAGTTTCTCCTCGGAGAATCGACTTAACTAGTCACCACTTGATCTAGAGTAAATGGGGGACTGACAAAAAAAAAAAAAAAAATTCCTGAGGATGTGGGATATATACATTAACCCTAATAGAGTCGTTTCAGATTTTTTTTTTTTTTTTTTTT
>CAKOAT010157378.1:6207-31670 GCA_932364175.1 Eruca vesicaria subsp. sativa | reverse complement strand
GTAATTATTTATCATTAAAATTATTGATATGTATTTTATATTTTAAGATAGTATTAGCATATAATTTAATAATATGAAAATATTAGTTTGTAAACCTTTCCACCATAATCTACTAAAATTCACTTTTCCACTTAATAAAATTTCTCTTTATATTTTTGTCAGCAAAAACGCAAGTTTGCGTTTTTACGTTTTTTTTTCATTCCACAACATTTCGTTGATTGGCAAAATTCTTACGGAATCGCGTTTCATAAATCATTCCGCCATTCCGCATGGTTACCAATCAATGCCTATATAAACGTACATGCAAACGTCAACACGTAACTTGGAATCTGTTAGTATGTAACATATATTTTCCGCATGGTTACCAATCAATGCCTATATAAACGTACATGCAAACGTCAACACGTAACTTGGAATCTGTTAGTCTGTAACATATATTTGACCCCAAAAGAAAACTCTGTAACGTATATATCTACGTCTGTCTCTACGTGTCAACATGCATGGTTTCGATTATCAACATGGTTGATGGTATAGTTTCAAAGGTTAACAGAAATAAAGAAAAGACCAGCAAGTGCACAAGAAAAAAAAAGACCAGCAAAATTAGTAAATGCTATGCGCATGTAACCCATCCACCCTCTTTGATATTCATCCTAGTGCGGAATACCACAACTGTACATAAATACAAAAATTCTATATTTTTTAATTTATCTTAAAATTTATAAGTTAACCACAATAAAAATCGAGTTTTCTGATAAATACTATTTACATATAAGTTTATCCTCTCTAGTGTTATTTAAAATATCTAACCATATTAATAATTTATATTAATGTATTCTAAATTTATTTTCGTAGTACATGGACATCAGTTATAATTTTTCAACGAGTAATTTGACAAACTTCATATACCACATATATCAAAGAACTAAATCTTATAAAATCTGTATTCTAGAGAAATTAAAACAACAAAAGAGTTAAACATCCTTGATCTCCATTATATATCTGTGCTGGATACATCTATGTATTAAAAGAAACGTACCATATTTTTACTTTATTTTGAAAACTTAAGTTAACCCTTACAAAAATATGAAATTTTCCGATAAATGCTATGTAGCGAAGTTTAAGCTTTTTCATGTTTACTTAAAAATACATAATCGCATTATACATTTATGTTAATGTATGGTAAACTTATTTTCATAGTATATGAACATTGTTTCTAATATTTTAATGAAAAATTTAATAAAACTTCATATCCCACCTAATTCAGTGGATTAACCTCCATAAAATTTGTAATTTCTGGAGAAACCGACCTCTTTAATTATAATCACATGTCATTGCATGATGAAATTGTTCATTAAAAAAATATCATTTTTTCTATTTTATCTTACGAAAGAATCAATTTGTTTTCTACAATAATTATTATATATACTAAAATTTAGCTTCAGTAATTTTTTTGACTAATTAACCACACTCTAATGTATAGTAATATATGCTAAATATATTTTCATGGTACATGGCCATCATTACTAATTTCTCATCGAATATTTTTATTTAAAATTCATATACTTCCTAATTAGTGGATTAATCCTTGTAAAATTTCTATTTTCTAGAGAAACGAGAACACTTAAGGTCTGAAAGACCCTTTAACTTTCATACTATGTCATTGCATGATGCAACTATGCATTAAAAAAATTTCATATTTTCTAATTTATCTTAAAATATATGGGTTAACCCCTACAAAAAAGTTAAATTTTCCAATATATATTATCTATACTATTTAGCCTCTTTAGTATTCTAAGAATTTTTTTTTCATGGTACATAGACATCATTTCTAATTTTCCAATTAATAATTTATTTAAAACTCATATACCGCATAATAAATGAACTAACTCTTATAAAAACTCCATTTTCTGAGAAACGAGAACATCTAAAGTCTTAACCCTTTTTTCTCCATATTATGTCTGTGCATGGTGCATCAGTTCATTAAAACAAAAATATTATATTTTTAATTTCTCTTGAAATATGTGTTAACTTTTACAAAAATATCGAGTTTTCCGATAAATGTTATATATAAGCTTCTGTAATTTCTATAGAAACATAGACAAATAAGATCTATAACCTATTTAATTTTTATCACATGTCAGTGCATGATGAAGTTATGCATTAAAATGTATCATATTTTCTAATTTATCTTACGAAAATATCCAATTGTTTCCAATAAATACTAAAAATACTAAAGTTTAGCCTCATTAATGTTCTTTTAAAATATCTAACCACACTCTAAATCTATATTCATGTATACTAAACATATTTACATGGTACATGGAACATCATTTCTAATTTTCTAAAGAGTAATTTTCTTAAAAATTAGATACATCCTAATTAGTGTACAAATCCCTATAAAATTTCTATTTTCTAGAGAAACGAGATCACTTAAGGTCTTAAACCTTTTTAATTTTCCTACTACGTCAGTGCATGATGCACCTATATATTAAAACAAAAATATCATATTTTCTAATTTTTCTTGAAATATTTTGGTTAACACCTACATAAAGGTTGAAGTTTTTGATAAAACGCTATCTATAATATTTTGCCTTTTTGGTGTTGTTTAAAATACCTAATCACACTCTAAATTTATATATATGTATGTTAAACTTATTTTCATGGTACATGAACATCATTTCTAATTATTTTATTGAGTAATTTATTTATACTTTATATACTATCTAATAATTATATAGGCTAACCCCTATAAAAACTTTTTTTTCTGGCGAAACCGGAACACCGAAGATCTCAAACCTCTTTAATCTCCATACTATGTCATTGCATGATGGAGCTATGCATTAAAACAAAATACCATATTTTTAAGATATCTTACAATATGTTATATATACTACAAAAATATCAAATTTCTCATAAATGTTATATATACTAAATTTTAGCTACTTTAGTTTTGTTTAAAACTACTTAACCACATTTAAAATTTATATTAACAGACTAAACGTATGTTCATGGTACATGGGAATCAGTTCTTATTTTCAACCAATGAATTAATAAAACTTTATGTACCACCAAAGTCAATGAAATAAACCCTATAAAATTTATATTTCCTATAAATATTTAGACAACTGGGATATCAAAAATCTTTGATATTCATCATATATCAGTGGTGGATGCAGCTATGAATAAATAAAAAATTTCAATTGTTCTAATTTATATTGAAAGCTGTGGATTAACCCCTATGAAAAATTGAGTTATTCTAATAAATGATATTTGTCCTTAATTTTAGTCTCTTTAGTGTTGTTTAAAATATCTAACCACATTAATAATTTACATTAATGTATCCTAAATTTATTTTCACGGTTCATGGAAATCATTTATAATTTTCAATCGAATAAGTTAATAAAACTTTATATACCAAGTAAATCAAAGAACTAAACTCCATGAAATATTTATATTCTAGAAAATTAGGATAACAAAAGTGTCACACATCCTTGAACATTCATCCATTATATGTGCTGGATGTATCTATGTATTAGAAAACGAGTACCATATTTTTTAATTTAACCTGAAATTTGTGGGTTAACCCTTACAAATAGATCAATTTTTTTTCCAATGCTATATATTGAAATTTAACCTCTTTCTTGTTGATTAAAAAAATACCTTATCTTATTATACATTTTACCGATGTATGTTAAACTTATTTTCATGGTTCATAGGAATCATTTTTAATAATTTATTGAGTAATTTAATAAAATTTCATATTTCACCTAATTTTGTGAACTAACCCCTATAAAATCTGTAATTTCTATAGGAACATGGACAAATAAAGTCTCAGATCTATTTTTTTTTTATCACATGTGAGTGAATGATGAAGTTATGCATTAAAAATACCATATTTTTTAATTTTTACGAAAATATCCAATTTTGTTTCCCAATTTTGTTAATTGTAACTTTGTCACAGCTTTTTTGTCAACACTTCTATCACAGTTTTTTTTGGTAATCTATGACAGTTAATACTATTTCTTATGTTAAGCTAAAAATGTTTTCATTTGATGTGATTTTTTACACTGAGCAATAGTTTTTTTTCTGTCACCAACAAATGTCTTCTGACCAAGGATTCTACCGCGACTGAGAGTAGTATAGTACATAGTGAACTGATCTACCGACATTGGTTAATATTTTAAAAAAGTTGATACCTTATTTTTAGAAAGAAACAAAAAATAAAGTGAAACGTTACGTCTTTTCTGTCTCCAGCTAGGTAAATTGAAGATTAACGTACTATTTTTCTCTTAAAAGAAGGTACTATTTTCTCCTTTAATCTTGTGTGTTTCGAAGAGGAATCAGGTATATTTTAATAAGAAAATAAAAACGGTGCGTCCAATAAAAGAAGCGACAAAAGTTGGAGTACGAAAGCACAGGTTAAGAGGAATTAGTGGCGGTCACGTGGGCTCTTTCTTAACAAAACTGTAACTCCTCAGAGAGATGGCACGCACCCATCACGTTAGGTCGACTTGCTAGCACCGTCACATCATGGCTCCACTCCACGCGCTACACAGGCCATAGGGGTTTCTGGAGTCTACTACCTTGGCTGGAATAGAATGTTCTTTGTTCTTTTGCTTACTATGCGAAGACATCACGAGCTATGTTCACTGTTTGCTTACTATTGAATTCCGGACCTGAAGATGTTTTGGTTATTTGCTTTGCTGGAATAAAACTAAATATATAATATATGAGCAAATACACATATTATCATTTGTTTTGTTTTTAATAAGCATATATGGTGTAGAAGTGTATATGTTGTCCATATTCATATAAACTAAACTGGATTATCCACATTGTATCAAAAAAGTATAGACTTTGGGAATTTATTTTTGTATTTAGTGGTGTAATCTAATGTGGGATTTTTTTTGATTAGTTTTATTTTATATGATTGATACTACGGGCCACCGTTTAATTTCTAGCAACACATGATGGACACAAAATTATTTCAGAATAAATAATCACAAACTTTAAGAAAAAATAAAGAGTTAATCATAACACGATTGACAAATTTACACCAATGTCATGATTAAACTAAGGGAACATTTTATTCGTGCAATAAATGGAACAACCTATTTTGATAGATGCAAGAAAATAGTGCTTCACCTAACTATTAACAATTCACCAATAAAACTCTGAACAATGTTCTACTTTTTTGTGATGAGAAGAATGGGTTTATGTTAGGTAACTACTAAAGTTATTTATAAATTAACATCTATAAGTAAGGGACTATCGATATAAAACTCTGATCAATGTTCTGCTTTTGTGATGACAAGTATAAACGTGGCGTTTTTTTCTTTTGTGTATTACATAGCAGTAACGTGGTAATACCAGGACTGGGTAATACTAGTAAAGTTATTAACAAAAAAAATATCATCAAGACTATAAGTAAGGGAATATCGATATGAATTCCACTGTTCTTCCACAAGTTTCCAACTATTTTAGTAGCTGAGGTGGTATTGCATATAACTATTCTTATTTATAATATCCACTAGAAACAACCCGTAATTGCCGAGTTCTTTTTAATGTCGATTACACTTGAAAGGATAGAGCTGCACAGTAAAAAGAGAACCACATGCATAGAGAGACAGCAAAGGCCACATGTATCCACTTAATCAAAAATGTACCCTTTAGCGTTTGCGGTTTCTTTGTTACATTATGGAACATGCATTTGGATTCTCATCGCTGAATAGTTGAGGCGAATATGCATGAGGAGGATATGCATGAGGAGGATATGCTTGAGGAGGGTATGCATGGGAAGGATATGCATGGGAAGGATATGCATGGGAAGGATATGCATGAGGAGGATATGCATGGGGTGGATAGGCATGAGGATAGGCTTGAGGCGGCATTGCCATTCTTGGCGGTTGGTAATAATAGAAATATGGATTCTCTATCTTCCTCACGTCCACAACTTTTCCCTCTTCCTCTCCACCACCTCCGCCACTTTCCGCCGCTTCACCACCACCTTCTCCTTTGCCGCCATCACCTTCTTTATTCTCTTCATTCATCTTTGCCTTTTCTTCCTTCCCTTCCTCGCCTTTGGATTCTCCACCACCATTTTCTCCTTTTCCTTCTTCCTTCTTCTCTGCTTCCGCGGCGGCAGCCGCTTCCTCAGGTGGAGGTGGAGGTGGAGGGTCAATTTTCATAATCGCAGCATGTTTTCCAGTGCGCTTGTAAACATATTCTACTAGCTTTTGCGGTTCAAACACTCCTTTCACCGTCACTTGAGAAGCTTTCAAATCGGATTCAGCTGATTCCACTCCTGAAAGTTATTTTGTTTCAAACAAAAATGAATAAGAAAAATAAATTATACTAAAGGCTAAATCCATTTTGACCCCACAACATATATAAAAAACGATAACATTGCATATGCTTTCAAAAAGTTAGAATGACTATAAATAATTATAATACATGTGCATGTGTTTTAAAGTTGAAGCAATATCATCTAGATTTGTAATTGTATGGACCAGATTTGATACGACTAAAGAACTAACGAAAGCTGTTAGTCAGAAAAAGAACTAATGAAAGACAATATAAAGTTGGTGACAAGTGGATGAATATGCAAGATACTGAAACGTTTTATCTACCGATGATAATTAGGACAAGACAATAAGATGAGCTAGATCCACCCAAAAAACATATTTTTCATTTTAATGATTATCTTTATCACTTTTCAGTAAATTTCCTTTAAAAGTTTGAAGTGTTGCTCTCACAGATAAAAGCTAAAGTTTTTGATTTTCACAAAAATGCAATATGAATGTCTATATAAAGGTTCAATATCTTAACTAATACAAGATATAAGATTATATAAACGAATCAGTAGAAAAAAAAACTAACCTTTCATTCTCATGATCCGTTTCTTGATCTCCGTCGCACAAGCTTCGCAATGCATGTGAACCTTGAGGACCACCGTAACCACTACAGGAGCCTGATACAAAAAAAACGGCGGGGAAAATTTTTAAATAAAACTATTATGTAACTAAAAAGTGTGACTATGTTTATATAAAAAATTTATTTCACTGAAATTTTTTTTTGGTTATAATTATTAAAGTAAAAAGTTAAAAATCATTTTGGAAATACAAATGAATGATTCTATTATAAAGAATGACAAACTCTGTTTTAGAGAAAGAAATAAGGTATGTTGTAGTAAGTTTTCTCTATTATAACATTTAGAATAAAAAATAGATTTATGAATTGGAGATGTTCTCAGTCCAAATTTTGTATATGTAAATTAAATAAAAATCTAGTTTGATTAGGTAGCGTAAATTTTTATCACTTCATTGTTTTTGTGATTGAATTCTAATGAAGCTAAAATCTTTATATTTTATTTTGGTGAATGAAAAATTGATATTGGAGTCAAATTAACCTAGTTAATTTCATTAAACTATCAAATAAAAATATATCAACCCTTCTTAGCAAAAAAAAAAAAGAAAAATCAACCGTACCAGTACAGCCCCATGTGAATTCACTGGAAAGAGAGAATATTCCCATTCTAACTAAATGATATATTAATCATTAGTTACACTAAATAATAATAATAATAATAATAGAAAACATATAAATATTCATTTCATTATCCTCAAAAAAGCAACCCTAAAAACTACCTCTGCTTTTTAAAATATCAAAAATACTAAACAAACAAAAAAATACAATAAAGAAAATTACCTCCACTTTCTTCTCTTCCACTTTGGGCTTCTCCTCCTCTGCTTTCTTCTCCGCCGGCTGAGATGGCGGAGGAATAGGAGAAAGAAGCACCACTTCACGGTTGTTCTTCCTTTGAACTCTGGCTAATACTTTCAATGGATCAGCCTTTTCTCCCTTCACCACCACTTTACTCGTTTTACAGTCAGTTGTCACATCTTCCACTCCTAAATCAATCATACCAAAAATCCAAGATTCAACTCATATTTTTACCATGTTCACCAAAAAAACAGAAATTTATACTTTGATTGTTTCTTATATTAATTTATAATACTAATACGTAAAAGCATAACAAAAACTTTATGTGGCCTACACACAAAATATATTTCGAATATTAATTCTACTTATACACCAAAATAACCAAATATCTGTAGTTGGCAGAAACAAGAGAAAGTTACAGTAATTTTCCTATTTGGTGCTTATTTAGTGTCTAATTTGTTTGAAAGAAATTCAAATGGAAAAATATGTTTAGAGTGTTTGTTTTGTACTTTTAAACGAATCACAAGATTAATCATCTTAAACAATAAATTTGTGGTGTAAAAAAAAATATTGCAAACATTGGATTTTGTGAAAATATTCTATAAACAATGAAAATGTATTATTTTCTTTACAGAATATTACATGTAGACAAAAATGCAAAACTGATATAAATATGTATTCTGTATACGTGAATATAAATAAATAAAACTTAAAAAAAGAAGAAGATATAAATAAGTATGGATTCTTTATACATACCTTCGAAGCCTTTGAGGCAACGGCGGACCTTTCTAGCGCAGCCTTCACAATGCATGTAAACTTTAAGGACAACCTCTTGCGGCGGTGGAGGTGGCGCTGGAGCCTCCGGAGGAGAATCTTCTTTGGGATCTTTAGTAGCTTCTCCTTCTTCAGTTTTCTTTTCAGAATCTTCTTCTTTTTTCTCACCAGCCTCCACTTTCTTTCCTTCTTCTTTTTTCTCCTCTTCTGGTTTCTTTTCTTCCATTTTCTTCTCCTCTGGTGCTTCTGGTTTCTTGTCTTCCTGGAACCAAAAATAATAATTAGAGTCTTAGTTAGAATAAAATTATTCATTGAGATTTGAAAAGATGATATAAGAGTTTGGGATTATCTTGAACCTCTCCCATTTTTTCTTTGTTTTGGCTAAGTTTTGAGTGTTTCTAAGTTCACAAAAATTGTAATGCCCAAAGAGAAGCTTATAAATCTCTCTCACGCTCTCTCTCTCTCTCTCTAAAGAACCACTTGGGTGTTGGTACAAAGGTGGAACTGTGGACCTCAAGATCTGAAAAGAATTGTAAATTATTTTGTTTTATTCCCTTTTAAACATGACTTATACGTGAATCTGTTGGAAGTTAATTGATTACTAGTTTAGTACGTAATTTTATATTTCATTTAATAGTTTATCAGTCAAAATACACCTAATACTCACGCAATATGTGTTTTCTCTTATATGAGTTAAACTGTCAAAACGCAATTCTAGTTCTCGAGATTGGCAGTTAATGAATTGACCACTCACATATATTTTTAAAAATATACCTTAGATTTTAAATACAGTATGTTTAATTAAAGGTTTAAATATTTTATATAGCCATGGCTGTGCATTCTTGAAATCTATTCAAATTGGGCGTTTCCAATGTGGAAACCGAATTCATTTCAGAATTATTTACTGTTTCAAGTATTCAAAAAAAAAAAAAAAAATTGGTTGATATATAATTACATTAAGAAAAAGTTTAAATATAAATATCCTTGCTAGTTTTCAATAGTTTCAATTTACTTCATCAGTTTCTTAAAAAAGTTACTTTAGCATTTTAATTTTATTTTACCAAAAAAGTGCCGCTTTATGTTTTTGATGCAAATCAGTAAACAATTTCCATTTTTAACTTCACTAATCTAATGTATTAGATTGAAGATATGATTTTTGTGAATGTATTAATGTGAATAAAAATAACATTTTACTAGTTTTTTAATTTATGTGAAAAAAAAAAATGATACTTTTTTATGAAACAGAGAGTATAATTAATTCTAAACAATGAAATACACTTAATCATAAATATTTTAAATTTCATATGGAAATTTTATCTTTGTAAGTTTATTTTGTTAGGGATTAGAAATAAACCATGTATGCAAAATATATATTCTCTCTGTTCTAAAATGATGTATGTTTTAAAATTTTCATAAATATTAAAAACATGTTAAATTTTGTCTATAGTTATTGTTTTGTGATTAGGTATTTTCTTAACACAATTAACATATTTGAATTTTACAATTTACTCTTTGTTTCATTTCCATGAACTGAAAATGTAAAAAAATGTATTTACAAACAAATTGTTTTCTTAAAACAGTGAATGGAATACAAAATAACTTTTACACTATATATCTACCTAATGGAAAGAAAAAAAAAATAGTTCTTTCAATTTATAGAGAACTTCTTTAATTAGTCTCGAATTTTATACTGAATATGCATGAATATATATACACACAATTGAGTAACGAAAAATACATGCTATTAACATGATGTTCATGGTGAAGTGAACAAACACGGCAGTCGTGATAACAACTAATACCTATGGGCGTTGTTGCTAAACATAAAGTTTCAGTGAGCTTTTATTTTAAAATTCAATCTACAAAAGGGAGAACAATGGTGACATAATGGCACATGTTAACCTTTAATCAATACAGCACACGCATATATATATATATATATATATATATATATATATATATATATATGATATTAATTATTTAAACATAATTAATCACCAACTTTAAAAAGTTGAATATTCTTGTCATATTGACTAACTATGACTGAAATCATTGTGAAAGTACTCTAATCAGTCATCAGCGTAACCAACGTGTGTTAGTGTTCATTTTGTGCGGAAAAACAATATTTTTACTGATGAATTTGGTTAATCTATATAGATAAGAAATGGTATCATGAAACTACTAATTCTACTTATCGTTCTTAGAGTAAATAATTAAAATCCAGTCTATGAATATTTTTCTATAAGATAATCTATCTCTGTATTTGTTTAATTAGGCTTCTTTCGCCTAAAACTAATCTAGAAGTATGTTGTCAAATTGATTTCTTACATCAACTTCTAAGTGCAAGTTTTCTTTCCTCTCCCAGATAGTGGTTAAATAGAAATTGTTTTGTTTTGTTACCTCAACTAAAAAGTTTAGATGATGTTTTCCTTTTTGAAATAAGAAGATCATGGTCGGGTTATTGGTTGAGAACGATGAGAAATTAAATCCTTGATAAAATTGTCTTGTTATTCTTTTCTTCTAGGACAAATACTTGGTAACTTTTAGTCTAATTAGGTTATTAGTTGAATTTAGGCTAAATGAGTCACTTAAGTTAACTACCTAAGAGCATGTACATTGAGGGTTCATAAGGGGTTTATAGGGGGGTTCACACAGTTTTCTAGATGAACAGTGATGAACTTTTCTCTCCAAAAGTTCATCCCGGTGAACCCCAAGAGGATGGAGTTCACCACGTGTCGGAAGGAGATTAGTTCAATTAATTTTTTTTTATTTTATTTTTAAAAAAAATCTGACAAAAAAAAAATAATAATAAAATATTACAAAGATGAACGCCAAGAGGATTCATTGATGTACATGCTCTTATTGGTTATCTTGGTCAAAGTTAAAATCAAATGTATTTTCTTTTTAGTCCATATATTTATACTAATAGTCACAAATGCAGCGTATTTAGACATTTGTTTTCCAAGACTAAATACAAAATCTTAGAAAGAAATACTCAGAAAAAAAGAGAGTTACAAATCATAGAGGGGTCGCTGAAGTGGTTAATATGAGATGTAACAGGGTTAGGAACAATTAAGCACACCAATTTACCTTTTTTACAATGTCAAGTTAATTTTCTACAACTTCGGAATATCAGTTGCGTCCCCTACTTATAATACAAATTTGTCGCTAGTTCTACCAGCACGGCAGCACCTATATGTTTACCATCATCTACATGATTTCTGAGTGTTCGCTAGTGTTATATAACCAAATATAAATTGTTAGCAAGCCAATGACGAGTTTAAAAATGAGTTTGTTTTCATGGAATATTGATGTTATCACCTCAATTTTCCCATGCATTGAATCCTGACGTGGCGCCAGGTAAGACTTCACACGTTGGTGCAGGAACTTTGGTACGCACTGTGGGACAAAGTTTTGCATTACCAAGGCTTACACATGGACTTGAATTCCTTCTCTTTTTTTTTCAACTTAAAAAGAATATCATTCATACTTTTTTCCTTGTTTCTTTTTAAAATCCAAACATGAAACTGAAATACGTTACAAAACATAACAAACATAATTTTACAGACCAAAACATGCTAAAAATAGTGCTAGAAACAATTACTGATATCTACGAAAAGCAAAAATTAATTGTTGCAAGTGCTAACTTCGCAATTTCTAATTTTATTGGTGTAAAAAATGGTGAGAAGTCAAGTGACGAAGTTAATACTTAGAAACTTATGATATAGCTGATATAGTAAAAATGCGAATGGTTATCTGATCATTCCTTATGTTTTTGGGCACTTAAAAAGTACTAGAAACTGAAGCTCATCAGCACTGTGATACCAGAAGAGGCTCTGAATTTCCTTAGAACATTTCATATGTATAACTAACTTAATTTGATTTTTCTCCCAATTTTCTTTTTTTCAGAATCCTTTTTAGATACTTTATTGTGGTAACAAAACATTTAACATTTTCCAGATTTTCCATACATCTAAGACGTAAAATAGCTAGATGAATGTATGGTGGGATAAAGTATACACAAATCTTTTGCAAAAAAAAAAAAGTATACACAAGTCATTAGACACATCTAAAAATTCGATGATTTCCATTTTAGTTTTTTAATCAGTTGACGAAAAATACCCAAATTGGTATTAGTAGAACCGGTATCCTCATATTTTCAATATCCAGTTTGATGAAAAATGAATTTTTGTCGCTCTTTTATGGCAGTGATATAAATGATGGATATGGTAAATTAAATGCTTTCAGCAGAGAAAACAAATGCAAGAGCTGACGCAGAGTCAGCCATAGTAATGACGTAACGACCGTTTTGTTGGCTCTCTTTTTTTTTATCCATCCACATCATTCTTGCGTTGTGCCCACCTCAAACTCAACGGTGGAAGTTGTTGGTAATACTAAACAGTCTTTCAGAAGTTTTTAGTCAAAAAGAATGTGATAATAATGACCTAAATCCATTATTACCATGAACAAAAGTTAACTATGGTAATTATAATCCTCCTTCATCTAACGCACTTTGATTATTTATTTTCAAAGTGGTATGAATTAATTACTATATTTGTTTGTTACGTGGGGTTTTTTCTTATTTGCCATTTTTGTAGTAGATATGCGTGGAACTGTAAAATTACATGGTGATTTTAATGCAATGATACTTAGGTTAGAAAAAATAATCACATAACAAACGTTCAATATAACCACATGGTGATGATGATCTAACAGCATATACAAATTATTGGTTTTGAGCAATTTGAATTAAAAGATATTCCACTACACTTTATCTTATATGATCAAGTCGATACAAACATGTTATTTATGATCTATTTGAATATTCAGATTTCAGAGAATTTTTTTTTATCCGTGAACTGTTCTTTTGTTTGAAAATTACTCTGGATCTTTTATAAACACGACATATTTAATGTTAAGCAAAATAAAACTTTGAAAATAATATCATTCAGATCATCAACTCTATAGGTTTATATGTATAATAATTTTGGCATGTGTTTGATATAAACTCTTTGATATATAAGATCTCCTACCAAATGTTATATGATCTTGGTAGTTTAACGTATATACGTACAACGCCATCGATCTAAACGAACAATTTTTAACCATATGCTTAAGCGTATATATGTAAATGTTTGAGAGTATACACGTAATTTTATACAGCTCCATAACACAAATCACCTGATCTGAAGTTGGATTGGAGAAATACATTGAATTGATAGTACTAGATGATAGGGTCATCCCCTGATATTAGTTGAAAGGTATTCAAAATTTGAGTCAGGCGGTATGGTAGGTAGTCCACTCTACAACACTAAGACCATCTTTAACGCATAGATTCTTTAAAAAGAATTATGATTTTTTTCTTTTTTTTAGTCTGAAAAAAAAATCAATCGGGTCAGACCCACAAAATAGTACAATAATCGATCACTAATTTATAGTTTTCATTATCATTCCTACAATTTTTTGCTTCTTTTTGTGGAGTCCACATGCTAATAATCCTTTTAAGGACCCTGTTTTAAAGATGGTCTAAAGACATCATTATTCCAAGAAATTCCACTTGGGTTTCTTAATTTTTTATTTTATCTAAAAAAATTAAAAACGAACCAATCACAGATCACCACGTGTCAGTGAAACCTGCGAACAGTGTAAAAAACCCATAAGAATCGGTTCTTAATTTATAGTTTTTGTAACCGATTCTTATACTGTTCATGAGACCCATATAATAAAAATCCCCTAAAAACCCTCTAAAACCCTTAATAATCATCAAGCGTATTTTTTCCGGTATCGTCTGGATCAACCGATATGGTTTATAAAAAAAATACAATGAATCATGCAACATGCACACTCACGAGGCTGGTCGCTTTTGGTAACGCATTTTGGAAGAAAAAAAACAATAGACATCCTAAAAAACCAATAACATGCACTTTAATGAAACAAATGCTGAGATTGGAAACAATATTCTCCGTTTCAAAACTTATTATAATGAACAGAACCAAAGATACTTTGTGTCTGAATCCAAAACAAGTACATTGTGACAGATTAAAGATAAGATTTCTTATCTCAATGTTTAGTGGGTTTTCTTCTTTTATTCTGTCTTGTCAGTTGTGATATCTGAATAAGTTTCCATTATATTCAGTTTAGCAACTCCAAATTGAAAGACAGTAAGTAGACTTGTTCCACTGCAGTTTGACAAATAAAAAAGTGAAGGGAACTACTATTCATTTAGTTATCTAGATTGATTTGTATGTTAAAAACATATTTTATCATATAAAATGGTGTAAATGTAAGTGATATTGATTATATTACATTCAAAAAGAATCATAAGAATAAACTTAGGAGGTGTTAGTAGAAATTGAATTTATAATGATTCTTAAAACTTTCAAGTCTAATATTATTGGTTTATAGATTTTCACCTTCTAATTATTAAAATCTAGTGTTATTGGTTTAATGATTCTATAATCCTATACAAAATTATTTGTTATTAAAAAAATTGAGATTTTAATGATTCTACAAATCTATTAAAGTAAGTGTTATTAGGAGTTTAATTCTTAATAACTTAACTTACAAAACAAGATTTTGAAAATATTACATGTTTCCCTTAAATTCTTAAAATCATTACATAATTTTATTTTCATAGATTTTTATAATATACAAAATTCTCTATAAATCTTTCCACATTTAACAAATCTCTTAATTTTTAAAATCAACAAATTCTATAAAAATCAAAATCCCAACACCCTCTTAATGGGTGTTCTTAACTAAATGGGTGTTCTTAACTAAAGGTTCTCAATATATATATGTATATTGAAAAACTTAGTTTTGAGAATCCTCCATTGGGGGCGATCTAAGATCTAATAAACAAATCATTATTTTTCTTGGATTTTTTGTATTTGTTTATAATTTTTTTTTTTTTTTTTTTTGTGAACAAACTTATAATTTGAAAATTAAATAAACTTTTACCAATCATTAAAAAGCCCACAAATAAGAAGGACAATATATATTGGGCTTATTTATAAAAAGCCGAATACAATTTGTAAAACAAAAAAGCCCAAATACATTCACCGGAAAAAAGAAAACAAATAAATTATAATCTCACAGCGGAAGTGATAGACGAAGAAGAAGACGATGGAGAAATCGAAGAAGACGGACATGTCGTTCATCGTCTCCATGAACGACGACCTTCTACAGAACATTCTCCTGAGATTACCTGCGAAACCGTTTGCTTTCGCTTCCTGCGTTAACCGATCGTGGAACATCGTCTGCAATCACATCCTCTCTCGCCCCAAATTGGTTTCCGCTTTCTCTAGAAACCCTAATCAACTCGTAAGCTGAGAAAATCCTAATTATGATATGTGAGCAATGGAGAAGCATAGATTGGGAATAGCCTAGGTAGTTAGTTCAATTGGAAAAAGATTATGATCTTAGAGGTTAGAGGTTAGAGGTTCGAGTAACAGTTAGGACAAAAATAATATTATATGATGTGGTTTTGGCCTCCAAATCTTTTGGTTCTGAAAGAAAAACAAAAAACATAGATTGATGTGTGATAAATCACATTGAGAATTGGCACAACAAAGACATAAAATGTAATGTTTAGCGTAATGGTGTGTGTTGATGTTTTATTTTTGATACTCCATCCGTTTCAAATTATATGTCATTCTAGAGTAAAATTTTCGTTTGACACTTATTCGTTTCAAAATAAGTGTCGTTTTATAATTTCAATGCAAAATTGATTGATTTTAAATGTCATTCTATTTTTTCATTGGTCGAAAAGTGGTTAGGTGCATAGGTAATTGTGTTTTTATTTTGGAAATATGTAAAATTAATTATTTTCTTAATCTGTGTGCAAAAGCTTAGAATGACAACTAAATTGAAACGGAGGGAGTACCAAGAAGCTGTGGTTTGGAGCCTAAACTAATATTTCCTCTGTTTCAATTTACATGTCATTGTAGAGTAAAATTTTAGTTTTAAAATAAGTGTTGTTTTATAATTTCAATGCAAAATTTATTAACTTTATATGTTATTCTATTTTTTCTATTGGTTGAAAATTGATTAGCTGTATAATTAATTGTATGTTTTATCTTGAAAATATGTAAAATTAAATGTTTTCTTAATCTGTGTGTAAAAACTTAAAACAACAACTAAATGAAACAGAAAACAGAAAGAGTATTAAATGTTGTGGTTTCGAACATAGGGAAACTAATGTTGTTATATTAGGAACAGAACTAATATTACATAGTGTAGTTTCGAGCCTCTGAACCTCTTGGTATTAAAAAGAAGAGCATACATTGATGTGTGATAAATCACATTGAGAATTTGGCACAGCTAAGAAAAGTGTAATCTTTAGTCAGTGTAAAGATGTGTGTTGATGTTAGTTTCTTGATGTCGTTGTACAGAAAGCTGCACAAGAAGTACTTGATAAAGCTTTGTCTGAGCCAATTCGACCAGATTTCGTCATTGCAAATATGACATCTGGGAAAATGGAAGAAACTTTGAGTCTGGTATATGCTTATTCATTTACCATTCCACCTTTGTGTCTATTTGATTCTAATGTTGTTAATAATGAGCATGATGTGTATGTATGTAGATAACTAAAAGAGTAGGATCAAGGGTTCCTGTTGTTGTATCTCTAGTTGGTGGAGTATTAGGAAAAGAAGCGTGTAATGACAAGGCTGGAGAGGTTTTGACTGTTTTCCATATCTTCAAGAATGATTTGAGTTTTGTTTTCTAAGCTTATATCATGTTTACAGGTCACACTGTATGACGAGGGACCGCAGAGTTTTGCTATACTGTTGACCGTTGGCTACTTGCCAGGAATCAAAGTCGATGTTATTCCTGTAATTCAAGCAAAAGAGGTATATATATATATCTAATAACCTTTCTGTGTCCTCAACATTTTCTCATTGTTTCATATATAGAAAAAGAAAAGTAGAACTCAAGTGAACAGCTAGTTTAGTGGTCTATCTATGTATCATAAATGCTTATTCTTTATGAATAGAGTTGGTATCTTTGCAGGAAACTGAAGCAATGATTGGAGATAGATTCGTGATGGATATTAGGAATTTTGTGTCTGCGGTTTCAGATCAAGCTGCACCAGCCTGTCTTATGCTCTTCGGGGTGAACTATACTTTTCTTTGGCTTCCACTTGTGTTATACGTGTGGATTGTGTTCAATTCTATACTTATGTGTGTTTTGTCTCTTCATGCTTTGCATTATGTAGGAGGGTACTTATGCCACAGAACCTATCATTCGAAAATTGGGTATGAGTACAATTTTTATAACCAAAAATATTTATCTTCAGTGACTTATTGAAACATTTCATTTATTTTTTTTGCTGTTATTGTAATGTAACCTGTTTGCATTGCAGACTATGCCATGCCCCCAGAAACTATTATTGTGGGTAATCAAAAGGGAGAGTTCTTACATAAACGTGCTAATGAATCAAGAAATGTTCAGCTGCCGCATAAAGACGAGAGCAGAGTTCTTGCAGGTCTAATCTTCGCAAGAGATAGACACAAACCCATTCGTAAGTGTCTGTGCTTTAAAACCAATGCTACATCAAGACACATTTGTTGTGTTTCTTAAGTTGTTGGCATATATGAAACAGAGGCTGGGAGAGTTCAGTTTCACACTGCAATATCAAGAGGAGTGTCATCAGTTGATTTGAGTTACAAGGTGGCTAATGCCATTTACGGTCTCCCTAAATGTCCTGCTACACTTATGACTGCAAAAAGAATTGGAGAAGCAGAGGTTCTTAATGGTAATCAAATTCTAGATGACATAGAAGCAAATCAGGTACGCATCTGAAACCTCTCTTTATCTGTTCTGAGGTCTTAGTAACTAAAATGATGTGAAATCCAGTTAGGAAACCCTCTCAAGGAGCCTGGTCTATACATTGGAGTGATAAAACGAAGAAAATACTATGTTGGTTTAGAGCAGAAGCCAAAGATCATGTCCTCACTTGTGTTTCATGAAGTTACTGGGTAAAAAGATTCACAAGTTTCATTACATGAAGTGTTCTATAAAATTAGAACAAAACAATTTTCTCAAATCGATTTTTAAAAGACATTCGAAAATCGTTTTAGACGCCTTCCCAGCCATTTTTTTGAATATTGAATCAGTTACATTTAACCCATTTTGGTTTTATTTATTCGTTTTGGTTGTATTCAGAGCCGATGAACAGTATCTTTTAGTCAGTGGCGCTGGAATCAAAACCTGTGACCAGTTCCAACCTTACATCCCTGATCTTAAAGTGGCTGAAGCATCACTAAGCGATGTTTCGTCTCAGCTTAGAAACATCGTGTCCAAACCGAATAAACGGGAGGTTGTTGGAGGTTTTGTTTTCGCTGGTATTGGACGTGGTGAGTCTTTCTTTGGTCGGTTAAACGCAGATAGCTCACCGTTTTTGGAGAACTTCCCGGAGTTGCGTTTTGGTGGTGTGTTCTGCGACGGTGAGATTGGAAGAAGCTTGTCCGGGGAGGAGGGAGAGGAGAAGGAAGAAAGTTGTAGACAGAGATGTCTTCATGTTGTTAGTTCTGTGTATCTTATTGTCTCGTATGCATGTTCTTAATCTAACATGTCTGTTTTTTTTTTGATGTATTGAAGAGAGTTTAAGACTATTTTAAAAACTTTTATAAAGTTATATAGGTAAATTTAAAAGATATTGTTTAATCATAGTCAATTCTTTTGTATTGTTGAAATTCTACCGAACTGAAACCGAAAACCAAAAATGTCGATTCGGTTCGGCTGGTCTGGTTCTGACAATATCATAAAACTCGAAATTTTCTGTCAAAATCATAAAATCAAGTTTCCCGCCAAAATTTCAAAAATCGAGATTTTATGTCAAAATCATAAACTCAAGATTTCCCGCAAAATCGTAAAACCAATATTTCCCGCCAAAATAATAAACTCAAGATTTTCCACGAAATCAATATTTCTCGCCAAAATCGCAAAATCGAGATTTCTCACCAAAATCATACAATCAAGATTTTCTGTAAAATCGAGATGTCCCGCATAATCGCATAACAGAGATTTCTCGCCAAAATCTAAACTCGAGATTTCCTGCGCAATTCACAAAATCGAGATTTCTTACCAAAATCATAAATTCAAAATTTTCCGCAAAACCGAAATTTTCCGCCAAAATTGCAAAATCGAAATTTCTCACCAAAATCAGGTTATAAATTTATATTAATTTATTTTAAATTTATTTCATCGTACAAGAGCATCGTTTTGAATTTTTGAATGAGTAATTTAGTTTAAGTTCATATACCACTTAATCAGTGGATTAACCCCAATAAAAAAAAAGTTCTTGGAGTAACTGGAACACCTAAGCTCTCAAACCTCTTTAATATTCATACTAGGTTAGTGCATGATGCTTCTATGCAGTAAAACAAAAATATCATATTTTTAATTTATCTTGAAATATGTGGGTTAACCCTTACGAAAAGATCAAATTTTTAGATAAAAGGTATAAATTGAAGTATTGGCTCTTTGTTGTTGATTAAAAAATACCAAATCAGGTTATAAATTTATATTAATGTACATTAAATTTATTTTCTTGGAAAAACATGAACACCTAAGGTCTAAAACCTCTTGAATATTCATACTAGGTCACTGCATGATGCTTATATGCAGTAAAAAAAAACAATATCTTATTTTTTAATTTATTTTGAAATATGTGGGTTAATCCTACGAAAAGATCGAGTTTTCCGATAAAGGCTATAAATTGAAGTTTAGGCTCTTGATTGTTTATTAAAAATTAACAAATCCGGTTATAAATTTGAATTAACGTATTTTAAATTTCTTTTCATGATACAAGAGCATCGTTTTGAATTTTTGAATGAGTAATTTATTTTAAGTTTATATACCATTTAATCAGTGGACTAACCCCAATAAAAAATATTGTTTTGAAAAACGGGAACACCTAAAGTCTCAAACCTATTTAATATTCAAAATATGTCAGTGAATAATGTTTCTATGCAGTAAAACAAAAATATCATACTTTTTAATTTATCTTGATGTATGTGGGCTAACCCCTACGAAAATATCGAGTTTTTCGATAAAGGCTATACATTAAAGTTTAGCTCTTTTTTGTTGATTTAAAATTACCAAATCAGGTTATAAATTTAAATTACTGTATTTTAAATTTATTTACATGGTACAAGAGCATCGTTTTGAAGTTTTGAACGAGTAATTTATTTTAAGTTCATATACCACTTAATCAGTGGACTAACCCCAATAAAAAAATATTTTTTGGAAAAACGAGAACACCTAAGGTCTCAAACCTCTTTAATATTCATACTATGGCAGTGCATGATGCTTCTATGCAGTAAAACAAAAATATCATATTTTCTAATTTATCTTGAAATGTGTTGGCTAACCCCTACAAAAAGATCGAGTTTTCCGATAAAAGCTATAAATTGAAGTTTAGGCTCTTTGTTGTTGATTTAAAAATACCAAATCAGGTTATAAATTTATATTAATGAATTTTAAATTTATTTTCAGTGTGAAAGAGCATCTATTTGGATTTTTGAACGATTAATTTATTTTAATTTCATATACCACTTAATCGATGGACTAACCCTACCAAATTATTTTTTTTTTGTAGAAACGAGAACACCTAAGGTCTTAAACCTCTTTAATCTTCATACTATGTCTGTGCTTGATACTTCTATGCAGTAAAACAAAAATATCATTTTTTCTAATTTATCTTGAAATATGTGGGCTAACCCCTACGAAAAGATCGAGTTTTTCGATAAAGGCTATACATTAAAGTTTCGGCTCTTTGTTGTTGATTAAAAAATACCAAATCAGGTTAGAAATTTAAATTAGTGTATTTTAAATTTATTTACATGGTACAAGAGCATCGTTTTGAAGTTTTGAATGAGTAATTTATTTTAAGTTTATATACCACTTAATCAGTGGACTAACCGTAATAAAATTTTATTTTCTGGGAACACCTAAGGTCTCAAACCTCTTTAATATTCATACTATGTCAGTACATGATGCTTCTATGCAGTAAAACAAAAATATCATAGTTTCTAATTTATCTTGAAATATATGGGCTAACCCCTACGAAGAGATCGAGTTTTTCGTTAAAGGCTATAAATTGAAGTTTAGGCTCTTTGTGGTTAATTAAAAAATACCAAAACAGGTTATAAATTTATATTAATGTATTTTAAATTTATTTTCATGGTACAAGAGCATCATTTTAAAGTTTTGAATGAGTAATTTATTTTATGTTCATATAGCACTTAATCAGTGGACTAACCGCAGTAAAAGTTTATTTTTTGGAGAAACGGGAACATCTAAAGTCTTAAACCTCTTTAATATTCATACTATGTATGAGTATTATAATTCAATGCAGTAAAACAAAAATAACTTTTTTTTTCTAATTTATCTTGAAATATGTGGGCTAACCCCTACGAAAAGATCGAGCTTTTAGATAAAGGCTATAAATTGAAGTTTAGGCTCTTTGTTGTTGATTAAAAAAATAACAAATCAAGTTATAAATTTATATTAATCTATTTTAAATTTATTTTCATGGTACAAGAGCATCGTTTTAAAGTTTTGAATGAGTAATTTATTTTAAGTTCATATAACACTTAATCAGTGGATTAACCCCAATAAAAAATATTTCTTGGAGAAACAGGAACATCTAAGGTCTCAAACCACTTTCATATTCATACTAGTTCATTGTATGATGCTTCTATGCAGTAAAACAAAAATATCCTAGTTTCTAATTTATCTTTAAATATATGGGCTAGCCCCTACGAAAAGATCGAGTTTTTCGTTAAAGTCTATAAATTGAAGTTTAGGCTCTTTGTGGTTAATTAAAAAATACCAAAACAGGTTATAAATTTATATTAATGTATTTTAAATTTATTTTCATGGTACAAGAGCCTCGTTTTAAAGTTTTGAATGAGTAATTTATTTTAAGTTCATATACCACTTAATCAGTGGATTAACCCCAATAAAAAAATATTTCTTGGAGTAACCGGATCACCTAATCTCTCAAACCTCTTTAATATTCATACTAGGTCAGTGCATGATGCTTCTATACAGTAAAACAAAAATATCATTTTTCTAATTTATCTTCAAATATGTGGGCTAACCCCTACGAAAAGATCGAGTTTTTCGATAAAGGCTATAAATTGAAGTTTAGGCTCTTTGTTGTTGATTAAAAAAATACCAAATCAAGTTATAAATTTATAATAATGTATTTTAAATTTATTTTCATGGTACAAGAGCATCGTTTTAAAGTTTTGAATGAGTAATTTATTTTAAGTTCATATAGCACTTAATCAATGGATTAACCCCAATAAAAATTTATTTCTTGGAGAAACAGGAACACCTAAGGTCTCAAACCACTTTAATATTCATACTAGGTCAGTGCATGATGCTTCTATACAGTAAAAAAAATATATCATATTTTCTAATTTATCTTGAAATATGTGGGTTAACCCCTACGAAAAGATCGAGTTTTTAAAAAATGCTATAAATTGAAGCTTAGGCTCTTGATTGTTGATTAAAAAAATTCCAAATCAGGTTATAAATTTAAATTAATGTATTTTAAATTTATTTTCATGGTAGAAGAGCATCTTTTTAAAATTTTGAACGAGTAATTAATTTTAACTTCATATACCTCTTAATCGATGGACTAACCCTAACAAAAATTTATTTTTTTGGAGAAAAAGAACAGCTAAGGTCTTAAACCTCTTTAATCTTCATACTATGTCTGTGCTTGTTACTTCTATGCAGTAAAACAAAAATATCATTTTTTCTAATTTATCTTGAAATATGTGGGCTAACCCCTACGAAAAGATCGAGTTTTTCGATAAAGGCTATACATTAAAGTTCCGGCTCTTTGTTGTTGATTAAAAAATACCAAATCAGGTTATAAATTTAAATTAGTGTATTTTAAATTTATTTACATGGTACAAGAGCATCGTTTTGAATTTTTGAATTAGTAATTTATTTTAAGTTTATATAGCACTTAATCAGAAGATTAACCCCAATAAAAATTTATTTCTTGGAGACACAGGAACACCTAAGGTCTCAAACCACTTTATTATTCATACTAGGTCAGTGCATGATGCTTCTATGCAGTAAAACAAAAATATCATATTTTCTAATTTACCTTGAAATATGTGGGTTAACCCCTACGAAAGATCGAGTTTTTCAAAAATTGCTATAACTTGAAGTTTAGGCTCTTGAATGTTGATTAAACAAATTCCAAATCAGGTTATAAATTTAAATTAATGTAATTTAAATTTATTTTCATGGCACAAGAGCAACTTCTTAAATATTTGAACGAGTAATTTATTTTGACTTCATATACCTCTTAATCGATGGACTAACCCTAACAAATTTTTTTTTTTTTGAGAAACGGGAACAGCTAAGGTCTTAAACCTCTTTATTCGTCATACTATGTCTGTGCTTGATACTTCTATGCAGTAAAACAAAAATATCATTTTTTTTCTAATTTATCTTGAAATATGTGGGCTAACCCCTACGAAAAGATCGAATTTCGATAAAGGCTATAAATTGAAGTTTAGGCTCTTTGTTGTTGATTAAAAAAATCCCAAATCAAGTTATAAATTATATTAATGTATTTTAAATTTATTTTCATGGTACAAGAGCATCGTTTTAAAGTTTTGAATGAGTAATTTCTTTTAAGTTCATATAGCACTTAATCAATGGATTAACCCCAATAAAAAATTATTTNTTTCGATAAAGGCTATAAATTGAAGTTTAGGCTCTTTGTTGTTGATTAAAAAAATCCCAAATCAAGTTATAAATTATATTAATGTATTTTAAATTTATTTTCATGGTACAAGAGCATCGTTTTAAAGTTTTGAATGAGTAATTTCTTTTAAGTTCATATAGCACTTAATCAATGGATTAACCCCAATAAAAAATTATTTCTTGGAGAAACAGGAACACCAAAAGGTCTCAAACCACTTTAATATTCATACTAGGTCAGTGCATGATGCTTCAATGCAGTAAAACAAAAATATCATATTTTATAATTTATCTTGAAATATGTGGGTTAACCCCTACGAAACGATCGATTTTTTCGAAAAATGCTATAAATTGAAGTTTAGGGTCTTGATTGTTGATTAAAAAATTCCAAATCAGGTTATAAATTTAAATTAATGTATTTTAAATTTCTTTTCATGGTACAAGAGCATCGTTTTGAATTTTTGAATTAGTAATTTATTTTAAGTTTATATAGCACTTAATCAGTAGATTAACCCCAATAAAAATTTATTTCTTGGAGACACATGAACACCTAAGGTCTCAAACCACTTTATTATTCATACTAGGTCAGTGCATGATGCTTCTATGCAGTAAAACAAAAATATCATATTTTCTAATTTATCTTGAAATATGTGGGTTAACCCCTACGAAAGATCGAGTTTCTCAAAAATTGCTATAAATTGAAGTTTAGGCTCTTGAATGTTGATTAAACAAATTCCAAATCAGGTTATAAATTTAAATTAATGTAATTTAAATTTATTTTCATGGCACAAGAGCAACTTCTTAAATATTTGAACGAGTAATTTATTTTGACTTCATATACCTCTTAATCGATGGACTAACCCTAACAAATTTTTTTTTTTTTTGAGAAACGGGAACAGCTAAGGTCTTAAACCTCTTTAATCGTCATACTATGTCTGTGCTTGATACTTCTATGCAGTAAAACAAAAATATCATTTTTCTAATTTATCTTGAAATATGTGGGCTAACCCCTACGAAAAGATCGAGTTTTCGATAAAGGCTATAAATTGAAGTTTAGGCTCTTTGTTGTTGATTAAAAAAATCCCAAATCAAGTTATAAATTATATTAATGTATTTTAAATTTATTTTCATGGTACAAGAGCATCGTTTTAAAGTTTTGAATGAGTAATTTCTTTTAAGTTCATATAGCACTTAATCAATGGATTAACCCCAATAAAAAATTATTT
>CAKOAT010157377.1:590081-615158 GCA_932364175.1 Eruca vesicaria subsp. sativa | reverse complement strand
GACGATCCGTAGGAGCACCGAAATCGAGTCTCCTTCCGCGGATCTTGGTAGTTCCGCGGGGGCGAATTGCTTTGGTTCTCGCGGTTAGGGTTTCGAGCCGTTTTGCGAGTGAACCAATGAGCTTTTCTTGCTCTTCCGATTTTTTGTTAAACTCGGAAAGCATCTTTTCGACGGTCTCGGCGTTAGCGTTGGTAGCGTTTGCCGCAGGCGCGTCTTTTGGTAGTGGTGTTTCAACGTTGTCGCGTTCGTCGCGAGTTTGGTTGTCACCAGTCATCGTTTCTTCGTTGGTCATGTTTCAACGTTGCAAAACCGCGAAAAACCGAAACCGCCGCAGAACGCGAACTAGTAACGACTAGTTCGCCTGCTGGCGAACTAAGCCAAGCTGGCTTAGTTCGCCAGCAGGCGAACTAGAAGGTTCCCGACTAGTTCGCCCACCGGCGAACTAAGCCAACTCGGCTTAGTTCGCCGGTAGGCGAACTAGTCCCATCCCGGCTAGATCGCCATTGGGCGAACTAAGAGGTGCTGACTTTGCCCCACTGGTTCTTTTCGCCTAGTTCGCCATATGGAGACCTAGCCAAGCTGAACTAGCTCGCCGTACGTCGAGCCAACCATCCCGAGCCTCGATCTCCCACATCCTTGATTCAAGGCATACGTCCTTCGACACGATCGTATTTCGAATCACGGTCGAAATGTCTCCTGTTTCGTCTCGATCCGTCCTATCGTTCGAGTTTTACGATAAAAACCGTAAAACTCCGTTTTCCCGAAAAGAACTCGAAGAAATCGTATTAAACGGTAACGGTTAATCAAAACACCGAACATCGCCTAAACTATACGATTTATCCGAGATTCTTCGTTAAGATTATAAAAACGCGTTTTTAATAAAAAACGTCGAGAGAATCGTAAAAAAACGGCATCGGATCAGGAAACGGTCTCGTTAAAGTCGTAAAACGGTTTTTATCGTAAAATGGCCCGAAAGGTCCTAAAACACGATAAAAACTCATCTCGCGACGTTAACGAAATCAAACCCGAAGATACGATAACGCTTTGACGGTCTACTCGCAGACGGAAGATAAAAGGCAAGTTTGAAGATAAATAGAAGATTTCCGCAGAAGAAAAGGAAGGATCGACATATATGGAAAGTTCCCGAAATATTCGGTTTCGAGCAAAATAGAAAGACTAAAACCGCCTAAGGAGGAGGCATAGGGCAGAAGCTGGGACACGAGTTTTCAGAGCTTTCACCACCAAACTTAGCATTTAGGCAATTTTCCGTTTTCATTATCGAGCTGCGTCTCAACTAGGGTTTTAGTCTTAGATTGCTAGAACTAGGAATTTCGCCGACGGCTCACGCAGCTAAGGCAACTCTCGTTGTAACCGTCTTACGCGAATTCGGAATAAGAATCCTTCTTGCTCTCAATCTCGTTTTTCTTTTTATATCTTTCAATTTATTCATATTAATCGCGTTCTTGGTTACTTGTCGTTGATTTTCGCAGAGATCCGGTTCCTCTGGAAAATTAGGGTTTTCCTAACTTTCCTTATTTTACGGAAATCGACAAGTGTGAATCTCGGTTCCCACAAGGAGGTGTACACAAGATCCAACATTGAATCCTTCATCAAATCTCTTAAGGAGTCTGGTAACAAAATCGGAAACACACTTGGATAGTCATATGCTTATCAATGATATGTTGCTAGACATTCTTGAAAGCTCATACACTACTGCTACTGAAACTAGTATTGCTGATAGATTATTAGTAATGCTAGAGAACCCGAGAAACAAAAATGAATACCTAGGACTCATGTTGCTAATATCATGCATAAACCTTTGGTCATTGATTCTGGCGCATCTCATCACATGATTAGTGATAATAACCTGATTAAAGATATTGAACCTGCACATGGAAATGTCATGATTGCTAATGGAGATAGAATTCCTATTAGGGGCATTGGTAAACTGAAATTGTTCAACAAGGATTCAAAAGCATTTTTTATGCCTGAGCTTACTTCAAATCTTTTATTTGTCAAGAAATGCACCACTCATATTCAATGAAATGTTATCTTTAGTTCTAATGATGTCAATTTTCAGGATATTAAGAGCAGTAAGTTGATTGGGCAAGGAACAACTAAAGGAGACCTTTATGTGCTTGAAGACCTTGATCCCAATACTAGTTCTTGTTTTCGTTTACTTCTGTTTCTTCTTTAAGTAAGGATGCTTCGTGGCATGCTAGACTAGGACATCCACATGTTAGGGCCTTAAGCACTATGTTACCAGGTGTCATGTTTAAAAATAAGGAGTGTGAAGCTTGTATTTTGGGTAAACATTGTAAGACTGTTTCAAAGATCTTTAACAATCTATGAGAAGTGTTTTGATTTGATTCACTTTGATGTTTGGACTGCTCCTTGTTTATCTAGAGATGATTATAAGTATTATGTCACATTCATAGATGAAAAATCAAAATACACTTGGTTAACATTAATTAAGACTAAAGATATGGTTCTTGATGCATTTAAAAATTTTCAAGCCTATGTGACTAACCAATATCATGCCAAGATTAAGATTTCCAGGTCTGATAATGGTGGGGAGTACACTGGCCATGCGTTCAAAGATCACCTTGCTCTACATGGGATTCTACATCTAACAAGCTGTCCTTATACTCCTCAACAGAATGGAGTGGCTGAGAGGAAGAACATGCATCTCATGGAGGTGAGTCGGTCAATAATGTTCCACAAGAGTGCCCCAAAGAGGTACTGGAGTGATGCTTTGATAGCTGCTTGTTATCTGATAAACAGAATACCAACCAGGATATTAGAGGATCAATCTCATTTTGAGGTTCTCAACAAGAGTAAACCGGTTATGGACAATCTGTGGACATTTGGGTGTGTGTGCTATGTGTTAGTACCAGGCGAGCTGAGAAACTAGCTAGAAGCGAAGAGCACCAAGGCTATGCTCATTGGGTATTCCACAACTAAAAAAGGATACAAATGCTTTGATCCTCTTGCAAGAAGAGTGTTGGTATCTCGGGATGTTAAGTTCATGGAAGACAAAGGATATTATGATGGGAAGAATTGTGAAGAGCTAGAAGATCTATCTCATCCATCAGACAAGGCTGCTTGCTTACGAAATATATTAGAGGGTCTTGGTATTGGGGTGTCCCAGGATCCGAGTAGGCGTCAGGAGCCTACTCCAGCTGCTGCATAAAACCATCCCACTTTGAACATGAGGGGGGAAGTGAATCAGAGACTGGAGGTCAAGAAGTTCAAGGTACAGCTGGTACCGGAGGTCAAGAAGATCAAGGGTATGATTCTCCTGTCCAAAGTGGAGAAGAACCAGGAAGAGGAGACCATAATGAGGTTAAGGGAGCTGGTCAAGAGAACCAGATACAAGAAGAAACTGTTATTCAGGAACAAGTGAATGTTCCTTTGAAAAGAAACATACGGGTAAGGAAGGATCCTTCTAACTGGATAAACACAAGAGTGTACTACAATGCCCAGGCTGTGGAGCATCCTTCCCAAGATGTGTGCTCCTTTTCTGAATATCCTGAAGATCACTATGCCTTCATGGTAAACTTAGATGAAATCAATGTACCAAGGAGCTATGAAGAAGCAATACTGATTCAAGACTGGAGGGATTCAGTAAATGCTGAAGCTGATGCCATGATTAGAAATGACACATGGTATGAATGCAAGTTGCCTAGGGGAAAGAAAGCTGTGTCATGCAAGTGGATCGTCACCATTAAGTACTTGCCCAATGGTTGATAGAGGGTTCACCCCAATCTATGGAGAAGACTATGTTGATACATTTGCACCAATTGCAAAGCTCCATACCGTTAGGATTGTTCTCTCAGTTGCAACCAACCTTGAGTGGGATCTTTGGCATATGGATGTTAAAAATTCTTTCCTCCAAGGAGAGATAGAAGAAGACGTCTAAATGTACCACCTCCGGGTCTAGAAGGAATGGTGAAGCCAGGAAATGTGCTTAGACTAAAGAAAGCCATATATGGGTTGAATGGAAGAGGGTTCAGAAAGTCAGAGCTTGATCATACTCTCTTCACCCTTACCACATAATCAGGTATCATCGTGTTGCTGGTGTATGTGGATGATATTATCATAACGGGCAGTGATAAGGAAGGGATACGAGCCACCAAGGTGTTTCTGAAGTCAGTCTTTGATATAAAGGACTTAGGAGAAATGAAATACTTTTTTGGGATTGAGTTGAGTAGATCCAAGGAAGAATTATTCATCTCTCAAAGAAAGTATGCATTGGATCTTTTGAAAGATTCTGGTGCATATAGAGGAAGAACAACCAAGATGCCCATGGAGGATGGGTATTAAGTTCCACGTGAGGGGGAGATAGAAGACAGCAAGCTATTCAATGATCCAAAGCTGTATAGGAAGCTTGTAGGGAAGCTGATATATTTTACCATCACTAAGCCAGTTATTTGCTTTGCTGTGAATCAAGTGAGCCGGAATATACAAGCCCCAAAGGAGCACCACTGGCGCATGGTGGATAGAGTTCTCATGTATCTCAATGGAACTCAAGGTCTTGGTATATGGATGGCTCGCAATAGAAGAACTGAAATTGTGGGTTATTGTGATGCTGATTGGGCTCGTGACAGATCAGATAGAAGGTCTACTACAGGCTACTGCACCTTCATTGGAGGAAATATGGTCACTTAGAAATGTAAAAAGAAAAAGGTGGTATCTTGCTCTAGTGCTGAAGCTGAGAATAGGGGAATGCTGAAACTCACAAATGAATTGGTATGGTTCAAGGGGATTCTACAACATTTGGAGATTGAACAAGAAACACCAATGACCATGCATGGTGACAATCAGGCTGCAATTCACATTGCTACAAACTCAGTGTTTCATGAGAGAACAAAGCATATTGAAGTGGACTGTCACAAGGATAGACAGATGATAGTCATGGGAGTGATCTTTCCGTGTTATACAACAAGTGAAGATCAATTGGCGGATGTATTCACCAAGACAGCTAGGAAAAAGACAATGGTGTCCATACACATCAGGTTAGGACTCATTGATCTCTCGCCTAAGGATTAGTCCATACACTCTCCTGATCATGGGGTCTTTATTTTTTTTGTCCGCATTAAGGTTTAGGCCCAAACGGATTTTCCTTAATGAGGTTTTAATGAGGAAGATCTCATGGTCCTTCCAAACTTGACTTGTTTCACATGGGCAAGCTTGAGGAGAAGTCTTGAGATGAATAAAGAAGTAAAGGAGATGATGAGCTGATAGACAGAAGTGTTGTGAAGGTCTTAAGGAATGGAGAAGAAGTGTTTTAGGGTAGTCCATACATATGGTCCGTACAAGGGCCGTACAACCTGTACGGATACCTTGACCAAGAAGCTATCAACCAAGGAGAGGAGAAACTTACCCGGGTGTGTTAACTTAGGGAGTTACCCTCTCTCCTTTACCTCACCTTATCCGAACGTTGAGAGGATAAGGAAGACGCGCATCCAGGTTGTCAAGAGCTGGAAAGGAGAGCATCATGGACTAGTGACACAAGTGTGTGAAGCTTCTGGTCCAACCATTTCAAATTAGACGCTCCCCTTTGTGTTGACCTCACATGCTTCTCTTTAGACTTTGAATCTCCTTCTCTATTTAGTTTTGCAAAGCATTCACATTAATGATATAAATGAGAATGAATTAAACCTCTCTATCTCTACTCTCTCTTTTGTTCATCGTGATTCTTACATACATTGATTCATAAATCTCTCCTAATCTCTCTTAAACTCTCTAAATCTCTCAATACCTACTCTATTCTCTAAAATCTCACCCAATGGTCAGAAATATGAAGATAAGTCATGCCCACATTTCTCATAAACCATCTCGGCCTTATACACATTTCCTTGCACCATAATCTTCCTTTGTGCCTTGATACACAAGTCATCATATCTAGGGAGTGTACAGATCCCACGGCTGTACACTTTTGGCCTACCCTTGATTAAAACCCAAATGGTGCTTAATGGTCCATGGTGTTTATGTTTGGGTGTAGCAAGTCCGTACGGCTGGCCGTACAGGCCGTACGGCATGTACGGATCAGGCAGCCTGTCATGATCTGTTTCTTGTGTTGGTCATAAAGCAGCCACACCTCAGCCTCCTATTGTCCACGCATGTGGAGCTCCTGGTCCATGTATTTCATAATTAAGGCTCCACTTCTGTTTGACCTCACATGCTTAGCATAGTGATTTCTGTAAACCCTTAAGCAGATCCATTTCCTTATTTATTCTTTGTAATGTCGATTTTAAACATGAAGCTGAATGGGGGTTTCCCCTCTTTTCTTCTTCATCAATCTTATTACTAAATATTTAATCTGGTTCTCTAATCTCTGGTTACTCATTCTCTCAATCTTAATCAATCTCTCTCATCATTCTTATACTTCCATCAGTCACTTGTTCTCAATTTTTAAACACAAGACTCAACCTTTGCCATTAAGGGCGTGTTCATCATCATGCACCAGACCTGAGCTTTGAAAATCTCACAGGCTTGGCATCAGTTTCCCAAAATAACCTAAAAGGGTCACGGAGGTCCCAACTCAAGCAGTGGAAGAAGCTGTAGAAGAGATTGGAGTCGCTCATCCTGATCATGAGGGGGGAAATGATGGACAGACTGAAGAAAACTCAGGGGCTCATGATCAAGATAAGATGCCATTGGAATCAGAAGAAGAAACAAAAGGAGTGGATTAACCGAGTGAAGAGAATGGAGCAGGAACTCAACAAGTACAACCATTGAGAAGGAGTACAAGGATCAGAAAACCGGCTTCAAATTGGATCAACACAAGGGTCTACTTCAATGCTGAGGCTGTGGCTCAGCCAATAAGGGGTATATGATCTCTTGCAAAATATTGAGAAGAGCACCAAGTTTTCATTGGAGAATTGGACCAATAATGGGTCCCAACGACCTATGTAGAAGTTATGGGGAATGATGAGTGGAGAGAATCTGTTGGTGATGAGATTGGAGCTATGATCAAGAATGAGATATGGTTTCAATCTGAGTTTCCTAAAGGCAAGAAAGCAGTAACAAGTCGTCTCTTGTACACCATAAAGTATGGAGCTAATGGAAAGACGGAAATGAAGAAGACAAGACTTGTGGCAAGAGGTTACACTCAAGTCCATGGAGAGGACTACCTAGATACCATTGCACCAGTGGCCAAGCTACACACCAACAGGATTCTGTTGTCTTTGGTAGTTAACCTTGAGTGGGACCTATGGCAAATGGATGTGATGAATTCTTTTTTGCAAGGTGAGCTAGAGGATGAAATATACATGAGACCATCCCCTAGTATGGAAGATATGGTCAAACCAGGGAATGTACTAAGACTCAAGAAGGCAATCTATGGCTTGAAATAATCACCAAGAGCCTGGTACCACAAGTGTTGGGGTCAAAATCGGTTACGACGGAATGATGTCACACAAATGTTTAACCTAAAGAGTGATTTTACTCTCTCAAATAAGAGGTTCAATCGTAGCACTTAGGGATCGAATCCACAAGGAACTAGAGTCACAAAAGATGTAATCTTAAGTGATTAAGCTAGGTTGCTAAGGAAAATAGGTTTTGGGTTTGAAAACAATAAAGAGAAATAGTTAGATTCAAGGTTACTATTCAGAAAATCAGGATTATAGATCTATGGATGTCTTAACGAATTGCTTGCAAATATATGAGAACTTCAATCCTTAGACAAATCTATAGCTGTCGCTAGTTAGACTCGTCCATTGATCTGATTGCCGACTGCATCGATCGATGTTGCTATCGCAGTGTCGATCGATATAAGCTGNTACTATTCAGAAAATCAGGATTATAGATCTATGGATGTCTTAACGAATTGCTTGCAAATATATGAGAACTTCAATCCTTAGACAAATCTATAGCTGTCGCTAGTTAGACTCGTCCATTGATCTGATTGCCGACTGCATCGATCGATGTTGCTATCGCAGTGTCGATCGATATAAGCTGTCGTCGATCGATAACCCTAGAGGAGTATCGATCGATATTAAGTATCAGATCGGATCAAACTTTGTTCACCCGAGAATTTCTATCAGACCGGCTGTCGCATCGTGCCTTAATAGAGTCTGGGTTTAGCCAAATGATTTCAGGAAGATCACTATTAGATTAGTCACTCCATAATCAATAATCTAGGTAGCAAGTTTAGAGCAAGCATTAGGGTTCAGTTGGATAATGAATATATCAACTCAACAATCCATAGTTTTACCTTCCAGACTTGCAAGAGGATTCCGATCCCTTGTATACCAAGCCCCAAGACAAGCAATAGATGTCAGGTTAGGTTGGAAATTAGCTTTGGTTCTTCCAGACAATCATGAAAGTGTTGCCTTAGGTGATCGGTGATCCACTTTAGCATCTATAGTACTTTCTGCAATCAATAAATCTAAAGATGGTGCTAAAGAGTGGTAAGATAAAAAGTAAGACTTTGAAATTTTTTCCCTTTCTTGACTCAATATAACCAATTTTTGAAAACTTTATCAAAAAGATCAAAAAGAGGTAAAGTAGCATCAGTAATCAACTCCCCCCAGACTTAAACCATACACTGTCCTCAGTGTATAATCAGTCGAGGTTAGAGCGTAAAAAATCAAATGAATGCGTAACTGATATCGAAAATTGGAAACGATATACCTGACCGATATGGGTATCGATCGATGGTGAGTCGCCATCGTCGAGCGATGCGTGTTGGTCTGTGTCGAGCGATATCGACTGGTTCGTATCGGTCGATGGGTATGGATCGTGTGTCTATCTTCCTAAAAACAAATAAAAACGAAACTAGTAAGTAAAAATAAAATAGAATAAGTAAGTAAAATACCTAACAGTGGGTTGCCTCCCACTCAGCGCTTGTTTAAAGTCAGTTTAGCTTGACTATGGAAGTATGGTTGCTAGTGAGGTGGGTTGCAGGTACTTGTTGGTAAACAAGTGTCCTCCTTGTCGTGTGTTTCATCAAACCAAGAGGTTAGAAAGATTCTTGTGGCCTTCTCACTTCTGGTCATGCTAGTCTTCAAACCATAAACTTCTGCTTGGATCCTTTCTAACCACCCCTCTAAGTTGGCAAGGCTGTACTGATGGTTTCCATTCATGCTGTAGATGTGTTCTGTTGTGCGCTGCATGGTGTCGTGGTGTGTTGGATCGTCGGTGGAGGCTGGAGGTTGCATATCGATCGATGGGTTGGGTATCTCATCGATCGATGGGGATGGGTCAGGTCGGCTGGCGAGCTGTCTATGGATATGTTCGACCTACTTCTGAATATCTTCTGTTCTCAGTTCCAAACTTTTAACATCATTCTGCACTGGGAGCCAATACTTGTTCAGTAGATAGTAATCTTCGTTTTCACAAGCCTCAATGGATTTGTAGATCTCGGTTGTGGTTTCTTCAAATTCTTCCTTGGTACAGAATTCTTGAACACGGTTGTCGACTGATGGACTGGGTTTGTCATCGATCGATAGCTTCTGTAAGTGGTGCTCGATCGGGTTAGGTACGGGTGTATCGATCGATGCAGGGGGATCTGTATCGGTTGATGGCTGTGGCTGAGACTTAAGTTGTGCGCGCAAGGTGTTGACTTCTTCTTGTAGGGCATATCGTTTCTTTCGTACTGAGTCATTGTGGCTGGTCTGCCATACCATTTCACCTCGAAGTCTTGATAGTTTTTCCTCAAGGTCAAGTTTCGCGCCTGATATCTTCTAGTTGTGATCGTTGGTGAGGCCATCTAGCATGTAGGTGACTTCATTCTGTGTGTAGAGCTTGCCATCTGGAACTCCTTTAGCAAACTGATCAGCATATCCTGGTAGACAGAAACAAGAGCGACTAAATAGTGAGGCTCTCTTCAGCAAGTTTTCCATATCTTCTTTGGTGACAGGGATGATGTCTCCGTTTACTGCTCTTGCATGGCCTGATTCATCTCTGTAGACTCCATATTCATCTTTCTTTTCCCAAAAGAAATGACGTTCTCTGTTTTGGAAAGCTCTCGCCCCATACTCTCGGTGTGTATCGATCGATGCTAGTCTCCATGCATCGGTCGATGGGCGCTTTGTCTGGTTCGGGTTGTTTTCGATGATAGGTCCATTGGCCATCTGGAGTATGTCTGCAACATCTTCTGTGGGGATAGGAATGATTCTCCCATCTATGGCACGTTCATGACCATCGGAATCCCTGAAAATACCAAACTCATCCGGAATTAGTGAATTTAAATCAAATTTTGGTAGTTGTACCTCGGATGGTGTTGTGGCAGGATCGGTTGGTGGTCTGTGATTGATATCGATCGATGGCTTGTAAGGCGTGTCGGTCGATGGTTTGTAGTCCTTGTCGAGCGATACGGTTTCTACAGGTTGAGTCGCGGCTTGTAGGGGTGCTGTGTCTACTGCAAAACTTTCGTGATAACCGCTGGCCCAGCTTCCAATCGAGTAATCTCCGTCTCGTGGTTCGTCTGGGACATAGACTGGTCTGCAGTAGGGTTTGTCGCTTGTTGATTCTAACCATCGTTTGCCCGATCTGGGGTAGGGCATATCGATCGAAGGACTGGGTGTCGTATCGGTCGATGCTCGTCGGATGAAGGTCGGGAATGGAGGTTGTTCTTAATCTTCTCGAAGAAATCGGTACCCTATAGCTCGTTCCTCCTCGTAATCTTCATTATACTCCTCCTGAGTATTGATACTAGCAAGCTCGGGCAAGTAGTGATCGTTTTCCCAATCTTCTGCATTGAAATCGGCTACTGGGAACTCGGCTTCGGTCCGTCGGAAGACTCCATCAAGCGATGACCGGGTAGGACTGTCGGTCGATGGTGCTGCAAGGATATCGATCGATGGGGAAGTGGTGTCATCGGTCGATACTGCTTCTTCGGTTTCATACTCTTACACAGAATCAAATTCGTGGGCACATAAACATGTGGCTACGAGTGTTGAGCTGGCTGGCCTTGGAAACTTGATTACTGGTACAAGATCGTAGTGAATGGAAGGGTTGATTAGGGTTAGGCAGAGCTTGTTGGTTTGGAGGTCACAAACAGCTCCAACTGTTGCTAGGAAGGCTCTTCCAAGTAGTTGAGAAGTCTTAAAGTTAAGCTTGTTGGAGAGGATTTGGAAGTCTGTAGGAATTAGAGTTTCTCCAATCTGTACATCAAGATTGCGAACGATGCCTCCAGAGCTTTGCTGAGAACAATCTACAAAGATGAAAGTTTCTTCAGAAGGCTCTATCTTCAGACCTAGATGATCTGCCATGAGCTTGGGTAAGATGCTAACTCCAGATCCTGTTTCACAGAGGGCACGTGGGAACTCAACACCTCTAATGGAGCAAGGTATTGTGAACTTCCCTGGTTCATTCTTCTTCTTCAGTGTTATCTTCTGTATGAGGCTATCTCTGACTTGGTTAAACATCCTCCTGATGTCTTCTTCTGTCTCCTTTGATTCTCTGAAGAACATCCACAATCTGTGTGAGAAGTAGGCTTCTTCAAAAGGTTTCTCTTTAGGTATTCTAAGGACTCTTTTTCTGAAGCTTGACAACTACTTCTCATTAGCTTCTCTTTTATAGGGTTTAGGTGTCTTCTCTTTCCTTTTTCTGAGCACTCTCCCCATATTTTCCATTTTTATCTCCATGGACTCAAAAATATCTGTGGGTCTCTCTTTTAGGGCTGCTGTAGGGTTTCTGGTGGTGTAATATCGCTCCCGAAAAGCGTCAAGACTTGCACTATCGATTTTAGGAAGTGGCACTCGGCGTTGGGGTACTTCATATCGATCAAGACTGGTAGGTGTGTGTTGAGCGATGCCAGGGTCTGGGTGTCGAGCGATGCCAGGGTCTGGGTATCGATCGATGATGGAGGCATCATGTCGATCGATGATAGGGCTGGGCGGATGTGGGTGAAGTGCGCCGAATTCGGCGTGAGACATAATCTTGACGGACTTGCATTCGCGAGGGTTTTCGTCGGAGTTCATCGATCGACACTCGTCGAACTCAATCGATCGACAAACTAAAGGTGATATCGATCGATGTTGAGCTGGTGATATCGATCAATAGTAGTCGTAGGCGAATTCTCTTTCACTCTCATCATCAGATCTCTGAATCTCTTCCACTACCTCTTGCCAAAAGTCATCATCTAGGAAGGCATTGATGTTCTGGGTGTGGGCAAACTCCTGCTTCTTAACTGCTTCTCCTGTCTGCAACACCTGGATTTGAGTAGAAGGCACTTCCATAGCTTATGTTGTTGTTAGGATTGCTGCTGAAGGTGTTGGGCTTCTGGGGATTCTGGTTAAAGTTGCTTCTCTGGCCTGTGAAGTTTCTGAATCCTCCTTGGTTACCAGATCTCTGAAAACCGGCTCCACTAATCCAGTTGACATCTTCTTCAACAATCTATGAATCTTCCACTGAACAGATCTGCTTGTTTAGGAGCTTCTGAATGTTGTCTAGCTGTGCTTGAACTTCATTGACGTACTCCTTCTCAGGGGATGATGTAGTCTTCATATAGTTTCTTGTGCTGTTGCTGGAAGCTAAGTTGTCAATTAGCTTGATAGCATTCTGAGGATTCCTGGTGGTGAAGTTGCCATCGCTAGCTGTATCAAGGGCTCTCTTGAAATCGGGGCTGATGCCTCTATAGAAGGTGCAGAGCAGTTGTACTTGGTTGAATCCGTGGTGTGGGCANTGAAATCGGGGCTGATGCCTCTATAGAAGGTGCAGAGCAGTTGTACTTGGTTGAATCCGTGGTGTGGGCAGTCTCGCTGGTAGGACTTGAATCTGTTCCAAGTATCCTTGAATGACTCTTCAGGGGCTTGGGTGAATGTAGCAATCTTCTTCCTCCAGTCTTCAGCGCGTGAATCATCAAAGAAATTACGCAGGAAGGCATGCTTGATATCATTCCAAGTGGTAAGGGAACCTGGTGGTAGTTGTCTTAGCCACTGCAAAGCTTCTCCAGATAGAAAATACTTAAAAACTTGCAGAAAAGATAGTCTTCAGGGACTCCTTTTGCTTTGACTAGGGTGAAAAGATCCTCGAACCTCTCCAAATGGTCCATAGGATGCTCATGGGGCAAACCACAAAAATGGATTTGACCCACAAGTGTGTAGTACTGCGGCTTGAGCTCAAAATCTCCTCTCTGGATAGCAGGAGGGAGGATGGCTGATCGGTTTGAATAGAACTGATCGGGGCGGTTGTAATCAGCCAAAGTTCTGGTCTCTTCTCCAGGTTGAATGATGCATGTGGGTGCAGTCTCTTCTTTAGTAATGATCTCCTTATGATCATTCAGCTTCCGACCTGATGTGTTTCGCAGGTGACCATCTTGATCACGCAGGTCTCCATTCTCATCGGGTATGAGAATCATAGGCACTACCATGTCTCGCCGGTTAGTATCGATCGATGTTAGGTGTGGTGTATCGATCGATGTCAAGTGAAGGGTATCGGTCGATGAACTGTTGTTGATGTCGATCGATGAGGTGGCGAAGGTATCGGTTGACGAACGGTTGTTGATCGTCGGTGGAAAGGGTGTATCGGTCGATACGATGGTATTGGTATCGATCGATGCGGAGCGTATGTCCTTGCGGATGCTACGCTCTAGGTTGTTGGGATCTTCTGAGTACAAAAGTTGCTTATTCTTGTTGCTTCTAGTACTGCTGGGCATGTACCTGAAAGAGAAAAAAAGAAAAAGAAAAATTCTTGTTTCAAAAGATGAAAAATAAAAAAAGTAACAAATAACCTAGACTGAATCAGATTAAATCAAAATAGTGAACTTAGTTCCCCGGCAACGGCGCCTAATTTGATGTCACTCAAATGTTTAACCTAAGGAGTGATATTACTCTCTCAAATAAGAGGTTCAATCGTAGCACTTAGGGATCGAATCCACAAGGAACTAGAGTCACAAAAGATGTAATCTTAAGTGATTAAGATAGGTTGAAAAATTTTTAAAACAGTAAATAAAATAAGTAGCAATGGTAAGTTGCTAAGGAAAATATGTTTTGGGTTTGAAAATAATAAAGAGAAATAGTTAGATTCAAGGTTACTATTCCGAAAATCAGGATTATAGATCTATGGATGTCTTAACGAATTGCTTGCAAATATATGAGAACTTCAATCCTTAGACAAATCTATAGCTGTCGCTAGTTAGACTCGTCCATTGATCTGATTGCCGACTGCATCGATCGATGTTGCTATCGCAGTGTCGATTAATATAAGTTGTCGTCGATCGATAACCCTAGAGGAGTATCGATCGATATTAAGTATCAGATCGGATCGAACTTTGTTCACCCGAGAATTTCTATCAGACCGCCTGTCGCATCGTGCCTTATTAGAGTCTGGGTTTAGCCAAATGATTTCAGGAAGATGACTATTAGATTAGTCACTCCATAATCAATACTCTAGGTAGCAAGTCTAGAGCAAGCATTAGGGTTCATTTGAATAATGAATATAACAACTCAACAATCCATAGTTGGGGCTAATCCCTCATAACTATTTGAACCCCAAATCTAACATATGAATCTACTCAGACATAGCCAAGAGATTCATAGCAAAAGAATAAGAATAAAAGAAAATGCTTCTATTGCTAAATAGAATAGAATACAAAACTTGGTTCAAAACTTCATATCTTTTTAGGCTCATAGGCATAGCAATAAATAGGGAATAAAATTAGGTTAAAAACTCGTCCGGGCCGTCTTGTAATTTGGGGAGAACTTGGGCTTCAAGTTGGCCAAATAAATATTGCTCATCACGCTCTGTATCGATCGATGGTACATTGTGTACATCGATCGATGGAGTATCTCGACTTCAACTTCTACGGAAGCGTCATCGATCGATTACACAAGGTGTGTATCGATCGATATGTGTCTCTTATGTCGGATCTTCATAGTCATCTTGGAAAACTCTTCTTTAAGCACCAAAGGGCACCTAAATCATCACTTTACCACAAAATGCTCCTGAACCTGAAAACATACCTAATAGACTCCAAAACATATCTAATTTTAATAAAAACATATAGAAAATATGACCAAAAGCAGGTCAAAATCATGGTCTTTCACGAAATCAAAGGCTAAAAGTCCTAGAAAATCATACAAGAAAACTGTAGACTTTCTATGGAGATAGGAAGTTACAGAAAACTTGTATCAAAGTAAGTCATGTTGAGGTCAAAATTGGTAATCTCGAAATCAACGTCTACGATTACTTCTCCTGATGTTCTCCGAAAGAATATCGGGTTGAGAGAACATAGGAACTCCGTAAACTTAACAATACCCATCATGGAAATCACCCGCAAATCTAATAAACAACACCACGGTTGTCCGACTAGCCAACTTAGCAAGATCAGCTGTAACGTCCAACTCACCAAAGCGGTGAGACTGTCCAAGACCATCCAGTTTGCCATGCTGGAAAGCTGGCCGTGCCAAACCAACTCGCCATCTTGGCGAGCTGGACCGTGCCATCCAGCTCACCAAGCCGGCGAGCTGGACCGTGCCATCCAGCTTGCCAAGCCGGCGAGCTGGACCGTGCCATCCAGCTCGCCAAGCCGGCAAACTGGACCGTGCCATCAGGCTCGCCAAGCCGGCGATCTGGCCGAGCTCAACCAGATCGCCGTCTTGGCGAGCTGGACCGTTCAATCAAGCCGGCGAGCTGGCCGTCCCAAACCAGCTTGCCGTCTTTGCGATCTGGACCGTGTCATCCAGATAACCAAGCCGGCAAGCTGGCCAATCTCAACCAGCTCGCCGTCTTGGCGAGCTGGACCATACCATCCAGCTCGCCAAGCCGGCGAGCTGGCCGTGCCAAACCATCTCGCTGTCTTAGCGAGCTTGACCGTATCATCCAGATCGCCAAGCCGGCAATCTGGCCATGCCAAACCAGCTCGCCATCTTGGTGAGCTGGGCCGTGTCATCCATCTCGCCAAACCGGCGAGCTGATCGAGCTCAACCAGCTCGCCGTGTTCCGGAGCTGGCAATACCGTCCTGGTCGCCAAACCGGCGAGCTGACCAAGTCATTTGTCCCAGCACCGGCCAAGCTGAACCTCACCATCCGCACCGCCCGAACACAAGGCATATGCCCTTCGACTAGATCATACTCTGAGCCGTGGTTGGAAGTTTTATCTCGATCCATATTATCATTGGTACTTTACGATAAAAACCGCTAAAGACTTGTTTTCTCGTAAAGACTCGAGTAATCGTATAAAACGGAAACGGTTAAACAAAACACCGTAGGTTACCAAATTAAATTATTGACTCGAGATGTTTTATAAGAAAGGCATCGTATCATGGAACGATCCCATATAAAATCTTAAAACGGCTAAAACGTAAAACAGCCCGAAAGGTCCTAAGACGCGAGAAAGGCCCACTTACGACTTTAGAGGCAATTCAGCCCAAAGATATGATGACGGTTTATCCATTATTCGCAAGAATAGATAAATGCCAAGTTTGGAGGTAAAATAGAATTTTTCCAAGAATAAATATGAAGACTTAGATAAATGGAAGATTTTCGATAGACACGAATCGGGGTAGAAAAGAAAAGACCAAACCCCCTATAGGAAGAGTATATGAGCAGAAGGTTGAAGCCAAGAAGGAATAACTTTTACAACCTTTCTAGACTTAGAACTCTCTGCACTTAGAAACTTAGGATTTATTCTCGACAAGTTCGGTGTCTATGACTGGCACTCAATTACTAGACGAACGCACCCACGCAGTTTGATCTCTTTTCAAGCTCTATCAATTAAACTACGTTCGGCCTGATCCTCGAATGGGGTACGTAGGCAGCCATTCATAAGTTTCAGTCCGAAATCAATCAAAACCCTTTTTCGTATCTCTTTCATCGTTTGTTATCGATTTGCGACTCAACTAGGTTTAAGGTTTTCCGTTGCTAGAACTAGTTAACTCGCTGACAGCCCTTGCAGCCAAAGCTTTTGTAATCTCTTGTAATAATCGCTGTTGGTATCAAAAACGGTAACCTCGAAATCAACGTCTACGATTATTTTTTATCAAAATTTCGTAAAAGGATCTCAGACCAAAAAACTGAAACATCCAACCCGCCGTAATCACGAGCAGGTTCGATCGAACCAGCTCGCTATGCGCCAAGCTAAACAAACGGGTTCAGCTCGCCGTACGGCGTGCTGGTGGCCACGACCAGCTCTCCGTACGGCGAGCTGGTTTACACAAATCAGCTTGCCGTACGGAGACCTCAACCAGGCAGTCCAGTTCACCGTACGGCAAGCTGATCGTCTCACAACAGCTCGCCATACAGCGAGCTGAACTAGATCAGTTCAGTTCGTGGTACGTCGAGCTGACCAATCCGATCCTTGCTCCCTGCACTCCCGACACGAATAATACGTCCTTCGACTCCAATCGTGCTCTGAACCGTGATTGGAATGTCTCTTGTTTCATCTCGATCCATCTTATCAGTCAAGTTTTACGATAAAAACCGTAATGTCTTGTTTTCTCGGAAGAACTTGAGTAAATCGTATAAAACGGCAGCGGTTAGACGAAACATCGTATATTGCTAAACTATATGATTAACTAGAGAGGTTTTTATAAAAACAGCATCGTATTAAGGAACGATCTCGTTCGAAATCGCAAAATGGTTAAGTTGCAAAAACAGGCTTCGAAAGTACTAAAACGCGATTAAAGCCCACTCGAGACTTTACACGAAGTCCATCCCAAAGATACGACGACGGTTTGTCTATTTACTGACAGAGAGAAGATAAAAGTCAAGCTTGAAGATAAATAGAAGTTTTCCGAAGAAAAAGAGAAAGATCGAGATAAATGGAAGATTTATGATATACTCGAATCTTGGTGCAAAAGGAAGGACTAAACCGCCTAAGGAGGGAGTATATAAGCAGAAGATTGGGGAAAAGGGCAGAAGACGAATTCTAGACCTAGAAAAATGGTTGTTAGCTTAGGCGAATTTAGAACTTAGGTGGCTAGACTAGCAAGTCGGATCCTTAGAACGTTTTGTCACAGCATTCAATCTCTTTATCAATAATAGCTCTTACGCAAATTCTTCATCTATATTTTGTTCATTTTTTTCATTTTAGGGGTTTCCACAGGGATCCAGGACCTCGAGAGAATTAGGGTTTTCCATAAGTTTCCATATTTGACGGAAAATTGACAGTGCGAATTTAGTTCCCACAGTTTGGCGCTAGAAGGAGGGGGGGGGTCGGATTCTCTTACACAATAACCGCTAGGGGGAACGAGAAGAGATATGCCTAACATAACGGCGACGTCATCTCATTCGAGGAAAGAGCAACGGTCGATTCGATCATACGTATCAATGATCTTCTTGTCATCGAGCTGACGATCCAGAATATGGATGTCGCAAGGATATTAGTCGATACCGGAAGCTTGTCTGATATCATCTTCAAAAACACTCTTGAGAGAATGGAAATCAATCCGTCTGAAATCACGGAAAACGCAAGCCCCCTAGTAGGACTCTCGGAAGAAGTCACCATGACTCTCAGCACAATCAACCTTACGGTCCAAGCCGGAAGAATAGTCAAAATCGACGAATTCCTAGTCGTCGATCGACCCATGTCCTACAACGCAATCGTAGGGACACCGTGGTTAACTTCGATGCAAGCGGTACCGTCAATGTACCATATGTGTCTTAAGTTCCCGACTCTGCGCGGAATCGAGACCATCTTGGGAAATCGGAGAACTTCGCAGGTTTGCTATGCCGTGGATTTAAAACGGAAAAATCTGCCGGCTGACGCTCCTTCAAAAAATAAAATGAAACTGTCTAGCCTTGACGACGCCCCAGAAAAAGATAAAACGGAAATCTTCTGGCAGTTGCGAGGAGCCAAGGCACTGCAAGGTAAACGCAACCCTGCCTGCGAACCTGTCATCTCAGTATGCATCGACGAAGCCTTCTCAGAACGCGGCGTCGAAATTGGTGCGAACCTAAGCAAGACTTTAAAAGCCGAGCTCCTGACTTATGTGAAAAGAAACTCAAACCCGTTCCCATGGACTGCGGAAGACGTGCCAAGAATCGACATTATGTTGACCCAACATCCAAATCCGTCAAACAAAAGAGACAACTGGGGCCGGAACACGCCAAAGAGGACAACAACGAAATCAACAGACTCCTCAAAGATGGATCAATCATAGAAGTTAGATATCGTGACTGGCTCGCTAATCTTGTTGTCGTTAAGAAAAAGAATGGAAAGTGGCGAGTCTTCGTCGATTTCACTGATCTCAATAAAGCGTGTCCTAAAGTTAGTTACCCGCTGCCACATATCGATCTCTTAGTCGAGGCAACTGTGGGGAACAAACTCTTATCTTTCATGGACGCTTTTTTCCGGGTATAATCAGATCATGATGAACCCTGACGATCGAGAGAAAACCGCATTTATAACCGATCGCGGAACTTACTGCTATAAGGTAATTCCCTTCGTCCTTAAGAATGCCGGCGCGACTTATTAATGACTCGTCAATTGCATGTTCTCCGAAAAACTCAGAAAAACAATGGAAGTGTACATCGAAAATATGCTTGTGAAATCACTCGAAGAACAAGATCATGTCGTGCACCTCCAAGAATGTTTTGAGAGACTCAATCTTCATAACATGAAGCTAAATCCCACAAAGTGTCGGTTCACCGTCGCATCTGGAGAATTTTTGGGGTATCTTGTTACCTACCGAGGGATCGAGGACAACCCGAAACAAATCACGGCGCTCATAGATATGGTATCCATAGGACGAAACGCGAAGTACAAAGATTAACTGGCATATTCGCGGCACTTAACTGCTTTATCTCGCGATCAACGGACAAATGTCTTCCTTTCTACAAAACTTTGAAGGGAAACAAAAAGTTTGAATGGTCCGAAGAATGCGAGAAAGCTTTCCAACAGCTAAAGCATTACCTAGATACCCCACTAGTACTCGCGAAACCTGTAGAAGGAGAACCTCTATTTCTCTACATCGCAGTATCGACGACCGCCGTAAGTGGCGTCCTCATCCGAGAAGAATGCTGTGAACAAAAGCCAATCTTTTACGTGAGTAAGACGCTACTGGACGTGGAAACGCGATATCCGATGATGGAGAATTTGGCATTAGCAGTGGTCATGTCGGCAAGGAAATTGAGACCATATTTCCAATCTCACACTGTTGTCGTGCCCACTTTTTTCCCCCTCTGCACAATTCTGCACAATCCCAGCCAATCGGGAAGATTAGAAAAGTGAACAATCGAGCTGAGAAAATACGACATCAAATATCGCAAGAATACTTGCGCAAAATCGCATGTACTCGCTGACTTCTTAGTGGAACTCCCGAGAAGAGGAACACTCGACCAAGAGCCGAACTCGACATGGATCATATACGTTGACGGATCCTCATCCAAACAAGGCTTCGGGATCGGCATCCGACTCACATACCCAACATGAGAAGTATTGGAGCAATTGTTTTGATTAATTTTCCACGCTACGAGGCCTTGATCGCAGGATTACGACTAGCTCGCGGTCAAAAGATACATAATCTTCACGCCTACTACGAATCTCAGCTAGTGGCTAGCCAGTTCAGCGGGGAATACGAAGCAAGGGACGAAGTATGGAAACATATCTGAGCTTGGTCAAGGATCTAACCCTAAAGTTTGATCAATTCGCCCTTACTAGAATCCCTCGAGCTGAAACCACCCAAGCAGACACCTTGGCCGCCTTGGCATCCAGCTCGGATCTTGGTTTGAGCAGGGTAATTCCCGTGGAGTTCATCGAACACCCTAGCATCGGACCGCTCGTAGTCATAAACCTGATCAACAAACCGGAAGACTACTGATATACCATGATTTTGACCCGCTTTTAGCCATGGTATTGATATGTTTTTATGAGTTTTATATATGTTTTGGAGTCTATTAGGTATGTTTTCAGGTTCAGGAGCATTTTGGAGTAAAGTGATGATTTAGGTGCCCTTTTGGAGCTTAAAAGAGAGTTTTCCGAGATGACTATTAAGATCAAAAAATAAGGACACATATCGATCGATACACATCCTGTGTAATCGATCGATGACGCTTCTATTGAAGATGAAGTCGAGATACTCCATCGATCAATGTACACCATGTACCATCGATCGATATGATGCGTGGAGAACAAGTCCAACTTGGCCGACTTGAAGCCCAAGTTTTCCCAATATTACAATAATGCCCCTGACGAGTTTTTCACCTAATGGAACTCATATTTATAGTTTTTGCAATTGTGATTGGCTAGACATGCTTTTTATGCTTTTTTAATGTTTCTATTATTCTAGTTACTTTTGTACTTGAAAAGCTTTACATACTTTTCTTGTTCCTTTGCAATAAAGTATTTCTTTTCATCTTAATTTCTTAAAGGTTTTAAAATTTTAAATTTAGAAGAAACACACAAAGAGATTTGTTGTTCCAAGAACCAAAAGTTCAATCTTCTAATCTATGAGTTTCTCTTACTACCTTGTTGTTATGAATCTCTCAGCTATGTCTGAGTAGATCTCTTTGTTAGATTTAGGGTTGAATTGTTGATATTCATTATCCAAATGAACCCTAATGCTTACTTTAGAGTAGCTTTCTAGAGTATGATCATGGATGTGATTTAACTTGTTAATCATTGTCCTGAAATCATTTGGCATGAGCTTAGATCCTCTAGGGTTGTGTGAGAGCCGGTCTATGATCTTGGTGAACACAGTTTCGATTCGATCTTATGCTATATCGATCGATACTCCTATAGAGTAATCGATCGACGGCTACTTATATCGTCCCACATGGGTATCTTACCATCGGTCGATTTTGCTGGCAATAAGATCAATGGATGTGTCTATTTAGCGACTGCTATTAGATTTATCTAAGAATGGAAGTTCACATATATCTTGCAAGCAATTCATTAAAACATCTATAGCATTATAATCCTGATTATCTGAATAGCAACCTTGAATCTAACTACTTTCTTTTATTGTTTCAAACCTAAAACCCATTCTCTTAAGCAACTTACCATTGCTTACAAAACTGCAATTTTACTATTTTAAACCTATTCAACCTAGCATAATCATTTAGGATTACATCTATTGTGTTCCTTAGTTCCCCGTGGATTCGATCCCTAAGTACTACAACTGAACCTCTTATTTGAGAGAGTAACTCACTTCTTAGGGTTAAACATTTGAGTGATATCAAATTAGGCGCCATTGCCGGGTAACTTTGATAACATTAGATTTAATCTGATTAGGTCTAGGTTATTTTTCTTGTCTTTTTCAGGTACATGCCGAGCAATACTAAAAGCAACAAGAACAAACACCTTTTGTACTCAGAAGATCTTCACGGCTTAGAATGTAGCATCCGCAAAAACCTACGCTCCTCATCGATTGACATCAACACATCCCTGTCGACCGGTACTTGCCTACCTCAGTCGACCGAGACACCTTCAACGTCGACCGGTACTCTCACCGTCACATTGCTCGACATCAACAACCGTTCGTCGACCGATACCTTTCATCCGACATCGATCGATATACCTCATCTTACATCGATCGATACTAACCGGCGAGACATAGTAGCGCCTATTATTCTCACTACCGATGAGAATGGAGACCTGCGTGATCGAGATGGTCACCTGCGTAATGCAGCAGGTCAGAAGCTGAATGCCCAGAAGGAGATCATACATGAGCAAGAGACTGCATCTACGAACATCATTCAACCTGTAGAAGAGGCTAACCAAGCTAGTTTTTTGGCTGACTACAACCGTCCAGATCAGTTCTATTCCAACCGATCAGCCATCCGCCCTCCTGCTATTCGGAGAGGAGATTTCGAGCTTAAGCCGCATTACTACACCATTGTACGACAAATACCCTTCTGTGGGTCGTCCAATGAGCATCCTATGGACCATCTTGAGAGGTTCGAGGATCTCATAACCGTCATAAAAGCCAATGGAGTCCCTCAAGACTATCTTCTCTGCAAGCTTTTCAAGTACTCTCTATCTGGAGAATCTTTGCAGTGGCTTAGACAAGTACCAGCAGGTTCTCTCACAACCTGGAGTGACATCAAGAACGCATTCTTGCGTAACTTCTTTGATGAGTCACGCACTGAAGAATGGAGGAAAAGGATTGCTACATTCACTCAAAATCCTGAAGAGTCATTCAAAGATGCATGGAACAGATTCAAGTCCTACCAAAGAGATTGCCCACACAACGGTTTCAACAAAGTGCAACTTCTTTGCACTTTCTACAGAGGCATCACATTGGATTATCAGAGAGCTCTTGATACAGCTAGTGAAGGCAACTTCAACACCAGGAATCCACGAGAGGCTATGAAACTAATTGATAATTTAGCTTCCAACAACAGCACGAAGAACTTCATGAAGACAAAAGCTACTTCATTCCTTGGGAAGGAATACATCAATGAAGTACAAGCACAGCTGGATACCATTCAGAAGTTACTAAACAAGCAGATTTGTTCAGTGGAGGATGCAGAGACTGCAGGTGAAGATTATATAGAAGAAGATGTGAACTGGGTTAGTGGAGCTGGTTTTCAGAGGTCTGGTAACCAAGGAGGATACAGAAACTACACAGGTCAGAGAAGCAACTTCAACTAGAATTCAAAGAAGCCCAACACCTTCAGTAGCAGCAACCCCAACAACAACAGGAGCTATAGAAACTCATTCTACTCCAACCCACACCCACCCACCCAAGATACTAAACTGGAGGAGATGCTTGACAAGGTCCTTAAGAGTCAGCAGAAACTTCAGACAGACTTCAATGGGAAGATCGACTCCGTCTACAACACCCTCCAAACAGAGCTAAATGGTTTAAACACTCATATGAAGAAACTGGAAACTCAAGTGTTTCAGACAGTAGAAGCCCTAAAGAAGCAGGAGCTTGCCAACAACAATAACATCAATGCCATCCTGGATGATGATTTTTGGCAAGAGGTAGTAGAAGAGGTTCAGCAATCTGATGATGAGAGAGATTTCGTTCGCGACTACTGTTGATCGATATCACCCCGTGATCATCGACCGATACTTTCCCATGTACATCGATCGATAGACTTTGATGTGTGTCGATCGATGGACTTAGACGAGTACCCGTATGAGTGCAGTACCGTCGAGACTATGACCCACAAAGTTTTTGCAGCACGTCACCCACATCCGCCCGTCCTTGTCAAGATCGAACCGCAAAACATCGACCGACATGATTACCCTCCTATCGCTCGACAGGAAGACCATGATATCGCCCGACGCACTCCAGTCAGTGTCGATGTGGGAGTCGATTTCACCCTACTGTCAAATAAATCGTAAATAAGGAAACTTCGGGAAAACCCTAAGTTTCCAGAGGAACCGGCTATCTGCGAGAACCGCACAACGAAAATAAGAAAACGATAACTTAGAATTCAAATGAGAATAAACGAAAATAGAGAGCAAAGAGGTTCTTATTCCGAATCTGCGTTGAACTGGTACAAAGAGAGTAGCCGAAAACGTAAGAACTAGAAAACCCTAATTGAGACGCAGCTCGCTAACAGAAAAACGGAAAGATTCCTAAATGCTAGTTTTGGTGGTGAGAGCTCTGAATTTTCGTCCGTATGCTTCTGCCCTAGACCTCCTCTTTATATACTCCTCGTCTTGGCCATCCGATCTTTCTATTTCGCCCAGATTTGACTAAATCAGGAATTTTCCATTCTTCTCGATCCTTCCTTTTCGTCTGCGGAAATCTTCTATTTCTCTTCAAACCTTCCTTTTATCTTTAAACTTGACTTTTATTTTCCTTCTGCGAGTAAACCGTCAAAACGTTATCAAATCTGCGGGTTAGATTCCGTTAAAATCGCAAGATGGGTTTTTATTGCGTTTTAGGTCCTTCCGGGCCGTTTTGCGATAAAAACTGTTTTCCGACTTTTTACGGGATCGTTTCCTGATCTGACGTCGTTTTTAATAAATTTCTCGAGTTAATCACAAAGTTTTACGATTTACTCGACTTTTTATTAAAAACATGTTTTTATGACTTACTCGGCGTTTTTTATTAAAAGCGCGTTTTTTATGATTTCGACGAGAAATCTCGAATAAATCGTATAGTTTAGGCAATGTTCGGTGTTTCGTTTAACCGTTGCCGTTTTATACGATTTCCTCGAGTTCTTTCCGAGAAAACGAAGTTTTACGGTTTTTATCGTAAAACTCGAACGGTAAGTCGGATC
>CAKOAT010157377.1:567919-584852 GCA_932364175.1 Eruca vesicaria subsp. sativa | reverse complement strand
TTTGGCGAACCATTCGAGCGCGCCTCCTTCTAGGTTTTCGACGAAGAGGCGGCAGTAACCTGCGTCTTTTTCGTGGTCCTTGAGCTTGGCTCGTCCCATGGTGATCTGGAACGCTTGCAGGTGCGCTTTGGGATCGGTCGTCCCGTCGTAAGTTGGCACCTTAAGCTTTCCGGGATCGGGCAGTTTGATCTCGGTGATGTGAGCCGTGAAAGGCGTTTTCCGAGATTCGTACAGCAGCCGATCGATCTCGGGTGCGGCACTGGTCGCGTGTTGAATCTGAGATTTCCCCGCTTTTACCGCTGCGGCCGTTTTATTAATGTATTCGCGGAGATCGCGAATCTTGGTCTGATTGCCAGCAGTTTTCCGACCCTATCGGCGTTTGATGCGAGTGACCGGAGATCGCTCCTCGGCGGTTTTTGTGTATCGCGCGAAGTCGAGTTCTCCTTTGTCTCCAGTAAAGGAACGTTCGGGAGAAGACTCCGGTTGAGGACTGCGAGTTTTTCTTCTCCTAGGTATGACGTCGGCGTCTTCGTCTGTCGAGTCGGCCTGGTCGCTTGTTTCCAGGGTTACCCGTTCGATGCCGTCGCCTTCGGTCTCATGTTCGCGAATAGGAGATTTTTCCGATTCGTTCAGCGTCGTGTCAGGGTTTTCTTTTCCGGAATCCTTTTCTGGTACGTTTCCCTTATCGATTCTGGGACGATCCGTAGGAGCGCCGAAATCGAGTCTCCTTCCGCGGATTTTGGTAGTTCCGTGGGGGCGAATTGCTTTGGTTCTCGCGGTTAGGGTTTCGAGCCGTTTTGCGAGTGAACCAATGAGCTTTTCCTGCTCTTCCGATTTTTTGTTAAACTCGGAAAGCATCTTTTCGACGGTCTCGGCGTTAGCGTTTGTAGCGTTGGCCGCAGGCGCGTCTTTTGGTAGCGGTGTTTCAACGTTGTCGCGTTCGTCGCGAGTNTTCGAGCCGTTTTGCGAGTGAACCAATGAGCTTTTCCTGCTCTTCCGATTTTTTGTTAAACTCGGAAAGCATCTTTTCGACGGTCTCGGCGTTAGCGTTTGTAGCGTTGGCCGCAGGCGCGTCTTTTGGTAGCGGTGTTTCAACGTTGTCGCGTTCGTCGCGAGTTTGGTTGTCACCAGTCATCGTTTCTTCGTTGGGCCTGTTGCGGTTACGGTGTAAGATAGATCCGACCCCCCCCCCCCTCCTTCTAGCGCCAAACTGTGGGAGTCGATTTCACCCTACTGTCAAATAAATCGTAAATAAGGAAACTTCGGGAAAACCCTAAGTTTCCAGAAGAACCGGCTATCTGCGAGAACCGCACAACAAAAATAAGAAAACGATAACTTAGAATTAATATGAGAATAAACGAAAATAGAGAGCAAAGAGGTTCTTATTCCGAATCTGCGTTGAACTGGTACAAAGAGAGTAGCCGAAAACGTAAGAACTAGAAAACCCTAATTGAGACGCAGCTCGCTAACAGAAAAACGGAAAGATTCCTAAATGCTAGTTTTGGTGGTGAGAGCTCTGAATTTTCGTCCATATGCTTCTGCCCTAGACCTCCTCTTTATATACTCCTCGTCTTGGCCATCCGATCTTTCTATTTCGCCCAGATTTGACTAAATCGGGAATTTTCCATTCTTCTCGATCCTTCCTTTTCTTCTGCGGAAATCTTCTATTTCTCTTCAAACCTTCCTTTTATCTTTAAACTTGACTTTTATTTTCCTTCTGAGAGTAAACCGTCAAAACGTTATCAAATCTGTGGGTTAGATTCCGTTAAAATCGCAAGATGGGTTTTTATTGCGTTTTAGGTCCTTCCGGGCCGTTTTGCGATAAAAACCGTTTTCCGACTTTTTACGGGATCGTTTCCTGATCTGACGTCGTTTTTAATAAATTTCTCGAGTTAATCGCAAAGTTTTACGATTTACTCGACTTTTTATTAAAAACACGTTTTTTATGACTTACTCGGCGTTTTTTATTAAAAGCGCGTTTTTTATGATTTCGACGAGAAATCTCGAATAAATCATATAGTTTAGGCAATGTTCGGTGTTTCGTTTAACCGTTGCCGTTTTATACGATTTCCTCGAGTTCTTTCCGAGANCAATGTTCGGTGTTTCGTTTAACCGTTGCCGTTTTATACGATTTCCTCGAGTTCTTTCCGAGAAAACGAAGTTTTACGGTTTTTATCGTAAAACTCGAACGGTAAGTCGGATCGAGATGGAACGAGAGATATTTCGGCCGTGGTTTAGAACGCGACCTTGTCGAAAGACGTAAGTTTCGAATCGGGAATGCGGGAAATCAAGATGCGGAGTGTTCGGGACGTCTCTAGTTCGCGTTTTACGGCTTTTTCGGTTTTTTGCGGTTTTTTGCGGTTTTGTAAAACGATTCTCGAGTTTTATAAAACGATCTTCGGATTTCATAAAACGACTTTTGAGTTTTATAAAAACGATTTCTCGAGTTTTATAAAACGATTCTCGAGGTTTATAAAACGATTCTCGAGTTTTATAAAACGGTTTCTCGAGTTTCATAAAACGATTCTCGAGTTTTATAAAACGGTTTCTCGAGTTTTATAAAGCGATTCTCGAGTTTTATAAAACGGTTTCTCGAGTTTTATAAAGCGATTTCTCGAGTTTTATAAAACGATTCTCGAATTATATAAAACGATTCTCGAGTTTTATAAAACGATATTCGAGTTTTATAAACGATTCTCGAGTTTTATAAAACGGTTTCTCGAGTTTTATAAAACGATTCTCGAGTTTTATAAAACGGTTTCTCGAGTTTTATAAAACGATTCTCGAGCCTTATAAAACGATTTCTCGAGTTTTATAAAACGGTTTCTCGAGTTTTATAAAACGATTCTCGAGCTTTATAAAACGATTCTCGAGTTTTATAAAACGATTCTAGAGTTTTATAAAACGATTCTCGAGTTTTATAAAACGATTCTCGAGTTTTATAAAATGGTTTCTCGAGTTTTATAAAAACATTCTCGAGCTTTATAAAACGATTTCTCGAGTTTTATAAAACGATTCTTGAGCTTTATAAAACGATTTCTCGAGTTTTATAAAACGATTCTAGAGTTTTATAAAACGGTTTCTCGAGTTTTATAAAACGATTCTCGAGCTTTATAAAACGATCTCTCGAGTTTTATAAAACGATTTCTCCAGTTTTATAAAACGATTCTCGAGCTTTATAAAACTGTTCTTTTTGTATTCTTGCGGAAAGTTCTGGCTATTAATTCCGTCGTACCGATTTTTACCCCAACAGTCGACTTATACACGGTACTCCAACGCCGAGTGCAACTTCCCAAGATAGATGGTGCACGTATTGACACATTCCGGGAGTGGTATTACTCTACGAGAAGCCCTCAGAAAGCCATCTTGGAGAGACCCACGGATATCTTTGAGTCCATGGAGATAGAAAAGGAAACTACTGGAAGATTTCTCAGAAAAAGGAAAAAGAAGATACCGAAGCCTTATAAAAGGGAAGCTAATGAGAAAGAATTGTCAAGCTTCAGAAAAAGAGTTCTCAGAATACCTAAAGAGAAACTTTTTGAAGAAGCCTACTTTTCACACAGATTGTGGATGTTTTTCAGAGAAACAAGTGAGACAAAAGAAGACATAAGGAGGATGTTTCATCAAGTCAGAGATAGTCTTAGGAAGAACACCACACTGGAGAAGAAGAGCGATCCAGGGAAGTTCACAATACCATGTTCCATCAGAGGTGTTGCTTTCCTCCGTGCCCTATGTGATACATGATCTGGAGTCATCATCCTACTCAAGCTTATGGCAGACCAGCTAGGTCTGAAGATCTAGCCTAGTGAATAATCCTTCATCTTTGTGGATTTTTCTCAGCAAAACTCTGGAGGAATATTAAGAAACCTTGAGGTACAGATTGGAGATGCCCTAATTCCTACAGACTTCCATGTCCTAGCCAACAAGCTCAACTTCAAGACTTCTCTACTACTTGGAAGAGCCTTTTTAGCCACAGTTGGAGCCGTTTGTGATCTCAAAACCAACAAGCTCTGTCTAACCCTGATCAACCCTACCATCCACTACAATTCTGTTACAGTCATCAAGTTTCCAAGGATGAAGAACCCAACACTCGTCGCACCATGTTTCTGTGCCCACGAGTATGATTCCATGGCCGAGTATGAAACCGATCCAGACGTATCGACCGATGGCAGTCTTCTACCATCGACCGATACCAGCCAGCCCGAATCGACCGATGGATGCACCGTGTCAATAATCGATCTGCTGTTCCCCAAGATCAAGGAAGAGTTTCCAGGCAGCGATTTTGGCACCAATGATTGGGCAAACGATCATTACATGCCCGAGCTAGCTAGCATCACTACTCAGGAGGAGTACGATGCAGATTATGAAGAGGAAAGAGCCACCCAATATAGATTTCTTCAAGAAGACGAAGTCAGACCTCCCCTCTCATCTTTCATCTTCCGACGATCGATCGATGGAGACCCTTCTCCATCGACCGATATGCCCCAACCCAGATTGCTCAAACGACGTTTTGAATCAACGAGTGAAGAACCTTATTGCGCACAAGTCTATGTCCCACACGAACCACGAGACAGAGATTACTCGATTGGAAGCTGGGCGAGCAGTTATCATGAGAGTTTTGCAGTAGATACAGCACCACTACCATGCGCGATCCGACATGAAGCACCCGTATCGACCGACGCGGAGCACTTGCCATCGACCGACGCGGAGCACTTTCCATCGACCAACATACTCCTCAACAAATCGACCGATGCACAAGCTCCACCATTGATCGATACAGCATCTACACCATCCGTAGTACAAACACATAGAATCGATTTTACATTACTAACTCCGGATGCATATGGTATTTTCAGGGATCCAGAAGGTCATGCACGAGCACTAGATTGAAGAATCATTCCAATATCTACAGAAGACGTTGTAGACATCCTTCAGATGGCTAATGGACCAATCAGCCCCTACATACAACCACCCATCCACCGGAACGATCAGCACCACCTATCTCATGAACAAGATGGTGCAGAAGATATTCATTCCAACTCAGCAGATCCAGCAACTCAACGCCTATCGATCGATACATGGAAGAGAGCATCGATCGATATACATCACGAGCTTGGGAAGAGAGCCTTCAAAGACGGAGTTCGTCGTTTCTCTGGGGAAAAGAAGGACGAATTTGGTGTCTACAGAGATGAGAGTGGTTATGCAAGAAGAATCAATGGTGACATCATCCATGCTGAACAGTTCACTAAAGGAGCCATAATGTTTGAGCGCTCTTGTATTTGTCTACCGGAGCATGCTGAACAGTTCACTAAAGAAGTTCCAGCTTGCAAGCTCTACACACAAGCAGAAGTCACACACATGCTGAATGAAAGAACCAGTGAACACAACTGGGAGAAAGCAGGGTTGAGTTTAGAACATGAGAAAGTCATCTCGAGACTTCAAGGAGAACTACTATAGAATACATCTAGCATAACCTCGCTCGCAAGGAGAGAAAAGCTCTACAAGAAGAGGTGGATGCACTTCGAAAAGAACTTGAATCTCAGAGACGACCATCGACCGACGCAGCCCCATCAACATCGATCAACACGACCTTTGACGCACCTATCGAGAGTCACTTACAGAAGCTATCGATCGATGATATACCTAACACATCGATCGATAAACCCGCACCAGACTACTGTACAAGAGAAGAACTTGAAGAAGCCACAAGAGATATCTACAGATCTATTGAATTCTGTGAAGAGGACGCACATAGATCACTAGACAAGTTTTGGTGGCCGGTACAAGGTGACGTTCAAGATCTGAAATGCACAGTGGAGAATATTCAGCAGGAGATCGAAAACATCAAGAACCAGCTCGCCAACCAACCTGCCCAATCCGCATCGATCGACGAGCCTTTACACTGACCGACGGACATCCATCCAGATCGATCAACAGGACTACACCAAGATTGATCGATACCACCCTATCGCTTGTGCACAATACCCAAAACCTCAACACCATGCCGATGAGTACTAATCCAGAGAACACCTACAGCAACACTGGACGACATGAGTGCAGTGACATCAAGCATTGAGGAGTGGTTACGGAGAATCCACTATGAGGTCCATGGTTTGCAAGCTAGTATGAACCGAAGCGAGAAAGCCACAAGAAGCTTTTTAATTTCATGGTTTGAAGAATCACAAGACAAGGAGGATACTTGTTTCCCAACAAGTACCTGCAACCCACCTCACTAGCCACCATACCTCCATAGTCAAGCTAAATGACTTTATATAAGCGCTGAGTGGGAGGCAACCCACTGTAATTAGGTATTTTCTTACTTAGTTTTATTTTATTTTATTTTTATTTATTACTTTCGTTTTTATTTGTTTTTAGGAACATAGCTACACGATCACTACCTCTATCGACCGATGAGACCCTGTCTACATCACCCGACATAACCCTATCCATGAAAATCGATGGAAGTGACTCACCATTGATCAATACAAACATCGGTCAGGTATATCGTTCACAATTTCGATATCAGTTCCACATTTATTATTTCTTTTGCTCTAACTCCGACTAGTTATACACTGAGGACAGTGTATGATTTAAGTCTGGGGGAGTGAATTACTGATGCTACTTTACCTTTTTGATCTCTTTAAAATGTTTTCAAAAATTGGTTTATTTGAGTCAAGAAAGGGACAAAATATTTCAATTTTTTTTTCTTTTGCTTTTTATCTTACTACTCTTTAGCACCATTCTTAGAATTTTTTATTGCAGAAAGTACTATAGATGCTAAAGTGGATCACCGTTCATCCTATGACAACACTTTTCATGATTGTTTGGAAGAACCAAAGCTGATTTCCAACCTAACCTGACATCTATTGCTTTTCTTGGGGCTTGGTATACAAGGGATCGGAATCCTCATGCAAGTCTGGAGGGTAAAAGTCTCAAAAATTTTGGTTTCCTTCTCTCCTTCCTTTGGCATCCCATAAAGAAACAAAAGATTGAGATGATTTCGTGAGAGGCAGAGAGAGAGGTACATTACCCATGACCCCACTATTCTAAATCAAAGGAATGATCGCACATTGTGGAAGCGAGGGAGAGGTACATTACCCATGACCCCACTATTCGCCTACACTTTGTCAAAAAAAAAAAAAGAGAGACTACAAAAGTTGAAAGATCAATAAGATGAACATTAGTTGTTCATTGGGATTGATATAAAAGAAAAGAAAGTTTGGGATTCAGAAAAGGGGGATAAAGAGAGAAAAGGAACCAGGATGAGAATGCCTGAAACTTGTTTGAGTTGAATCCAAGTGTCCTTTGATCGATACTCCCAAGGTAAAGCCTACACCTTTATTTTATGCATAAATGAAATCAGTAGAGGGGATAGACAGACATGATTGTTTAAGTTGATTGGCTAGATGCATTTAATTGCTAAGCTAGGATATGGTATAATGTACTTCCGTAGTTAGTAATATGAGATGTGGCTTGCAACAAAGTAAAAGTAATGATTTTAGAGCTAAAGATTTTATTGAGTCCCTACTATTTTCAAAACTTCTTCCAAAAGAGACTAATGGTTTGCTTGAGGACAAGCAAAAGGTTAAGTCTGGGGGAGTTGATATACCATGATTTTGACCATCTTTTAGCCATGATAGTGATGATTTAGGTGCCCTTTTGGAGCTTAAAAGAGAGTTTTCCGAGATGACTATGAAGATCAGACAATAAGGACACATATCGATCGATACACATCATGTGTAATCGATCGATGACGCTTCTATTGAAGATGAAGTCGAGATACTCCATCGATCGATGTACACCATGTACCATCGATCGATATGATGCGTGGAGAACAAGTCCAACTTGGCCGACTTGAAGCCCAAGTCTTCCCAATATTACAATAATGCCCCTGACGAGTTTTTAACCTAATGGAACTCATATTATAGTTTTTGCCATTGTGTTTGGCTAGACATGCTTTTTATGCTTTTTGAATGTTTCTATTATTCTACTTACTTTTGTACTTGAAAAGCTTTGCATACTTTTCTTGTTTCTTTGCAATACAGTATTTCTTTTCATCTTAATTTCTTAAAGGTTTTAGAATTCTAGATTTAGAAGAAACACACAAAGAGATTAGTTGTTCCAAGAACCAAAAGTTCAATCTTCTAATCTATGAGTTTCTATTACTACCTTGTTGTTATGAATCTCTCAGCTATGTCTGAGTAGATCTCTTTGTTAGATTTAGGGTTCAAATAGTTATGAGGGATTAGCCCAAACTATGGAATGTTGAATTGTTGATATTCATTATCCAAATCAACCCTAATGCTTACTCTAGAGTAGTTATCTAGAGTATGATCATGGATGTGATTTAACTTGTTAATCATTGTCCTGAAATCATTTGGCATGAGCTTAAATCCTCTAGGGTTGTGCGAGAGCCGGTCTATGATCTTGGTGAACACAGTTTCAATTCGATCTTATTCTATATCGATCGATACTTTTATAGAGTAATCGATCGACGGCTACTTATATCGTCCGACATGGGGATCTTACCATTGGTCGATATTGCTGGCAATAAGATCAATGGATGTGTATATTTAGCGACTTCTATTAGATCTATCTAAGAATCGAAGTTCTCATATATCTTGCAAGCAATTCATTAAAACATCTATAGCATTATAATCCTGATTATCTGAATAGCAACCTTGAATCTAACTACTTTCTTTTATTGTTACAAACCTAAAACCCATTCTCTTAAGCAACTTACCATTGCTTACAAAACTGCAATTTTACAATTTTAAACCTATTCAACCTAGCATAATCATTTAGGATTACATCTATTGTGTTCCTTAGTTCCCTGTGGATTTGATCCCTAAGTACTACCACTGAACCTCTTATTTGAGAGAGTAATTCACTTCTTAGGGTTAAACATTTGAGTGATATCAACTACATCGATGAAAACGATAACCGTCCAGCTGCAGATCAGTCCGAATACGGATTCGGCTGTCCATGGATGGAAACAATCCCCGCATACATAACCAACGGGGAACTCCCATCAGAAAAATGGACGGCCCATAAAATAAAAACTCAGGCCGCACGGAACGGTCTAGTTGACGGAGAACTCTATAAGTGGAGATTCTCTGGACCACTTATGACCTGCGTGCAAGGAGAAAAATCGCAGCGGATAATGCAAGAAGTGCATTTCGGGTCCTGCGGAAACCATTCTGGCGGAAGATCTCTCGCATTAAAAATCAAGCGCCACGGGTATTTCTTGCCAACGATGGTCAAAGATTGGGAGGATTTTTCACGAAAATGTGAGAAGTGCCAACGGCACGCTCAACCTATCCATCAACAAGTCGAAATTCTCTCATCTATCTCGGCACAATATCCGTTCATGCGATGGTCGATGGATATAGTCGGGCCAATGCACGCGTCGAAACAAAAACGTTTCATGTTAGTCCTAACCGACTTTTTCCCCAAGTGGGTCGAAGCGGATTCTTACGCAGGCATCAAAGACGCCCAAGTAGAGAGTTTCGTATGGAAGAACATAGTTTGCAGGCACAGAGTCCCATACGAAATTGTAACGGATAACGGCTCTCAATTAATCTCGACTAGATTCAAAGATTTATGCGAGAAATCGAAAATACGATTGACAAAATCAACTCCAAGATATCCTCAAGGCAACAGACAAGCTGAGACCATTAACAAAACTATCCACGACGGCCTCAAAAAATGCCACGACGCCAAAAAGGGTAAATGGGCAGAAGAGCTCGAAGGAGTTTTGTGATCACACCGCACGACCCCGAGACGAGCGACGGGTGAAACCCCTTTTGCCCTCGTGTATGGAACAGAATGCATGATCCCAGCAGAAGTAAAATTTCTATGCAGAAGGCTACTTCCAGTAAGGGAAGAGTCGAACAAACTAATGCTGCTCGACGAACTCGATCTGGTTAACAAACGACGGGATCAGGCCCTCATCCGAATTCAGAACTATCAGCAAGCGGCAGTAAAGTACTATAACTCATAACGTACGAGGCCGCAGATTTCGAGAAGGCGAACTAGTCTTTGGAAAAGTACTTCAAAACACCGCAGAACAAAACGCCGGGAAATTGGGAGCAAACTGGGAAGGACCATACAACGTCATGAAGGGCACCAAAATTCCCCGATCATGGAACGCGATGCATCTCAAAAAATACTATCACTAGGAAACATGCCTGCAGAACACTGAACTACGAGACGGCTTGATCCCCCCTAAAGGGTGTGTAGGCATCTTGTCGCAAGACGAGACCAGCTGTCCCCCCTTGTTAAAAAAAAAAGGGGGGGTAGGTGAGTATACGTATACTCGTATACTCCTTACAATTTCAAACTCGAAATTTCTCAAACTTTTCTCAGCGACACAGTGAAAGAGAAAACAAAATTCTGAATATAGCGAGATGTCACCAATGTTCGGAAAACCGTTTCTCTCCTATAAACAGTCCATCCGCGACTATAAAAAGACTTACATAACTTCTTAAGATAAAAATCCTTCGCGAAGGTCCAAACAACAGTAACACCCACCACCTAAGTGTTTTGCTGATTTACAACAAACTCGCAACAGTCCTAAACAAACTTAAGTTATCTCGCAGAGATAGGTCTCATACACCCGACACAAGAGTAATAACCCTATAAAGAAGTGCAAATTTTGGTCAGCACCTTCGGGGTGCTCGATTCCAACCAGACGAGTCGTATAAGCCGAGAACCTATGGTGGACTCTAAATCGGTATGGAATCAGGTTAAAATCGCAACAGGCAAAACAAAAACCGACTAGTCATCGCATAGCCTCAATCCGAAAGTAAAACTAGGTCTTGCCCTAAACCCAGCACACTGGTCTCTAACGTCTCAAGGCATGATTTGAGATCCTAAAGGCATGTCTCTTCGTCTACATCTAAACGCTCACTCGATTTTCTAAAAACATCCTAAAACGAGCAAACGAATAAGGCGATCTACAAAGGAGAAGGAATGTGAGACGACAACTCGCGGACCTCCCTCAAAATAAACTCAAACCAAAAAGTTAACGAAAACTGATTGTTTAATAAAAAGTTGCTGAAGCAACAGGGTTTCAAAGCCATAACGGCCAGTCCGGAATAAATACAAAGGCCACTCTCGGCCAACACAAAAAGAATAAATCTTTAAAGTCTCATACGAGAATATAACTTTAGACACCCTCCACACACGGAGTCTCGTCCTCATCCATCACCTCACTGGCACACGCAACCACCTTCGCCTTCCTCGGCAACCTCGGGAGCCTTACTCTCGTCCACGCTGGGCCGAAGGGTGCACTCGGTTGCAAGAGCCGGATCGGAGTCACTTCCCTCAACAGAAACATCCTCCTTGGTCTCACGGACCGTCGATCCTTCAATGCTCTTCATCTTGCGCTGAATTATGCGCAGCTCCAAAGCCTTACCCTTCTTTGCATCTTTCACCTTAAGCAAAGAACTGGCAGTCTTCCCGAGATCGCGCTCCAAGTCGCTAATCCTAACCTTGAACTGAGACACCTCCACGGAATGCGCATCTTCAATCACCTTCAGCTTCCATTCGAGCTGAGCGCAACTCTCCTGCGACTCAGCCAACTCCTTCACCAAACGCTCAACTTTGGACTCGCATTCGTTAATCACTCCCTCGATTAACGAAACAAACTGAAAAAACCGAGATAGACGATCAAACACCAGTTTTTTTTAAAAAAGTTTTAAGGTGTACTCGCGAATCTATACCTTGGCGCGGTGTTGCGACATCAGACCCGAGTTCAGCGCTTTGCTCGACGAAGGACCAGCCTCCGGACCCTTCGTGGCATCTCTTTCTCTTGGGAGCATCAGGTTCGCGCAAGGTCTCTTACAACCTTGGGCTGGAGCAGCCAACGTCGCGCTAAGCGCCGGAAGTCCTAGGAAAATCATCCTCTTGACCGGAGGAGGAGGTTTCAAGGCCGTAGCCGGCTCGACCTCGGCAGGATCCACAGCTGGTTCGACTTGGTGGAAGCCGCTACAGTTTCGATCTCAGCATGGGTCGGAACCGCGGACAAACTGGATGGCTCGATAGTGGCACTCGCAGCAGGTTCCGCTGCAGCACTGACCATTTGTCCGGAACAACTTTGGATTCTTCTGCAGGAACAGGCAGACCCGCGGGGCTGCACTACTCAGTGTTGTAGCTTCCTCAGCATCGCAGCGATCCATCTCTTCCTGGAACGAGAGGAACTCAGAGATGCAAGCATCCTCCGAGTCTACCGTAGAGTTGTCGCTAGCTGGGATGTCATGGCTTTTTTTATCAGCTTGGGAAGAAGACATCTTGACAAACATGTTTTCTAGAGAGAAGTTGGAGGAAATTTGAGAGATTGAAGAAGTGTGAAGTAATGATCCAATACTTATAGAAAAGAAGAGCTCATCTTCCACGATAAGATAAATCGCTGCTGTGGATTTCAATTAAACAACTCCACTCGCCCGCAAAAACCTTCTTCAGAACTTGTGAGCTGGGGGGCAAACTATTGGTGTCAAAAAGAGTAATCTCGAACTCAACGTCTATGATTATTTCTTTTAAAATTTTGTGAAAGGATCTCAGACCGCAAAACCAAAACCAAATCAATGCTGTACGGCGAGCTGGTTCACAAAAATCAGCTCGCCGTACCGCGAGCTGAACCAGGCAGTTCAGTTTGCTGTACGGCGAGTTAATCATCTCACAACAGCTCACCGTACGGCAAGCTGAACCGGATCAATTCAGTTCGCCGTAAGCCAAGCTAATTAATCCGAGCCCTTCTCCCCGCACTTCCGATATGAAGCATACGTCCTTTGACACCAATCGTGCTTTGAACCGTGATCGGAACGTCTTTTTTTCATCTCGATCTGTCTTATCAATCAAGTTTTACGATAAAAACCATAAAGTCTTGTTTTCTCGAATGAACTCGAGTAAATCGTATAAAATGGAAACGGTTAGACGAAACATCGGATATTGCTAAAATATTCGATTAAATCGATATGTTTTATAAAAACAGCGTCTTATTAAAGAAATCGCAAAACGGTTAAGTCGCAAAAACAGGCTCGGAAAGTCCTAAAACGCGATAAAAGCCCACTCGCGACTTTAAACGAAGTCCAGCCCAAAGATACGACGATGGTTTGTCTATTTACTCACATAAAGAAGATAAAAGTCAAGCTTGAAGATAAATAGAAGTTTTCCGAAGAAAAAGGGAAAGATCGAGATAAAAGGAATATTTTCGATAAACTCGAATATGGGCAAAAAAGGAAGGACTAAACCGCCTAAGGGGGGAGTATATAAGAAGAAGATTGGGGAAAAGGGTAGAAGACAAATTCTAGACCTAGAAAAATGGCTGATAGCTTAGGCGAATTTAGGACTTAGGTGGCTAGACTAGCAAGTCCGATACTTAGAACGTTTTGTCACAACATTCAATCTATTTATCAATAATAGCTCTTACGCAAATTCTCCATCTATACTTTGTTCATCTTTTTCGTTTTAGTAGTTTCCGCAGAGATCCAGGACCTCGGGAGAATTAGGGATTTCTCTAAGTTTCCATATTTGACGAAAAATTAACAATGCGAATTTTGGTTCCCACAATCGCAACGCTCTTATGTGGATTCGAAATAAGATCTACTTTCTTTATAAATTCGTTTTATCATATTTTTCATATTTTCCGCATTTACTTGGTTACTTGTCGTTGGCTCTCGCATAGATCCGGGACCTCTTGAAAATTATGATTTTTAAGTTTCCTTATTTTACGGAAAATCGACAGTGCGAATTTTGTTTCCCACAGTTTGGCGCTAGAAGGAGGGAGGGTACGGATTACTCTAACACATAGCCGTAAAACGCTTGATCAAAACGATGTCTAGATATATGAAAGACCAAGTCACGGCTAGAAAAAACGCTGGTAAAAAAACTCCAGCAGCGACTCCTCCTATAGCCGACGCTCACGCAAACACTGTAGTACTTAACAAAATCGAAAACCTAATCTCAACTTTTCACCACGGGAGGAGAAAAAAAACAGGCTCGCGATTTCTCTCTCTGAACACAAAGAGCAAGGATAAAATCTATCAAACCCCGTAATGTTTTTCTTATTTTCGTGTTGGACAAATTTAATTACATATGGGTTGACCAAAAGACGTTTTCCGAGAACTTTTCGGAAAAATAAAACTTGCTCTCCCAGAAACTGCTTAAAAACCTTAGGCAACTCGCGGAAAAAACCCTAGGTTACTCGCGGAAAAAACCTAGGTTACTCGTGGAAAAAAACCTAGCCAACTCACGGAGTTGGCCGTACCGTCTAGCTCGCCAATACGACGAGTTGGACGATACTATCCAGCTCGCCACCTTGGTGAGTTGGTTGGCCTTTCTCCTCGCCCTCGAGGCATTGACTTTTCCCCGAGGGTCCTTACCATCCCGCTCGTCAAGAAGGCGAGCTTTCCGTACCAACCCGGATCGCCGGCTTGGCGAGCTGGCCGAGACAGACCAGCTCGCAAAGAAGGGAAGGTGGACAAACCAACCCAGCACCCCAACTTGGCGAGCTGGTCGGCCTTTCACCTCACCCTTGAGGCAGTGACTTTTCCCTGAGGGTCCTTACCATCCAGCTCGCCAAGACGGCGAGTTAACCGTACCAATCCAGTTCTCCTGCTTGGCGAGCTGGCTGAGATAGACCAGCTCGCCAAGACGGCGAGCTGACCGAACCAACCTAGCTCGCAACCGTGGCAAGCTGGCCGACTTTTCTCTTCGTCCTCGAGGTACTGACTTTGCCCTAAGGGTCCGTACCATCCAGCTCTGATGAAACCCTTGTTGATCTAGAGGGATATTTGGATTCGTTATCTTCTGGTTAGTAACACAGAGATGATGATTTCAAATGGTGGTGTGGTTCCGGATTGATTTTGATGATGATTGGTGGAGTAGAAGTCGATATGGAGATGGGTCTTCAGTGATGACCTATGAACTGATCACTTTTGTTGATGCGCCAATAGATCGTGCAAATCACCCACACAAGCAATTATCTAGAGGCAAATAAGCCTTGTAGAGAATCAACTCCTAGGCAATCGATGTTCAGTGATGAACAAAAGATTCACAAGTTTAAAAGAAGATTTTTAATCAAAAAGTGAATGCTCTGTTTCTGAAACAACAACAGTTTTTATAGAAGAAGAAAGGAAGATGAAAAGCCTAAAAAGGGGTGTAGAATTTCGAAAAATATTTAAGAAAACTAGGCAAGACTGAAGACTGAGAATGTGAAGATTTGGTTCGGTTCCCTGTCTTCATTGGCGACTTGGTTCAAGTTTGGTTCAGAGTAAACCAATGCAGCAATCGATTTCTTTAGTCTTCTGGTTTGTTATCTTGTAATTGGTCCTTGTGGCAAAGAGATTGGACCATCATCTTCGGTTTTGGAATGGAATGTGAAAGAGTGATCAATGGCCTTGGTAGAACTCAGCTTGTGTATATCGTCCATATCACTCAGCTCACCTTTGCCAAAACCCTTTAAAGTGCCTTCTGAATCTCCTAGCTCCAATTCTGCTTCTGGTGAAGAGATCCTCAAGTCTGGTGCAGAACTTCTCAAGTCTGGTGAATAACTTCTCAAGTCTGTTGCTCAACTTCTCAAGTCTGGTGCATAACTTCTCAAGTATGGTACAGAGAGCTTATCAGGACCGGTCATGGTTCCATCATCCCCTCCTCCTTTCAAAGGATTTGACCTCAAATCAAGATTATCTGCATGAAATGGGATCAAGTCAACAACATTGAAAGTAGAACTGATTGGATACTTGCCTTCGAGATCAATCTTGTAAGCATTGTTGTTGATTCTTTCCAACACTTCGAACGGTCCATCTGATCTTGGCAATAGTTTTGACTTTCTTTCTGCTGGAAATCTCTCTTTTCTCAAGTGTATTGTTACCATGTCTACTGGATTCAGAACCAATTCTTTTATGCCTTTGTTTGCGTACTTTGCCTACTCCTTAGTTCTCTCCTCAATGTTCTTCTTAACCTGCTTATGCAAAGACACAACAAACTCAGCCTTGGCCTTTCCATCAAGGTTAGTCTGTTCATTGAGAGGCAAGGGTAACAAATCAAGAGGAGTCAGTGGATTAAATCCGTAAACGATCTGAAAAGGAGAATGCTTAGTATCACGGTGCACAGAATGATTGTATGCAAACTCTACATGTGGAAGACAATCCTCCCAAGTTTTAATTTTCTTTCTTACAAAAGCACGCAAGAGAGTAGCTAAAGTCCTATTGACTACTTATGTTTGTCCATCAGTTTGCGGATGACAAGTAGTAGAAAACATCAGTTTAGTGCCTAGTCTAGACCAAAGTGTCTTCCAGAAATGACTCAAGAACTTGGTGTCCCTATCTGACACAATATACCTAGGCAAGCCATGAAATCTATCCACTTCTTTAAAGAATAAGTCCGCAATGTTAAGAGCATCATCAGTTTTGTAACAAGCAATGAAATGAGCCATTTTTGAGAATCTGTCAACAACTACAAAGATAGAATCTTTCCCCCTACGTGTCCTAGGCAATCCAATAACAAAATCCATGGAGATATCAACCCAAGGAGCATCATGAATAGGAAGAGGAGTGTACAAACCTTGTGGCCGAGCCTTGGCTTTAGCTTGAGTGCAAGTCACACACCTACTGCACAATTTCTCCACGTCTTTCTTCACACTTGGCCAGTAGAAGTGTTCTTTCAGAATGTTGAATGCCTTGTCTACACCAAAGTGTCCCATAAGACCTCCACCATGTGATTCCCTGAGATACAATTCCCTTAAGGTACAGTTAGGTACACATAAACGATTTTCAAAGAATAAGAACCCATCTTCAAGGTAGTACTTGCCACTGGAATGTTTCTCGCTGTCCTTAAAGAAGTCTTTGAAATCAGGATCATCAGCATAATAAGTCTTAATCTGATAAAAACCCAACAACTTAGTTTCCATGGAAGTTAACAAGGTATACCT
>CAKOAT010157377.1:452681-557035 GCA_932364175.1 Eruca vesicaria subsp. sativa | reverse complement strand
CATTGAAAAGCTTGCAGAGTTAAGGACTTGATCATAAGGGTTCTGCGTCTATGCAACTGCAGAAAAAGAGAGAGACATGAGGGAGTATTAGGAGGTAAAAAAAGCAAGAAACCGAACTTTAAAGCATTGAGTTTAGTACCAAAGTTTTGTCAGGCTTTACCTGATATACCACTTTCATATGGCTGGATTAAGGACATGAACTTGGTGATCATATGGATTCTGAGACTGCAAATGCAGAAAAGAGAAAGACAATATTTGGAGGTAAACAATGCAAGAAACCAAACTTTGAAACACTGAGTATAGTACCAAAGCTTGTGAGGCTTTCACCTGCTTGACCATTTTCATAAGGCAATGCTGAGCTTGCAGAACTCAGTTTCTCTTGTAAGCTACACAATGCAAAGATATTTCAAAATACTGATTAGTGAGTTTTTACATGTTGATTTACCTAATGTATCCAAGAGATGAACTCTTGCAGGATATTGATGAAGAAGAGTCTTGACTGCAGCTGCATAGAGACAAAAACATAACCAAATCTAAGTAGATGAATCTAAGATGATACAGTAAAGAGGAGTGTGTGTGTGTGTGTGTGTGTGTGTGTGTGTGTGTGTGTGTGTGTGTGATATACGTACGTGAAGCATCACAAATATCAAGAAGACCATTCTCGAACATCCGAACAGCTTGCTTAGTCAGCATATCATTGAACATCCTCATATGAAGAGCCATTTGGCATCTCAGGTCAAAGTAACTGAAGAAAACTGGATTATCTTTCCGAAGCTGCTCCCAAACTAAGAAGAGAAAATAAAAATCAAAACTTTATTCAGAACCCATTGATGGAATCAAATAAAGTAGCCAACATTGGTAAGTTTTTTTACCTCTGTGGGTGAGATTTTTACTAATCTGGTGATTCTTTTCAAGATACTTAGTGGTTCTTGCAAAGCTCATGTAATTTTGAATACAGAGCTCAACCTTGTTCCTCACCTGAAACAGAGCAACAATAACATAGATAAAAACAGAATACGTAAAAATAGAGTAGGTCACGAGGGTTTGTGGTCATTATGTAGTATGAGACGTCTGAAGCGTGCCATGGTTTTTCCATAACTGTGGAGGATTCCTGAAAAAAAAAATAGACTATCTCTTTCTCTTTGACCAATGAAGATTTTTTCATGTCGATAAAGATTCAGAAACACATAAGGAAACATATCTAATTTAGTTCAAGTTTATCTCATGTTCACGAACAGAACAAAAAAAACAAACTAAAAACTTCAGCAAATGCTCATAGAAAATATGTCAATAATTTTTGCAGCCTACACGATTCAACCGAATGCTTTTTGATATGCATTAGAAAATTATTTCTAATAGTCAAGAAAGATATCTCAAAATGAAAATATGAAACACAATACCTGATTTTTTCGTACATTTAAAACAAAACTAAAGTAATATATGTGAGAAGTTACTACCTTTGCTTCGAGGGAGATATGAGAATATCATTGAAGTTTCTAATTCATACAACACTCTTCACGTCAATAGACACAAACAAACAATACCTGAGTAGCCATGGGATCAGAATCATCATCTGAATGATCTTCAGACTTCTCAAATCTCTTGACCAAAGCCTTTAAAAACAAAAAGAATCCTTCTTCTTTTTTACAATTCCCTTCTCAATTCAAAACCAAGAAAAAGGAACAAAGCGGATCTTTTTTACAATTTCCTTCTCAATTCAAAACCAAAAAAAAAAGAATAAAGCTTTAACTAATACTAACCTGAAGCTCCCCTATAAGATCCGACGTCTTCCCATTCTTCACCAGAATCGTTCATGTATTACCTTCACACCCCAAAACACAAATAAGTCAAAAAGGAGTTTAAGTAAATCTCCACGGCCATGTTCGAGAAACCCTAGAAATGAACCAGGCGGAAGCTCAACTCGGCTTCTTGTGGCTGAGAGAAACATCTCTGAAAAACATTACTTGGTCGCCATGGACGGAGGAGAGAGCGGTAGCAGCGTTTGGTGTCATCGGAGTGGAACATGAAGCAGCAGCCTTGCCGTGACGTTACATCACAATCGCGGAATAAGAAAAGAGATCTATAAATAGAGAAATGGAGAGGAAGGTGAAAGGAATCAATTGAATGATTTCTTGAATGAGTTCAACAGAAGAGAAGATATGGAAGTCGAAAGGTAAGAAAAGCACGAAATTAGCGATTGAAGAGGAATACATGAAAAATGTAGCTTTCTCTCCCTCTGTAATAAACCAATAATCAGATTAGAGAGTCGAACCGAAAATCAAACCGAGTCCTCAGCTGAACAAACTAAACCGAAATGACATGGATTATTGTTATAACTAGTTGCATATTCCCCGCGCAAGCGCGGGGCCGGGATCATTATGTTTGCGTGTATTTTTTTCGATTGTTGGTTTAGTGGATTCTTCTAATGACACCAATTAATAATGAAATGGAAAATTTCATGTTTTTATATCGTATATCAAAACTTGATATAATTCTATATTTATAGTATTTATATTTGTATTAAACGATTTATCAATATGAAAATAACCTTAATTAAGTTAATATTCGTTGTTTAAGTTTCATTAGATAGGTTTTTATATATGGTTTTTTGTAAGTTTCGGTTTTGTTCATAAATGATGTGGCATTTTTATCTACGGAGTCATCGACTGTGGGAATTCATTCGCCGAAATCTGGAGTCGGTGGTGAGAAATGTTTTCAATGAAATTATAGTAGTTATTAAAATGTAAGAGAAATTACATATTCATTTAATAAATAACTTACTTAAATTTTGTTGTTTATTTTATTTTATTTCACATACAATTTTTTTTGAAAAATATTAGGAATGTGTTAAATATTATTTATATGCGAAGTAAGGTTTATAGGAATAGTTGGGCTATAATATAGTTTTTAGTGTGTAAAAGTAGGTGTATTTTTTTTTGCTGTAAATAGTTTTTATATCGTAGATCAAAACTTGATATAATTCTATGTTTATAGTATTTATATTTGTATTAAACGATTTATCAATTTGAAAATAACCTTAATTAAGTTATTCGTTGTTTAAGTTTCATTAGATAGGCTTTTATATATGGTTTTTTGTAAGTTTGAGTTTTGTTCATAAATGATGTGGCATTTTTATCTACGGCGTCATCGACTGTGGGAATCCATTCGTCGGAGTCTGGAATCGGTGGTGAGGAATGTTTTAAAGGAAATTATAGTAGTTATTAAAACGTAAGAGAAATTATATATTCATTTAGTAATAACGAAAATAATTAATTTTTGTTGTTTTATTTTATTTTATCTCACATACAAATTTTTTGAAAATATATATTAGGAAATATGTGCAATGATTTAACTTTTTGAACTCCTAATCTATATTATTCAACCCTCATTAAACCATCCACGTATGCACCCGCGTGGAATTCACTTTTTTTTTGTTTTTTTTTGTCTGTTCGTTTTTGGATTTATTTTTTATTATTTTTGGGTTGAGCTATATTATAAAAGGATAGTTTTAACCGCGTAGGCAACCACGTGAGACTCGTTTTTTTTGTTTTTTGTTTTATTATTCGTTTTGGATTCATTTTTTAACTATTTTGGGTTTGAACTTATTAAGGTTTAGGGTTTATACAACTATTTTGATCTTTAAAACAATAAGCCCCAAAAAAACATAACAACCTTATAAACAAAAAGCCATGATAGCTCTGCGTGGTTTGAACCCACAATCTTAGATACTTAATTAGACACCTTATACCACTTGGCTAAAGTGTATTTCATTGTTTGTAACCATCTTACCAAGACTATCTGTGTTTAAAAAATATTTTTATGATGATGCATTAATTGGTTTATGCATGAGAGCAGTGGGAATTGAACCCATGTCCTTGGAAACCAAACATGGGGTCTTAAACCACTTGACTAAACTGATATTCTTTGTTTGTAGCCATTTTAAAACAACTATCTGTTTTAATATAAAAATGTGGGACCTACAATCTGCCTATGTGGACATCTTAAGGAGCCTTTAAACTGAATCATTATAATATAGATTTTATTGGCTGATTATTTCAGCTGAGGTGGCATATCTAAGAGGGCTTTATTATCACCTTTTAATAGTGTTAGATTACCCATTATATCTTTTCACTGAATCATTTAATGATAGAGAAAAAGTGTATAGGTTAACAAATATATAAAAGATCTCTTTTTGTTAACATAAAAGATCTCTTTAAATCATAAATATATTATGTTAGAAAAATGCGTCAAAGAAGTAGAAATATGTTGTGATTTAAGAGGTACAAATATATTGTAACCTAAGAAGTATGAATGTGTTATGAATCAAGAGGTACCAACATGTCCCAATTTAAGGGGTGTGAATATGTTGTAACCGAAGTAGTGTGAATATGCCGTAACTGAAAAGTTGTGAGAGGATCGTGACCAAAAGGATGAGAATGGGTCATGACTGTAAGGATGCGAACATTGTGACTGAAAGGTCGAAAAAGATTGTGACCGAAAGACTGCGAACGATTCTTGAACAAAAAATGCAAATGGGTCGTGATCAAAAGAATGTTAATGGGTCATAACCGAAAGAGTGCGGGTGGATCATAACCAAAAGGATGTGAATGAGCCGTGCCTGAAAAGATGTGCATGAGTCATGACCAAAAAAGTAAGAATAGGTAGTGACTTTAATACTGCGAACAATATGTCACCGAGAAGATGCTAAAAGTTAACCACAGTGTTGGTGATTTAATACAACATTTTGAAGGATCATGAGTACGACATCATAGTTTTATTTAAGCAAAAAATGTGTTTCCTTAAACAGTTGTATCTTCTTAGAATTAAACTATTGCACTCTTTCATTTAATTATTTTTACAATAGAAAATTTATATTTTAAAAGAAAACTTAACAATTAAACTCTAATAGAAAAATCTTACAAAACTATACCTGATTTCTTCGTTCTTTTTTTTAACATTATTTTTTTTAAATTAATTATTTGTTGGAGTTTGTCATCATTTTATTAACGGTATGAAGCATTAATTAGTTTCTGCATATTTTTAATATTTCTTTATTCCAGTTTATTTGTAACTGCTTAAAGAATCTAAACAATAGAAAATATTTAACTTTATATTTTGTATATTTTTGTGGCTTTCAAGAAAGATCTATAAAAGTGTTTTTATCTTGTTTCCACAATTATATTTGCTATAGTGATATGTAAAATAAATCATCCATTACTTAACCAACCAACATTTCTTAAATAGAAATTAGTTTACTCCAAGAATAAGTCAATAGCGGTTATATTACAATGGCGTCAGTATTTATGCATGATTGTATAAATTTTAAAATCTACAGAGATATATTTATGTTAAATAATAAAAATCGCTTAAAAGAATTCAATGAAACAACACGTCGTCTAACTATAAAACCAACGGTTACATCCCTTAGCAAATAATTGCAATACTTTTTTTTTTCTAACCAAAGGCTTAATAATTGCAATACTTCAAATGTTATTTAAGTGATTAACCCTCCACATATTTCTTCAACTCAGAATTAATAGCATCAGTAATTTCTTTCAGTCCTTTGATAGTTTTTTGAATTTTATCTTTCATCACTACACTTAATATCAGATTCTTAAAAAAAAACAATTATCGTCAAGAGAACAATAATTCTTTTCAAACAAGTTTAACCTCAAATATCTTGAAATAATAGTTTGCTAGTATTATTTATAGTTTTGTTTCTGAAATTGGTACTTCCTTCAAGACATTGTAATCGAGTAAATTACAATGTCTTTCTACTTTATTTTCATTGCATCCTTTTTTGTATTCATTCTTTTTAAAGAACTGATTTGAGAGTATCGAAAAACATTAATGTATTTGAATATTTTCTCGGAAAAATGTTTGTATATGTTTCCAAATTCTATTGATTTTCCTTTTCTCTTTTCAAATTATACATGTTACTAATTTTAAAAGTTGTTGAATTATTAAAACAATGTCAAGTTAGGTTTGAACGAGTGGAATTATTCTCCTTAAATCACTGAACTTTAGCGGGGCGTAAATGTTGGAAAACAGAAAAGATGTTAAAAAAACTGAAACTGATCAATATAGTAATGTGTTCTAAGGATCAGTCAACAGCCATTACATAGCTTTAGAAACATAGTGATATACCAAGGGATATTAATTTTTTGCTAAGTCATGGTAGTGTGGTATTTCAATCAAATAAACCGACCATTTTTTATCATATTATCCCATCTCAAGGATAGTAGTTATTGAAGAAGTAATGAGTTTTAAGTTTTATACCTCTGTCTAAAACTCTTCTATGCAGACTTCTTTTTTTTTAAATGGAATGCATGTAACTTCGTATGGTTGATGTATGTTCCTTTTTCATGCACCATTTTTTGGGTCTGGAAAATGTTGATGCAGATGGAAAATTGCGTATAGAAAGTAGTTTAATAAAGCAAAACAGTTATTCAAGAGTGGACATGTTTAAGTCGGGATGTCTAGATACAAAGAAAAAGTGGGGAGACTCAAGCAGCATTAAGTGTCTATGAGAATTCAATAATTTTAAGTTACAAATCAGTAGATTACAAATGCAAACATTATCTCGTGTAGTATAATGTGCATATGTATTAGTGAGTATTATATGCTTCTGAATTTGGAATGGTTAAAGATTCAGTCAACTGTCGTGCTCTTAGTCCCTCAACAAAGAAATTTGTGAAGTCTATAAAAATCAACAGATGAAGAGAGAAACTAACAAAGAAGAAGGATAAAAAAAATCCTGGTTAATTATATTGTATAGTGGTCTTTGTAAAGAGAAATGATCAGGTTTCTCTTTAATGATATACCATTCTCTTTGTTATTTGGTTTTGTAGTTATTATTGTTATCAGATGATGTCTCTCTTCATTTCTGAACGATACATAGTTTCACATGTTCTTTTTTTTTTAATTTCTTAATGACACATCTTTTCATACTCCTTTTTTTTGCCAGCCTTTTCATACTCTTTAGTTTCTGAATGATGCACTTTTTAGTAGTTTATAAACCCTCTGCGAGAAAAAAAGGTTCAAGAAACAAATAAAAACTGAGAAGTGTGAAACATATTCTTCTTTGAGGCATCTTATTATCCATCTTTTAAATTTATGAATAAGACACCCTTTTAGAAGCTTCTTTGAATTTCTGAAAATTCACTTTTTGCACTCTTTCTAATTTTTAAATGATGCATCCTTTTAGTAGAATATAAACCCTCAACAAGAGTGTTTCTGAAGCAAAAAATAAAACAAATTAGAGATTGTCTTATACATTTAAAACATTTTTACCTTAACTTTGTTTTAATCCATCAGACATTCTATTTTCATCACATAATATGTACATTTATAATATATCTCATAAATTTGTGTATGATAAAAAGTATTAATAATGTGTGAGATAAAGAAAATAAAATTCAAATTCAAATAACTATAAATAAATCTAATTATCAAGAACATATATTTTATTAATATTGTTAAAAAAATAAATTTTCTTAAAGAGTTTATATGCACACGCGAATGCGTGGGTTCGTTTCCTAATATATGAAATAGTATAGAATATTTCAACAGATCTAACTTTGAAAAAGAGAAAAAAAGATCCACATCACCGTATATTGTTGCAGAGGCATCTTCTTCATCTCCCCTTCTTTTTCTAATATGTCACTAGTCCGTCGTTTTTAATCTCCATACCAACCACCAGATCCAAATAACAACGAAAGTCACCATTGATACAACTACATATCCAATCTATATTATAGGATTCAAAATCAAAAACAAAGTAGGAAAACAAAGACATAGTTACAAGAATCAATAATCTGAAAAAGAGAGAAGAGAAATAAAAGATACAGAGAGAAAATAGAAAACGGTTACATCGGTAGCTTTAAGGGGTATTTTGATAAATAAGATAGAAAATATACTGAATATTATGGTCAACTTATTTTTTAGCTAGATAGTGAATTATACTCTAAATCATTTTTTATATTAAAAAAATAGAACATCAAAAACATTTGTATTACGGAAGGAATATAATTTTCCTTAATAGCAACTACTTCACCCCCAACCAGATTACTCAGTATGGATCGTGATCTGCATAGTGCCAAGCGCCCCACCCATCTCATCAAATTTTTTAGGAACGCCATAAAGATATTATATTGCTCTACTACTTGAGTCCCTGGTTGCTGGTTGATAGCAATGAATAACTTATCTCTTGGACTATCTCTAACCTAACTCCGGCTGTGATTGGTAATTACTCAATTAGATTTTATTGGTCTAAAAGTTTTTAAACCATCCTTAAAACACTCACAAGCCTTTGTTCCTTTTTAATACTTATTTTTACTTATTTCTACTTAAATAAGTTTTGTTCAAGTGTATGTGTCTATAGTATAATTCTTCTATTTTAAAACAAAATATAAAGAAAAGTTATTGTTTTTGTATATGAAGAAACAAAAATAACATATATCTATATTGTTTTCAAAAAGATAAAAGCTTTATTATATTACGTGTGCTTTGTAACAAAATCCACTTTATTAATGTAGTTAAACTATTTTACATCATAAATATAATTAAGCTGGAAATGATTTTATGCAACAAAGATTTATGACATTTATACAATAGAGTCATTCTCTCAAATGACCATAAAATAGGGTTTTCAACTAAAAACACACACAAAGAGAAAATTTTCACTAAAGAGGTAAAAAAACTCTTATACAATTATTTCATATATATATATATATATATAAGTAATTATTTTAAAAATTTATAAATTTTAAAAATTTATAAATTTTAAAAATTTATAAATTTTTAATTATAAATTTTCTAATTCAATCTTTTATAATAATTTGGGAATTCTCACTACAAGAAAAGCAATTTTTAACGAGGAAAAGTAACGAAAAAAAAGAAGACTCGTAAATTTTACGACTATTTAACAAGGTTTCTACGAGGATATCACTAATCAACATACTTTCGTCGTAATTTAACAAGGAGTTTACATGGCATTTTTATTTTCCTCGTAAAGTAGACTTTAATCTACTGATTTTACGAGGAAAAACTTTACGTCTATTTAGCGACGAAAGAGCAAGTCTACCTATCTTTTAATTGTAAACGTGTTTTTAATTTACTTTTTTTCCTTGTAAATTTCTAGTTAAAATTCACCTACCAATTTCAAAAACTTTCTATGTATATATGTCGGTTGTGTTTTAAATGAAACACACAAGAAAAATAGTGAGAAGTTAAAACCAATATTGTAATCCTGAAAGAAAAAGAAAAACAAAATGTCCGGCGATGGGAATATGTTCGAGTTGCGAAGGTGGATATATACACATAGAGATAGTAACGGGAGAGTGAAAAAATAATTTCTCGAAGGGCTGGAGACATTATGCATCAAGCAGATTCTATACCGCTCACGCAGGAAATCGGTTAGTTGTTTTGTCCTTGTCAGAAATGCAATTAAAAATTAGGCCCTCGTGAAAATGTATGGAAGCATTTAGTAAATAGAGGTTTTACGCCATATTACTATATTTGGTTTCGACATGGAGAAGGTTATAATTGTGGGAATGAAGCTAGCAGTAGTAATAGCAATTTTTAGGATGATCTGGTTGATCATTTGCATCCTGAAAATAGTTACCACCAGGAGGAGCGGATGGTAGATTATGATAAGGTTCATGATATGGTAGGTGATCCATTTGTAGCTCATGACTGAAGTTGAAGAACCTAATATAGATGCAAAAAGTTTATGAAATGTTAAATGCTGCGAATCAGCCAATTTACAATGGTTGTAGAGTAGGTTTCTCTAAATTGTCGCTAGCTGCTAGAGTAATGAATATTAAAACCGATCATAATCTACCTGAAAATTGTATGGATGCATGGGCATACTTGTTTAAAGATTATTTTCCGGAAGACAATGTGTCTACTGATTCTTATTATGAGATTCACAAATTGGTTTATAGTCTTGGGTTGGCTTCGGAGATGATAGACGTTTGCATCTACAATTGCATGATTTACTGGGGAGATGATGAGAAGTTAGAAGAATATTGATTCTGCAAGAAGCCACGATTAAAACCGCAAGGATGAGGGCGTAATAGGGCACCCTACCAAAGGATGTGGTACCTACCAATTACAGACAAATTGAAAAAAAAATTATACCAATCTGACGAGACTGCTATAGGGATGCAATGGCATGCCGAGCATACTCATACGGATGGTGAGATGACTCATCCATCAGATTAAATCCAGATTTCCCCAGCAATAGCCAGAATGTGTATCTTGGATTATACACATATGGATTTAGTCAATTTATAATATCAGGGAGACAATATTCATTGTGGCCAGTCTTTTTTATGTGATACAACCCACCACCGGAGATGTCCATGAGATGAGAGTTTCTATTCTTGACCATATTAATACCTGGTCCAAAGCATCCAAAAAGGTCTCTCGATGTTTTTTTACAACCACTGATAAAAGAGTTGAAATGTTTGTGGTCAATAGGAGTGAAGACGTATGATTGTTCACGCAAAAAACTTTTACGATGCTAGCGATGATTTTGCGGACCATAAGTGACTTTCGTGCATATGTGATGTTGTCTGGATGGACTACACATGGGAGATTTTCTTGTCCATATTGTAATGGAATGACAAATGTGTTTCAGTTGAATAATGGTAGGAATACAAGTTGGTTAATTCTCACCGTCGATTTCATCCCATTCACCATCCGTACCAAAGAAATAAGACATTTTTCAGGCATAAAACGGTTGTGAGAGACTCTCCTACTCCATAATTAACTGGATAACAAATTGAAGCGCAAATCGATTACTAAGATGCTCTAGAAACATGTCCTCGTGGTGGTAATTGACATGTTCTTAATAATATGCCTGATTTTTATGGAGTTCATCACAACTGGCACAAGAAGAGTTTTTTTTTGGGAATTGCCATATTGGAAAAATCTTCTTTTACGTAACAACCTTGATGTGATTCATATAGAGAATTTTTTTTTTTTTTTTTGAAAACATCGTGAACACAATATTTAATGTCCCAGAGAAGATGAAATATATCATAAAATCGAGGTTGGACTTACCTGATATTTGTTCAAGAAGTGACTTACATATAAAAAGCAATGGACAAGTTCCAGCTCCGATATTCATATTGTCATTAGAACAAAAGTCGGTGTTGTTTAGTTGGATGGCATCAGAACTGAAGTTCCCTGATGGATATGTTTCAAATCTTTCTAAGTGTGTTAAAAAGGTCAAAAGTTCTCTGGGATGAATAGTCATGATTGTAATTTCTTTATGCAACAACTACTTTCCTTTGCATTTGTGGAGCTACTGCCAACAAAAATACATGAAATACTTGCAAGTAACAAATATATTACGCATGCATTAATTAATTTCTTTATTTATATGCACAAATAAATAATATGACTACTAATGTGTTTGTTTATTTTTTTTGAAATATACAAGGAATTAGAACAATTTTTAGGAATCTGAGCACACACACTCTTAAATAGGATGTTGTTCAACAACTTCATTCCCATCATATTGTGCAACTTGGAGAAAATATTTCCACCGGCATTTTTTGACGTCATGGAGGATCTGGTAGTCCACCTCATGTGTGAAGCATTGCTTTGTAGACCTGTGTATTAAGGATGGATCTATCAGTATGAGCGCACCATGAAAAATTGAAAGGAAAAGCCAAAAACCTCGTAAGACTTGAAGGTTCTATAGTTGCTGAAAGTTTGACGGAAGAAACATCGCACTTCACATCATACTACTTTTCAAGCTCCAAGAAGATATGATAATGGCGATGTCGCGCCGACATATTTGGCAAAAGATGTTCCAGACATTTTCTGTCAAATTGGGTTATTTGGTAGAAAATTGAATGAGATTTGGTGGTCGAGTGATCAAGATGTCCATAGTGTACACACTTATATTTTTCTCAATTGTGAACATGTATTTATTCATTATTTTGAAAGGTAATTAAATATATGTATATGTACACTTACAAACACACACACACAAACATATATATATATATATAAATATTCAACTGATTAATTAATAGAAAATTTTACAGCCAATTTGTCACTTAAGTCGAAAAAGGAATCTCAGATATATCCACAAGAGAGTTAGACAAAAGGAAAGATCAACACTTTATTTAGTTGTTGAGGAAACATGTATTATAACGTTCTCTTTATTTTTCAATGACCGCTGTTAGTATGATTAATTTCAACGTTCTCTTTATTTTTGCATGTTGATTATGACGATCCAGATTATCCAGCATGGTTTCATGAAATAGTTCAAGGTTCAATTGCAAAGGTCACCACATCACCGATGTATTTCACACGAGGCTATATTTTTATACATATGAGTATGCTAGACTCCGGGAGACAAGTAATTATGGAATATGTGTGAAAAGCGAAACAGGTTTATACGGGATCTTGGAGGAGATTATTAAAGTTGAATTCCCAAGGTTATTGAAGCTGAAAGGCGTCATCTTCAAGTGTGGTAGGTTCGACCCCGTCGTCAACAGAGGTGTTCGGGTTAACAGATTCGGTGTAGTTTATGTCAATGGTGGACGAAGTAACAACAAATTTGAGCCTTTTATATTAGCGTCGCAAGCAGACCAAGTTTGCTTCATTCCATACCCTCGAATGACAACCTCTGGAATAAATTGGTTAGCTGTTATCAAAGTTACACCTCGTGGACAAATAATTTCTGGTGAATAACCACCTTTACAAGAAGAACACACCAATGAAGTCGAGGAACCTGGACAACAAGTTAATGACATCCTTCTCATTGATCTGCATAATCGTGAATACAAATACTTTTTTGACGATACCACAGACGAAGCTGTTAAAGAAGAGTTCAATGAAGATGATGATGTTTCTAATGATGACGAAACTGCTAATCATGTATCCGAAAGATTATGTATTTTTTAATATTATTGATTTTAAGACTTAATGCATGTGTTTAGTTTGTTTAATTATGAAAATGAAATTAACATATGTATTGTTGGTTAGGCAAAATCCGTTTTTGGATTAAGGGGTTATGAAGAAGTAGAGATTGAGGTTTATGAAGAAGTAGAGATTGAGTTTATAATGTAAGGAAGTTGGGGTTTGGGGTTTGGGGTTTCGGTTTGTAGGGATGTAGAAACTTTTCCTCGTAAAATTCTCGTAGAGAAAACATGGGCCTTGTTAATTCCACGTAAACTATTTCCTCGTGGATCAAAAACGCGAGCGTGGTTAATTTCTCGTAAATAAAAACACGGGCCTTGTTAATTCCACATAGACTTTTCCGCGTAAAATCCTCATGAGCTGAAAATGCAGGCCTTGTTAATTCTGGTTAAGTTCTCATAACTTAACGAGCTCTTTACGAGGAAAAAAATGCGAACCTGTTAAGTTCTAGTAACTTAACGAAGACTTTACGAGGAAATGAAAATCCCTATATAAACTTGAGCCATTTCATTTCTCTCATTCGTAGCAACTTCCGCTCCTTCTCCTCTTAAGGTATTCCTCTCTACTTCCTCTCTAGATAGTTTAGGTAGTTAATTTAGGATTAGTTTAGATGGTTAGTTGTAGTTAAGTGTAGAGAATTTAGATAAGTGATTTTAGATAAGTTTATGGAATTTGTTGATAATAAAGGATGATGATTTTAAAATGTTAGTAATATATTTATGTTAAAAGATGAATATTTTTACTAATTTTTTTAGATGGTTAGAAAGAACAAGCTTAACCAGACGGCGGCTGATTATAAAGACATGATTGGTGTGCCTGGTACTCGTATAGGCGCATCATCTTCTTCAGCTCCCGGTTCTTTGGTTCTAGATACTGTCCCCGACTCTCAGTCTTCTCAGAGAGTCTCCCAGTCGCATCCTTTTGTTGTACAACCAGTTCTTCCGTTTGCTGCACCACTCGTTCAGGATCATGTTCTGGAGGAGGTGCCTCCTCCTCCTCCTCCCAAAATCCTCGTAAAGGCGTGGTTATATTTTACTCGTAAGGTCTTCGTACGCTTTCCTCGTAAGCTCGTAGTAATTTTTTCCTCGTAAGATCGTAGTAATAGATTACGCGGAAATTACTAGAACTAGTTACGAGGACATTACTTGGAATCCTTTACGAGGATTTTGCTTCGAAATGTTTTTTTCCCTATTAAAAAAAATAATTATAAATACTTATTTTATTTTTTTTTAAATTTAGAAAAATCAAATTATAAATAAAAAAATAAAAAACAAAATATTTATAAATAACTAAATAATATAGAAAAAGTTTTTAAATTCATAATATACAATTAAAAATAAAAAAACTACGGATGCTGGTCGTGAAATTGCTGAACGAACTGGTCGTCGTCCTGGCTCGGCAAATCCTCTCCATAGTTGGTTGCCGGCTGTGACTGTGGTGGTGGATGTTGTTGGGTTGGAATCCCTCCACGTTCCCGTCTCTGACGCAACATCTCCTGCACATGCGGGTTTCCAACCGCCATGATGTCAAGGACATCGGTGAGAGAAGTCACATGCTCAGTGAGCGAAGTCACATGAGACTCCGTCGCATGCAACTCCGAGCGCAGCTGAGCATTGACATCGTGCTGCTCCTAATGATAAGACGATGTCGCTGCAGGGACATCGTTAACCGAGCCAATCCTGATGATACACCCCTTTTTCCTAGGGGCGACCTGGAAATAAAAATATTAATAAGATTAAGAAAAAATTTAAAAAAATATTAAAAATTAATAATAAAACAAATTATTTACCTCCTCGTAAATCTTATCCACGTCAACAGTGGATAATATGACTGGAGTCCCAGTCTGTTGAGTCAGCTGGGTCTGGCGTTCGTCAACTCGGGCAACAAGCTGTTGTAGATCTGCTCGGAAACAGGATCTACAAACTGCCCAGCCTTGTTCCGGTGGATCCTCTCGTAAAGGTCTTTCAGAGATGGAAGAACTCCTGTCTCCTTAGCCTAAAATTAATTTATAAAATTAAATATTAATTTGGAATATTCAAATAAAATAAAAATTAAATTGTTATTAAAAATCATCTTACCATGTCTAGGCGAACTCCCATGTGAGGTTTCCGACCCGTAATGTGAAGCACCTTCGTGTTTCGATGCTCGTCTTTGGTCATGGGGTTCCCGGAGTTTGTGTTGGAGGTTCTGGCCGAGTCCGGCAACCCCCAATAGCTGATGAGGCCATCCCATACCGTGGTTGTGAGGCAATCAGGTTTCCTGGCCTCGTAACCATCCACCGGATTTTAAAAAAAAACTAGAATTAAAGTCAATATATATATATATATAATATTTTTAAAACTATATATATATTTTAATTTATAAATCTATACCTCATAGTCGCCCTTCCAGTTGTAGACCATGTCGAGCAATCGTGCTCTTGCCTTGGCCTCAAACTCTTTCTTCACTCGCTGGTGAATCCCAATAGACCAACGATACTTTTGCTGTAACCAGAAAAAATAAAAGACGGATTAGTTCAATAATATTAATAATTTTAAATAATTAAAAATAAATTAACGAATTAAACTTACAGCGAACGATTTGAACCACGTCTTTTTTGTGTGGCTCGCCGTCATCTTCCAGTTTGGAGCTGGATCGGGAAAGTATCCCTTGATACAGTCTGTGACGCTAGATCCGACACAATTGTCAAGACCAAACCTAGAAAGACACAAAATAAATCATTACTTAGATTAATTTCTAAATATTTTGTTAGTTAAGAAATAAATTAAAAAACTTTTTAAAAATTAAAACATAACCATAATATGTTTTGGCCGTCCCGTCGGTAAAGATGTAACTCTGCCAGCCCTTCTCTACCTGGAAGGACCAAAATATCCTCCACCATATACACCGCAAAGGGTACGTTCGGCGGCACCTGCAAATCGGGATGAACCCCGACCGGTGGAGGAGGAGGAGGAGGAGGAGGAGGAGGAGGAGGTGGTTGCCGGGACGCCGTAGAAGCTCTCTGAGTCTCGGGAATCGAAGATTAACCGGGAGCTGACGAAGATGAACCCGGAGCATCCTGACGCCCAAACATATCTCCGTAGCTTATCATCTCGAGAGACGACGTCCTCTTACCAGCAGCCTTAGCAAGCTTGCTCTATCTAGGCATCTATATTTTTTTAAAAAAAATCAAAACATTAATTCCCGTATAATTTAAAAAAAAACAGTAAATAAAAGTAAACCAACCTAATCTAAATTACCTAAACTAACTACCTAATCTAAATTACCTAAACTAACCACCTAATCTAAATTCCCTAAATTAACCACCTAATCTAAATTCCCTAATCTAATCACCTAACTACGGATTAGAGAGAACCTTTAGAGGATTTAGAGAGAAGGTTACTAGCAAATGAGAAACCGGATTGCTCGAGTATAAATAAGGAATTTTGTTTCCTCGTAAAGTCCTAGTAATGTTACTAGGACCTTACGAGGAAATAGCAATGCCCGTGTTTTCATTTCCTCGTAAGGTCCTCGTAATGGCTGTACTAGGGCTTTACGAGGAAACCCCTTTACAAGGAAATAGCTATGCCCGCGTTTTTTTCCTCGTAAAGCCCTAGTAAGACCTTACTAGAACATTACGAGGAAATTGCTATGCCCGTGTTTTCTATTACTAGGGCTTTACGAGGAAAGAGTTTATAAATCCCTAAACTCGAAACCCCAAACCACAACTTCCTTAACTTATAACCTCTTCTACAACCAAACTCCTAACCTCTTCTACACATAAACCCCAAATGCAAATTGATTTTGTGATTAAACAAACTTAAAACATATATAATCCAAATTGATTTTGTGACTAAACAAACTTATAAACATACATAATTCATTCGGATACATTGTCGTAATATGTTGAAACATCATCATTTTCTAAAAACTCATCGTCTACACCTTCGTCCGTTGAGTGATCAGGAACATCTTCGTATTGACGATTATGCGGATCAATGAGTAGGAACTCATCAATTTCTGGTTCAGCTTCCTCGATCTCATTGGTGTTTTCTTCTTGTAATGGTGGTTCTTCTCCAGCGATTATTCGTCCTCGAGTTGTAACTTTGATAACAGCTAAACAGTTTATTCCCGAGGTAGTATTCCGAGGGTATGGAATGAAGCAAACTTGATCTGCTTGGGAAGCTAATATGAAAGACTCGAACTTGTTGTACCTATGAAAATAAAGATCAATACGTAAAAATTAATTAATATTGGAAACCTGGATATTTAAAAAAAAAAAATTTTCGTGTACCTTCGTTTACCGTTGACATCAACTACACCGTCCTTGTTAATCCGAACACCTCTGTTTACGGTGGGGTCGTACCACTCACACTTGAAGATAACGCATTTCAAACCCATACCCGAGAATTGAACTTCATAAATCTCCTTCAAGATCCCGTAGAAATCTGTTTCGCCTTTCACACATATTCCATAGTTACTTGTCGCCCGGTGTCTACCATAGTCATAGGTATGAAAAGTATAGCCTCGGGTGAAATACATCGACGATGTAGTGACCTTTGCAACTGGACCTTGAAGTAATTCGCGAAACCATGCGGGATACTTAGGATCGTCATAATCAACCTGCAACAAAAAATAAAATAATTAGACATTAGACTTACTTTGTGGTAATGTATTCATACAATTTAAGTAATAAATAAATACATGTTTCCTCAACCACTTGATAAAGTGTTGGTCTTTCCTTTTGTCTAACTCAGTTGTCGATATACCAGGTATTGCTTCCTCGACTTGAGTCTCAAATTGACTGTAAAATCATATATGTTATGTTATATATTTAATATTGAAATATATATATATATATATATATATATATATATATAAGTGTGTATGTTTATATATTTACCTTTCAAAATAAGTAATCAGTGTATGCTCGCGATTAAAAAGAATATAAAGGTGTGCACTATGGACGTCTTCATCACTCGACCACCAAACCTCTTTCAATTTCCCACCCAATCGCCCAATTTGACAAAAGATGTCTAGAACATCGTCTTCCATATATGTCGGCACGACACCACCATCATCATATCTTCTTGGAGCTCGTTTCCTTGTACGTACTTTCGGTGCAAAGTAGTACGAAGTGAAATGTGATGTTTCTTCCGTCAAACTTCCCGCAACAATAGAACCTTTAACTCTTGCTAGGTTTTTGGCTTTTCCTTTCAAAGTTTTTATGGCGCTTTCATACTGATACATCCATCCATAATGCACGGGTCCACGAAGTAATGCCTCATACGGGAGGTGGACAACTAGGTGTTCCATGACGTCGAAAAAAGTTGGCGGAAATATTTTCTCCAAGTTGCAGATTAAGACAGGGATGTTTTCATGAAGTTGTTGGACAACTTCCACTTTAAGAGTGCGGGTGCTCAGATCCCTAAAAAATGCTCCAATTCGTTATATATATACGAAAACAAAAATTATCCACATTAGTATATATATATATATATATATATATATATATATATATAGAAATAAATTAATCATGTCATCGTATTATATTAATTAATTACCTGAAAGTGTTTCATATACTTTTGCCGGCAGTTGCTCCGCAAACACAAAGGGAAGTAGGCGCTGCATAAAGACATGACAATCATGGCTCTTCATCCCGGAGAACTTTTGCCCTTTCTCAACACATCTTGAGAGATTTAAAACATACCCTATTACGCCCTTGACCTTGCGGTTTGAATCGTGGCTTCTTACAAAATCGACATTCTTCTAACTTCTCATCATCTCCCCAATAAATCATGCAGTTGTCGATGCAAACGTCTATCATCTCCGAGGGCAACCTAAGACTATATACCAATTTCTGAATCTGATAATAAGATTCAGCAGACACATTGTCTTCTGGCAAATACTCTTTCAACAAGTCTGCCCATGCATCCATACAATTTTCAGGTAGATTGTGATCGGTTTTAATACTCATCATTCTAGCAGTCAACGACAATTTAGACAGACCTTCTCTACAACCACTATAAATTGGCTCATTCGCAGCATCTAACATTTCATAAAACTTTTTGGCATCTAAGTTAGGTTCTTCAACTTCATCATCATCATGAGTTACAAAGGCATCACGTACCATATCATGAACCCTATCACAATCTACCATTTGTTCCTCTTGGTGATGATAGCTATTACTACTGCTACCTTCATTACGTAAATGCTCAACCGGTTCAGTCTGAAAATTGTTATTACTACTGCTACCTTCATTCCTACAACTAGCATCTTCTCCATGTTGATACCAAATATAATAATATGACATGAAACTTCTATTTACTAAATGCTTTCAAACATTTTCACGAGGGCCTAATTTGGTATTGCAACATTTCCGACAAGGACAGAACATCTTACCACTTTCCTGCGTGAGTGGTGTAGAATCTGCTTGATGCATAAACGTCTCCAACCCTTCGAGAAATTCTTTCGTCACCCTCCCGTTATTATCTCTGTGTGAATACATCCACTTCCGCAACTCGAAAATATTTCCCGGACTGGACATTTTTTTTGTGTTTGATCAAGCTTATAGCTGATTTTGTTTTGGTGTGTTTCAAATGAATCACATATGGTGGTATTTATAGAAATTTTTGAATCTGAGAATTTACTAGAAAATTGCTAGGAAAAGTAGGTACAAAACACGTTTTTGATTTAAATTCGATATTTTCTATCCAGTTCCTCTTAATTTCGTAGTAACAAATCCATTCCTCCTAATTTCGTAGTAAACAATTACTAGGACTTTACGAGGAAAGGAATTACTATGAGTTTACGAGGAAAATATATTTTTCCTCGTAAGGGCCACGTAAGTCTACTACGAGTTTACGAGGAAGCAGTTTTCTTGTAGTAAACTCGTAGTATTTTTACGAGGAATTATTTTCCTAGTAAAGTTTCCTAGTAAAGGCTTAGTTTTCTTGTAGTGTCCTCTCCATGCGGCCGGGGTTCATCCCGACTTGCTGGTGCCGCCGACATCTCCTTATTCTAGGTACACCGCGAGAACCTTCTAGCTCAGCCAGGCAGAAAGGCTTACTAGTCTTAGACCACGGCCGACTAAAAGGCACTTTCTGGTACGTTTCATTTTTAAGAGTATTTTTTTATTTATAACAACATTAAAATAACTAATACTTTTAATTTGTTTTTATTCAGGTTGAGGTTGACCGTTGTGTCGCTCGGAACGTACAGATGTGATCAACGGCTACTTCTCTGACACACATTCAAACTGGAAAATGACGCCAAACCACACCAGAAAGATGTGGTTCAAAATATTCGTTGTAAGTATATAAACTTCATTTTTAATTATTAAGATTTTTTCAATAGTTTTGTATTAGTTATTAATATAATATTTTTATGTTACAGCAAAAAAATGGCATTGGTCCATAGGAGTGAACGAGGAGGTGAAGAAAGCTTTTGTCAAAAAGGCAAAAGATCGATTGTTGGACACAGTCTCAAGCAAAAATGACGATTATCTGGTAAAGGGTTATGAGCACGGGAAACCTGCTAACCTGACAACGGAGGAGTGGGATAGCCTAATCCGTTATTGGAACTTGCCATCGTCGATCAGAGTCTCCAACAGTTGCTCCAGTTCTGGTATGACGAAAGATGAGCATGGCAACACGCCGATGCTGCACTTTACAGGTCAAACATCCCACGCAGGTGTCCGTCTAGGGATGGCAAATACTTTAGTTAATTAACTTTTTAAATATTTTTATGCCAAAGAGACGGGAGTTCTACCATCTCTTAAGGAACTTTACGAAAGGACCCACAAGAACAAGGTTTGGAAATTTGTAGATCTTAGGTCCAAGAAAATCTACAAAGTTGTTGTTGATCGGACGAAGAACGCTAAAACTAGCTGACCCAGCAGTCCCTCGATGGGATACCGTCATATTATCCACAAGTGGAATGGATAAGATTTACGAGCAGGTAAATTTTTTTATATTGTTATTCATTTAATCTAAATTTTTATCATCAACAAATATTAATCTTTTTCTAAAGGTCGTCCCTAAGAAAAAAGGATGTGCGTTGGGGATTGGTTCTGTTAGTGACGCCCCAAGAGCGACGGGAAGATGAGACTTCTCAGTTGCGTTCGGAGTTGAACGCGACGCATTCTGATTTGAGCACGACACAAGCTCAAATGGGTTCACTCGAGAGTTTTCTGGATATTTTTACGGCTAGAAATCCGAAATTGGAGAGGATGTTAGCAGCGAGACGGGCACAATTGGGCATTCTACAGAAAGGCCACCCACAAGAGGATGAGGACAAGATGGAGAGAAGGCGTGACGACTTCATATGGGAGTTCCAGAACCACCACCCCTAGCTATTTTTTTTTCTTTTTCTTTTTATTGTATTATAAATCTGAAACTTAAATATTTATAACATAATTTCGTTTTCTTCTATTATTTTAATTTTAATTTTTAAAAATAATTTATTTTTATGTTTGATTACAATTTTCAATGCAGAAAAAAAGAATTTGAAGTAAATTCCTCGTTAAGGTTACGTGGAATTTAATATGAAAGTCACGCAGATTCCTCGTAAAATTTACATGTCGTTAACAACGAAGGCCAGCGTGGACTTTACGAGGAAACATTTATGTGTTAGTTACGACAAAATATAGCATGTTGTTTACAAGGAAGAGTTTACGTGGTTTTGACGACGAAGACATAGTGTGTACTTTACAAGAAAGATGATGCGTGTCTTTTACGAGGAAATACTAGACGCGTCTTTACGATGAAATATTTCCTCATAAAGTTCTGAGTATTTAGCTAGAAAATATGCGTTACGACGAACACTTCACGGCATTTTGGATTTTTTCTTTGTAAAGGCTCAGTTACGAGGAAATAACCAGGAAAACAGTCATTTCTACATTTATGTTTTCTTGTAATGTCTATCAAACACTAGTATAGTTTTTTTCACTAAAACAACTCACAAAGAGGAAAATGGTCAAAATAACTTTCTTGCTTTTTTCTAAACAATGTTGGACTCCTACGACATGGATGATCATGTGGTAGAAATCTCATGTGATAGTCAAACCAATATGTTTTCTTTCCATATTTTAGTTGGAAATCATGTGCTATCTTGATAATAAAGACATGATAGCCTCTCATGGATTGTTTATCCAATTACATATCATATACTGGAAAATCACATATTGTTCAGATAAGTATTGTTTGCATATGAAAATTTTCTTCGCATGAAATGTTGTATGTATGAACAGGTAATCTCCTAAGATGCTCTAACCCGAGATTAGAATAGAGAAGAACAAAAATTCTCATTGTGCGCACAAATTTGTAGGTGAGTTGTAAGGTGTCAAAATTACTTGTTACATGGATTATTGTTTTGCATGCTTTCGAAATGGGCTGAATTGATCTATACATAATCCAAATAGAGATTTTATCTCTCACACACAAATTCTAAATATTTTGATTGAAAATTCTTCCACGCTACTACATTTAAAAGATGTGTAACTAAAACATCCCACTGGTACTGTTGTGCATTACTAATACAGCCTCTTCACTATATATGTAAACGACAAATACCACATCCGTTTATATGTAACTGGAACTCTTCCGCTTGCTTTCTAATATTGAATTTTTAGACAAAATTTACTTCTCTTCCGGTTTCCATCTACTCTCCAATAAATTATGAAATTACTGATGTATGCATCTATCGCTATATATTGTAAACAAAGATCGGCTAAAAGTTTCAGAACCTCATAGTATAAATCATGTGCAAGATTATCCTCATGTAGAATATCTCTCATAAAATCAGTAATCGCATTAACATATTCTTCATCCAAATTACAATCCATTTTATCGTCATTAATCTACTTACAAATGATAAAGGTGAATGACCACCTTTACATCTTTTGTACAATGGTTGTTTCAGTTCATCTAATATATCAAAAAATCTCCTAGCTTCTAAATTAAGTTGTTCTCATCTATTTTCTTCCACATCCATCAAAGGTAAACTTTTTCTATAAGCATCATTTATCATTCAAACAGTACCTACACCATAATTTATATCGGTACTTGACTAGTATAACATATCCACAGTCTGAGGTTAGCTAATATTATCATAATTTGTTTCTCCAAAAATATATAAAATCTTGTTACATGGCTTCCAAACATCCTTCTTCTTAATATTCTTATCATTTTTAGAAGAAGTGCATGGACATTTTAAATTGTGGATTTATATGTCTTGCGGTTGTCATTGAGCTAGTGCCGTAAATTCATTAGTACCATTTGCAAATTCTTGTGTAAGTAAATGTTTCTTTGGATCCATAGTAGGCTTATCCATCCACAAACCAAAATACTCGTGAAATGCAATTTTTTTGTGCTTTATTGTGAAGGAGGGGGATTATTATTAATAGATGAATGTGTCGTACATTCTGACGGGTTTGTGACGAGACAACTGAAAAATTTGTCATAAATTCATTGGAAAAGTTAAAATTTTCAAACGATTTTAAACTTCGCCAAAAACACATCAGGAATTTTCAATGCATTCGCGACACATCAAATAATTTTCTTGAGAACTACATCTGCTAATTAACGAATTTTGTGGGTTATTCAAAAAAATTTCGAAAATATATCCTGGTGGACAATCTTGTCGTTGGTTCGTTGGTGATAACTAATAAATTATTCTGTAATTACTTATGAGTGTCGTTACTAAAGGCGAAAAAAAAAACAATTTCATACTTAGGAAAAAAAACGATCCTCCCACAATAACCTAGATGAAGAACTTACAACAGTTTCATCCTAAATCAAAATTAAAAGGTTAAAGTGGTTAAACCCCAAAACTGGATGAATGTGCTTTCAAAAAGAAAAAGAAAATTCGGTGAACATCAGAATATACTAGTATGTAATGGAATAAGCGATGGTTGGCTTTATTTTTCTTTCCACCCCACATTTAATTTTTACTATTTATTCTCATCCAAGTTGAAAATGCCACGTTACCTTGTAATCGCATGTTTATGAATTCTGAACAAATAATTGGAAATATAAGTACAGTAGATAAAAGAGGTAGTTGCTTCTTTCTTCACTCACATTTATTACTCATGAATGTGAGTAGTTACTCCATAAATATAGCATTATCTAAACATCACTGTTTCTTAGGTAAAAATTTAAAGAAACGCGACAAATAATAGGTGGGGGATTTGATTTATTTCCAACTGTACTGAACTAATTTTGGTTATATTCATATATTCTTATACAGTATAGATGTATATAACAACGATGATTGCCAACGTTTACCTGTCCTTGATAAGAATAATATTCCGAGAAAAACAGAGCAATTAATTTCCCTTGAGTGCAATGTTTATTTATTTATTTATTAATACTTGAGTGCAATGTTCAAAGAACAAGAGATCTATATATACTTAAGTGTTTATATTCTTCAAGTTTCAAATCTAAAGGGTGTTTAGTTATCTTAATTATATTATTTTCTAGGAGACTAGTGTGCCGTTGTGTAGAACAATATTAAATATAAATATAAAATCTTGCCTCGTTATACAAGAAGAACAAGTAAAATTAATTCGTTTGGTGATCGCTTGCTCAATTTACTCTCCATTTTCTATATATGAGAGCCAGCTCGGAATGGAAGGCCACGCAGCCTAATAAGAGTAAACACATAGCAAAAACTCTTCTTTCTACTCTTTAGGTAAAATTTCAAATGAAGAATTTAAAGATGTTCTTCTTCAAGATATCGTTTATCTCATTAATGCTAGCACTATCAATGAAAGGATCTGGGATCAACTTAGAAGATCTCCAAAACTTTTTCCACCATAACCTTGAAACCATAACCCTTCTTTCAGTTCCTCTGCTTTTCCTGTTGACCATCTACATGTTAAGCCGACCAAAATCCATTTACTTGGTTGACTTCTCCTGCTACCTCCCACCGTCCCATCTCAAGGTCAGTGTCAAGACGCTGATGGAACACGCGAGACGTGCAAGAGAAGCAGGCGTGTGTTGGAAGAACAAAGAGAACGACTATTTGATTGAGTTTCAGCAGAAGATTCTTGAACGTTCCGGTCTAGGTCAAGAGACCTGTATCCCCGAAGGTCTCCAGTGCTTCCCACTTCAGCAGGATATGGCGGCTTCACGTAAAGAGACAGAGGAAGTCATATTTGGAGCGCTTGACAATCTTTTCCGCAACACTGGTGTAAAGCCTGGTGAGATCGGTATCTTGGTGGTGAACTCAAGCACATTCAATCCAGCTCCATCACTTGCTTCCATGATTGTTAACAAATACAAACTCAGAGACAACATAAAGAGTCTAAATCTTGGAGGAATGGGTTGTAGTGCTGGAGTCATAGCCATTGATGTCGCAAAGGGATTATTGCAAGTTCATAGGAACACTTATGCCATTGTAGTAAGCACAGAGAACATCACTCAGAACTTGTATTTGGGGAAAAACAAATCAATGCTAGTAACCAACTGTTTGTTCCGGGTTGGTGGAGCCGCTATTCTGCTCTCCAACAGATCTAGAGACCGGGCAACGGCCAAATACGAGCTTCTTCATACCGTAAGGATCCATACTGGATCAGATGATAGGTCCTTCGAGTGTGCAACACAAGAAGAAGATGAAGATGGTATAATCGGAGTTACCTTGACAAAGAATCTACCAATGGTGGCTGCAAGGACTCTTAAGATCAATATCGCGACTTTGGGTCCTCTTGTTCTTCCAATGAAGGAGAAGCTAGCTTTCTTTGTGACTTTCCTCAAGAAGAAGTATTTTAGGCCGGAGATGAAAAACTATACACCGAATTTCAGACTCGCCTTTGAGCATTTCTGTATCCACGCTGGTGGAAGAGCTCTAATAGATGAGCTTGAGAAGAATCTTGAGCTTTCTCCATTACACGTTGAGGCATCTAGAATGACACTTCACAGGTTTGGTAATACTTCTTCGAGCTCGATTTGGTATGAGTTGGCTTATACAGAAGCTAAAGGAAGGATGAAGGAGGGAAATAGGATTTGGCAAATTGCTTTGGGATCGGGTTTTAAGTGTAACAGTTCTGTTTGGGTGGCTCTACGAAACATTAAGCCTTCGGTTAACAATCCATGGGAAGATTGTATGGACAGATATCCGGTTGAAATTGATATTTAATTTTGTGCTTTAGGCTATTTTGGCTTATCGAAACTATCTATCTTTGTTTATTTTGTGGACCATCATTTGCTTACGTTTGTTCTTTCAAGAATTTGGATCGTATGTTTGTTATTCCTGTTTCATGGTTGTTTTTCATGGTACTTGTTTCAGTAAGAATTGACTGAGATAGAATATTCTTTGCCAAACAGTCATACAAGGAACACACAAAACAGCAACCATTGGTATAACACCAAATTCATGGTTAAGTTTAGATTAGTCATAGTGGATGCAAACCTTTGCTAGTGATAATATGTAGCCAATGCGCTGCGGAGAAAAAACATAAAGCCATGAAAATTGCAGTGCCCGAGTTTTTTTTTACTGATGGCTAAGAATTATTAAGGCTAAAAGTATTATGGAAAGCTTAATCTTCATTATACACAATGATCTCTATAATATTATTTGAGAAGTCAGTTTCCTATGTGTCGCTCTCACGTTCATTATCACGATGGTTGATTACATTGATACCCTTAATGAATTAAAAATAGTTAAAAATAATATTATTAATTCTTTTATTTAGTTTCCTTTTCAAAAATTTCCAAAAAGATATGTAATAAAAAGGAAATTTTTATAGTCATAAAAAACAAATTTAAAACGAAAAATATATGTATATATAATATGATTTCATAAAAAAGGAAAATTGACAAAATAGTAATAATACATTTAAAAATATTTTAAAATAACATAAAAATATAGGTATTTATAATATAATTTCATAAAAAGGAAAGTTCAAAAAATAGTAATAATACATTTAAAAATATTTTTAAGAAACATAAAATATACTTTTAGAGTAATAAAATAATTTATATCAATCAATTATTATAAAAACTTTCATATATTTAGTTGACTATAATATCTTTCAATTACAGAAAATTATCTATAAATTACATTTTATTTATATAATATTATTTTCAAATACAATCACAATTTTGTATAGTGCTTATTTTTAAGAGATATTAAAAACTAAAAATAAATTTAACAATAAACATCGCTTGATCAAAATAATTGTTCTAATGAGCTAGATATATGATATTTTATCATTATTAAAATTTTTTTTTTTTTAATATTAAATTTTCTTTTAAATTTTTTGTTTTTATGTTTGTGAAACTAAATATAACCATAATCAAAATATCAAAGCAAATCTGAATTCTCAATTTAAGATTATTTAAGATAAATTTCAGTTTACATTCAATAAATCTAAAGCATAAAGTTATTTAGAATTTATAAATACTTTAATTATTGTAAATATTGATATGTGTTCATGAGCTTCCAAAAATGTATCAACTATTTATACATATAACCTTCTATTGATCATAGGATAACTCTTTTTTTAACAAATGAAAATAAATATTAACCAACTCTTACAATTTTAGTTCTTTTGTAAAATTTATATATATCCATGAGACTTTAGAATATTATCATTATATTAATTTACGTATTTTGGAATAAGACATTTTAGTTAATTTTTAATTCATTCTAAGCACAATATATCTTAAGTTATACATAATTTTCCTAAAATATATTTACATATCTAAGCCAACACCCACCATATGCAAATAAGTAACTAATTAAAAATTAATATATTTTAAAAATATTAAAGTTGAATTCAGAGACGCAATCCAATTTATCCAAATGATAACTAAACCAACCGTAAAAACAACAAAACCGACTAGATATAACATATATAAAATTACAGTATAAGTAAAGTAATATAATACTATTAATATAAATGATGCATACAAGTTATAAATTAATTTAAAATTAAAACTAAATAGTAATCAATTATTATTATATCTTTACTTTAAAAATATTTATACCCGTGCATGAGCACGGGAAAATCACCTAGTTTACAAATATATAGAAAGTACTAGGATAAGACCAGCGCAAAATTTATACAATTTTTTTTATATAACAATATGAGGAATTACTTGGAATGACCCAAATTGATCTTAAAATGACTACAATGACTCATATAAAAATTAAAATACTAGACCCTATTTTATAAAAAGCATTTGGACTAAAACAATCTTATAATTCTTTGCAATCGAAAATAAAAAATTTACGATGAAGAAAAAATTAATAAACATAAAAGACAAAAAATTAGATTGAGCATAAAAGAGAAAAATAAAAAAAAAATTCTCGGCTCTCTCTCTTTCTAGTCACGACAACGAAGATTTCTAAGGGGGGGGGGGAATTCTCTGATTCGCCGTCGTTCCTCTCTCAAACTTACCATCGTCTTCGTCAGAAGTCCACCTCGTCGTCTTCGTCTCTTTTGCCGCATCTCCTCCGTCGCATCTCCTACGAAACCTCCTTTCCAATTCGTGTTGATACTGAAAAATTGAACCTGTAAGTGTCAAATATATATATATATATATATATATATATATATATATATATATATATATATTTTAAAGTAGTTCTACACGTTTCTAACTAGATTATTGCTTAATTTCATGTTTGATTTCGAAAACCCGAAATCCTAAATTTTCGAAATCCCTAAATCCCAATTTTTCATAACCCTAAATCCCAATTTTAAATTTTTTCTACACGTTTCTAACTAAATTATTGCTTGATTGCATGTTTGATTTCGAAAACCCTAATTCCCAATTTTCGAAATCCCTAAATCCCAAATTTTGAAAACCTTAAATCCCAATTTTCACTTATAAGATATTGTTTATTTCATGTTATTGATTTTGAAAATTTGTAGACTCTAATTCCTAATTCCTTCAGCACCGGATCATGTTGAACAAGAATTTAAGTTATTAATTTTTTTTTGTTTTTGTTATGCGATTAGTATTTTTTTTCACTGTTTGTAAACCATATAAATAACATGTTAAGTGCTTTATGTTTTAGGTGTGGCATCTTCTTCTGGTATGAGGAAGTATCCTCCATGTCTATACGAGGTTGGGAAAACCCCGATTCAAGGCAGGAGCATGAACCATAGTTGTTTTCTGGCCAACCTTCAAACGATTAAAGAAGCTGTTGGGGAAGAAGTGTGGTCTGAGTTGAGGGAGTCTGCTATTGGAGTCATTTTTAAGCTGGAGGATATGGAATATATTTGGTCTGCGAAAGGTGTTCATTACTTCCTTGCCAATCAACTGGCCATCGACAGCAGGCATGAGATTTGGTCTTTGATAGATGTTATGCCCTTACGGTTCTCCTTATATGATTTTGGAGAGATTACAGGTCTAAACTGTGATCCTTTCGACAAGCATGACGTGTGGGATGTGGATCATCGAGAGTTTTGGTTGGAGATGAAGGTTCCAACATTAGACAGACCTACATTGAAAGAGCTACGAAAAGTATTTCGAATTTGTAGAAACTGGTCTCAAGAGAAGCGGGTGATGGTCGGTTTGTTGGGTCTTCTAAGCATCGGTATATTTGGAATTTTAAGCAACTCCAGAATACCTTTACATTGTGCTAAAAGAGTGATGGACACTGCAGCTTTCCAGCGATATCCATGGGGTCGGATTGGATTTAGCAGCCTTATTGATTCCATTAAAAGGATCACATTTCATGGAAGGAAGAGTTACACAATTCATGGTTGTGTTCACGCCCTCTTGATATGGTTTATGAGTTTGTCCCTGGTATAGGAAAACAATATGGGAATAGGATAGAGGGAGCTGAAGTTCCTCTTCTGTCATGGGGTGGATCTCGTACCCGTATCAACTTCCCAGATTTCTGTGCTCAAAGAAACTTACTAATCTTGTAAATTATTTTACAGGTTCGTGTGAGGCATATGATTATGAAGCCAATGGAAGAAAGATATCCAAAGTGGGCGAATCATGAAGTCGATACTGAGCTCGACAACTTGATAAAAGACATACTCGATGGTCAGCTAAATGAGCAGTTTTGGAATGTAACTCCAACTACCAAATTTCCCGAGAAGAGAAAATTTGGTGTTGCCTCATCTGATATTCTGAATGTCAGTCCTACTAAGCGACATAAGGGAAAAGAACCTGGTCAGGGAGCTGAAGCATCTGATATGGTATGTATAAAATTTCCTTCAGTTAATGCTATAAACACATTTTCTATTTTTCACTGACATGGTTCGGTTTTGAATTGAAGGTCGCAGCTCACAACGTTGCTATACTTGGTTTAGTTGTGTCACTTACCAAACTCACTGAAAAAATAGGAGGCATGGATGTTAGTGTAGCTGATAAAGTTAGTAAAACTTTAGAAGGTACCATACAAGATAAGGTGGATGCTGCAGTGGGTTCTACTAAGAATGAGTTTCTAAAGAAGATCGCAAGTTTGGAGGAAGATGTGAAGTTTTTTAAGAACAAGGCTGATGTAACCATTCCTCAAGGTGTGGCCGACTCAAACTCTGGAAATTGCAAGGCTTACGAGGATGATGATGATGCTTCTAGCAATGAATTGGTACGATCTCCTTATTCATTGTTGTATGTTTTTTTTTTTTTGAAAAAAATGATCACTATTGAAGTTGTTTAATACTTCAGTCATGGAAGATTGAGAAGAAAATCAGTTCGCTTGATGGCTTGCCAATTCAATGTATTGTTAAAAAGGAAAAGAAGGCAAAGAAGACGATGGAGAAAGAGGAGCTCAAGACAAAGGAGGCGCCACTTAAAAAAGTGAAAACAGAGAAGAATGATGAAGTGCTAAAGAATGAAGTGAAAACCGAGAAAAATGATGAAGAACCACTTAAAAAATTGAAAACAGAGAAGGATGAAGTGCCACTGAAAAAAGTGAAAACCGAAAAGAAGGATGAAGAACCACAGAAAAAAAGATAAGAAGAAAGCATTTGCCATCCCTCAGTTGAATGACGAATCTATGTCGACTCAAGAGTGTGAAAATCATCTGAAATGGGAGAAGACTGAAAAGTTTAGGCAAGTGTTGGAAGCAATTGCTGCCAGTATTGAGGAGCCTACACGTAGACGTAAGCCCCAGTTGAAAAAGACTCAAGTCATAAGTGGAGTCACTGTTTCCAAGAAGGCGTATGACCCATTTGCTAAAGCCGAGGCAGGAAAATTGCACAAGGTTTTGGACTTCATTAAGCAAGATTTGTAAGTTAGAAATCCATCTTATCTTCTTTGCAAATTCTTCTGAAATTGGAACAACATCATATTTGGGCATAACAACACTGGAATAGGCGTTGTAAAGGTATTGCTTCCGATAGTAATGGTGACAAAGTGATATACGTGATATCTTTCTAGCTTCCGCAGCAGCTATAGCATGAGCACATGGTAGCTTCTCCAAATCAAATCTCCGGCAAGAGCCTGTCTTCTCGGTAAGATTTACAACATGTAAATATGAGACTCCCATCACTTGTGACTGATGGATGTCAATCGCATGAACCTTTAAAAGATTAGCAATAGGTATACGGCCCTGGAAAAATGGTAAATTTTAGTATATTAGACTGTTCTTCAGACCATGAGTAAACTAGATTTCTTGATTATAAATAGATTATCTCTAGCAACTTCTCTACACCACGAGTGAGAGAGGTTTTCATCATGTCTGCATCATGTTTTCTTGTTGCAAACCAACGTGTCATCATTAATCGGATTGCCTCTAGAAGGCGAACAATTGGCAAGCTTCTCACATCTGACAAAGCTCTGTTTATGGATTCAGCTATGTTACTTGTAAGGATGTTGTAACGATTACCTCTAAAATGAGCTCTTGCCCATTTGCTTATATCAGCACGTTCCAAATATGCATGTAAAGCTGGATTTAACTGTTTGATCGTCTCGAAGGTCGCTTGAAACTCTGTTAACCTAAAAGAGTATGCAACTTGTTTTACTAACCCAAACAGATCACGCCCTCTCTACCGTAACAAGATGTTCTTATATAAGTGGTAAGTGCATATTCCCCTGCTAGCCAATGAATAGACCACTGAAATAGCCTTCCCTATTGATTTGTGTCTATCAGAAATCAATGCCAAGCCTTCATCATCAGGTATCACACAACTGAGTTGGCGGAAAAACCATGTCCATGATTCATCATTCTCGTTGTTAACAACCACATATTCAATTGGAAAAATTTGAAAATTACCATCCTGCAATGTAGCAACGAGAAGCGTTCCTTTATATTTTCCTTGCAAGAAAGTACCATCAACCACCACAACATTCCTCATATATGGGAAACCAGTAATGCTCGCGCAGAATGCAAGAAATAAGTACTTGAACCTATTGTTTGCATCGGTTTCCAGTGTGGTTAAAGTCCCAGGATTCGCCAATCTAATCCTATGCAAGTAAGTAGGTAATTCTTGGTATCAACTCTCTGATGAACCCAATACGAGATCTCTAGCAACCAGAAGTGTACGACAAGCTTTCCAATAGTCCATCTGCAATATACAATAAATTAAGACCAATGTAATATGAATTAAGGCCAGATAATACAGTAATTTGATGGAAAAATTCAATCCATTAACCTTGATTCCGAAGCTCAAGTTCATAGCAGTAGCAACATGACATGGAAAAATATTCTTATCAACCCCACCAACATAGTCTTTGTACAAGAGTCCAAGAATCTCAGGAGTTGCTTGTCGAGAACGAGACGAACGCTCTGTTATGGAGCATGAATGTTCAGCTACATATACTCGGATTGTAAACTTTGTAGATTCACCTACTGGTGTAGCTCTAAGCATCCAGGTACAATCTTTTTAACCAACATTTTACACATAACAACTCACGCGTAGATTTGACCACATCAAAATCGAACTTTTTGACGACTGAAAAAATCTTCAGACATCTCTCCAATGCATCTTTTGACTCAAATGTCAGACCTACGTTAAAGTTAAATGAGCTCAAGTCAATCCTATTCTGTGGAGAATCTATCTCTTGTGTCTTTACAACAGTTCCGGCACTCGTATTTGGAGGAGATCCCTCATCGTCTTGTACTTTCACAGGAGGTGTATCCGTATTTCCCTTCGACAGATTACGTTGTTGAAAAAGGTACGCCAGATCCAACTCGTGGTCTGCGGAGTCAACCCCGTAATATTTATATATGATTTTCACAAAATATTCATATCTAGTTTTCTCCTTGGCTGTGATTAATTTACTGCCTTGCTCATTGTCCACTTCAAATAACCACTTCTTCCTTTTGAATTTCCACTTTCCACAAACGAGAATGATGTGATCCATGTTTCTCTAAGCAATAAGAATTAAAACAAGCCACCATGAAAAGGAACAACTTGATAAGGAAGAAAAGAGGGGGGTGAAAGAGATGATGACAATTACAAAAAATGACCTACTCGTGGTCTTAATTCACTAAAAATAAACCAAAATCGGAATTGCAGTAAACCGGGTTTAATTTTAAAAATTTAATTTGGTTTAGTAAAACCCAGAATTAATGGAACAAATCTGCCACTTTGTAAATTTAAAAGTCTGCCACCTCATAATTCAACAAGTCGGCCGAGTATATAAATCGGTTAAATATCTTTGCCATACGAAACTTAATCGATCACAAAAATCTGTCATTTCTAACAAATCTGTTGTGTCAGCCTACAGACATATTCCAAAAATCGGTTTTCTATACAAATCGGACAAAATAATTCTACCATAGAAATAAATCTGCCGATTTAAAGAAAATCTGCCACCACACTTATGATAGATTATATTTTCATACCCGACTTATAAAACCGACTTAATGTGCGACAGATTTATTTTTCCGAAAACAAATCGGCCGACGGCCTAATTTGATGGGTATTTTGGTAATTTTTTTGTTATAACTACAGCCAAGGACATTTTTGACCAGAAAACATTCTAATAATTTTGAAAAACAATTGAGCCATTCTAGTAAATACACCATTAATTTGAGTCATTCTAGTCACTTTCCCTAATAATATATGGAAAAATAAATATATTTTCTTGATCGAATTAATATTTTGGTCTTTAAAAATTTTTTTTTAACTTTGTTGTTAATTACATAATTTGTTTAATGATGAACTGATCTCATTTTTAAAAATGTTTTAGGTCAAAATATCACTGACCGCAAAGAATCTAACATTTAGGTCAAAACATCTCGGGTCTATTTGGTTACAATGAAACTATGGTAGCTTGGTTTTATATCATGATTTAGAAATTTAAAAATTAACCAGATTTTGATCCGTGCTTAAAAAGCGCAGATTTATTTTTGAAATAAAACAAATTCTTCTAAATGAATTTTTATATAAGATAATGTATATGTTATACATTTTTCCAGGTGACCGAACCGTACCAAACTGAAAAAAAATAATCGATCATATCATATATTTCTGGAACCAAAAAATAGAAACCGAATCGAGAACCAAATGGGTATTTAAATTTTTTAAATACAAATTATATACCTACAAATATTAATTATATATAATATTTAAATACTAAATATCCTAAAATATTATTTATAAACCAAATTAGGCAAAAATAAATTACCCGAATATTTTCTATTCAAAATAGTGAAGATATTCAAACTATCTGATATTTAAATTGTAGGATAGTTTACATTTAAAATTAAATAGAAACATATCATATGCATTGTTAGAATTTGTAAAATAAATAAACATATATACTATTAAAATCTCCAACCCATTTAGACCCATTTTATTTTTATATATACAATTAATCATTTAGTTCATGTATAAAAATGCAATATCAAATTTTAATAATTGATTGCATGTAATAAACTAAATCAATGTTTCGTAGTTGAATATTAGACACCAAAGATTTTTAACTTCCAATTTATGTAAAGATATTAAATATATTAAAGTATATAGAGATTTATTGTTAGGGTAATTATATAGTAGATTATGGAAAGTAATAAATGAGTTCATTTAAATTATAAAGTATTTATATAGTTAGAGAAATATAAGGGAAGACCAAAAAATGTTAGTCTAATGAAAGGGTCCAAACAATTTGTATAAGTAGATTTTTTTAGGATTCCTTCTCTTTCAATAGTATTGATTATGGTTATGAGAAGTTTACGTTGACGTGCCAATCCTATCTATCTTCAATATTTTTCTCTTTTTGTGTATTTTTTCATTTTGGTTATTGCTTGATAAAAATATTTATTTTGAAGTTTATTCTCATTTCGTTTGTTTGTTTTGGCCTAAGATTTAGATAATTCTTAAGATTTAATATAATTAAAGGGACACATACTTAGGTTAAGATCTGCACTTTTTGCAGAATAAGTATTTTATATTTATTATTTATTTTTATGTTTTTCTGCATATTATAAGAAATTAATAAGATAATAAGTATATATATTAAATAACTGAGAAATCAGTTACTATTATGTAATAAATTGACGTGTGCGTATAAATCTAACGATCTCTCTTGTTTATTCGCAATATTTGTATGTATTTTCATACGATGTATAGTTTAATTTAAACGATATGAAACACACACACACACGCACACACACACACATATATATATATATATATATATATATATATATATATATATATATATATATATTATCATAAAACCTATTAAAATAAAATTATTTCTTCATATGCTCTTATAATAATTGTATATTAATATAGAAATTTTTTTAACCTTGATCATAAAAGCTTATGTGAGACTTTTAACAGTTTTAGTAATTTATACTTGTTTGAAAAATTTGAAATACAACAAACACAAATAAATCAAGATTTTCTTTAATGATTAATGTAATTGTGTAATTTATTTTAATAATAAAGAAATAAAAAAAATGATAAAAGTATACAGTTTGTCATCAAATCTTTATTTTTTAAAATTATTAATTTTCATATATATATATATATATATATATATATATATATATATATTAATCACATTAGGTAATTCCATAGAGTTTATTTAAAGAAAGCCTGCAGAACAATAAATATTTGATATATGCGACCAACTATAGTCTGCGAAATATTATATTGCTAAAGAGTATAATGTTTAGACTATAGTTTATATAAGTTTCTCTAGAATCCTTCTAAACTGAATTAGAAGTCATAGAGAGCTGCCACGTAGGATAAGATTATTTTTTAATTAATACAAACTTAAGGTTATATGTTTTCAAATGTTTCTCAATTAATATATAGGGAATATCTAAGGGTTTAGAATATCCTTCCTTAATCTATTGTATCCTTATACCCTCCCTCAAATTGGAGGTAGTTCCTTGACACCAATCTTGCGTCTTAATTCGGAACTGCAGACGAAGCAACGGCTTTGTAAGCGAGTCAGCTAGCTAGCTAGCTGGTCTTTTTTTTGTAACATGTTATACACACAATGTCCTAGTTTGAATATTTCCACGTACAAAGTGATAATCAAGAGCTACATGTTTTATCCTAAAATGAAAGACCGGGTTTTCACATAGATACAGTATGTGGTTTCGACATTATCACAGTAAATAACAGGTGAGGTAGGCAGTTTGATACTGATTTCAGATAAGAGTGATCAGATCCATCGAAGTTCTGAAACTGTGTTGGCCACAGCTCGGTATTCAGCTTCCGATGATGATCTTGCCACGCTTCATTGTTTCTGCGAAGACCATGAGATCAAACTGCCACCTATGTAGATTACATAAGCATTTGTGGAGATCTAATAATTAACATCACTTGCCCACTCTGCGTCTGAGAAGGCATGGAACATGAGAGGTAGTGGCACTCAAGAAAAGACCATGACATCTTGTTCCTGTGAGATTTTGCAAGATGCGCTTCAAGGCTTGCCAATGGAGATCTGTCGGTCGATGCATGTATTGTGAGAGCCGGTTAACTGCGAATGATATGTCCGACCTTGTGCGAGATAGATACTGAAGACTCCCTAGAACCACATGATACTCTTTTGGGTCCTTGAGAACTGTACCGGAGAGTAGTGATAGCTTTCGCATGGAAATCATCGGAGTCTTGACAGGTTTTGCATCGGCCATGTTCAGCTTGTGAAGAAGATCAGTAATGTACTTCTTTTGCCTCAGATGAAGTCCTTTTGGTGATTGTATAGCTTCAATTCCCAAAAATAACTCAGGACACCAAGGTCTTTGAGTGAGAATCGAGAGCTGAGAGAAGCAATGATGGCTTGTACAGACACCAAATCCCCTGCAAGTAGTATATCATCTACATAGACAAGTATATAAATGCAGCTGTGTCCTTTGTTGTAGATGAAAAGAGATGTATCAGCCAAAGAATTAGTGAAACCCGATTGCAGGAGAAAATTGCGGATCTCAGTATACCATGCATGAGGCGCTTGTTTGAGGCCATATAGCGCCTTATTCAAGCGAAAACATCGTGAGGTAGATCCTTATCAATAAACCCAGTGGCTGATAAACATATACTTCATCCGTCAAGGTTCTTTGAAGAAAGCATGATTGATATCAAGCTGGTGAATGCTCCAGTTCTTCTTCACAGAAACATCAAGACCAGGCGGACTGTAGTCGGTTTTATAACCGGACTGAAAGTCTTAGTGTAATCCAGACCATATTGTTGATTGATTCCTCTCGCATTGTAGCTTTCAGTAGAACCATTCGCACGATATTTATGTGTAAAAATTTACTTACAAGTAATGATGTTTTGCAGGATTATTTGGTTCTGTTAAGTCCCATGAATGATGCTTGACTTGAGCATTGTATTCCTCACACATAGCATTACGCCATTTGGGGTCTTTAAGAGCCTTTTCCATAGTCGAAGGTATCTTCGGGTGGGGTTGCTGTTTAGTGGCCATGAGGGTAAGTCTTTATTTGGGTTTGGTGATTTTTTTTTTTTGACGCTAATGCGCATGGGATGGATGTTTTTTGGTTCAGTTGGTTGAGTGTTTGGGATTGCTTCTGAAGTGGTAGAGGATGGTGGATGAGGATTAGATTGCGGTTATGGGTGGTTTATGATCTGGACAATAGTGTCCAGTTGTGTAGATGAGGTTTCAGGCTGTAGAACAGGTTGAGATTAAGGTAGTGTTGGTTCTGTGACTGTGGCAGAGTTGTTGGAGGCGCAGCTGGTGTTGTAGACGCGGCGGGAGGAGGTGTTGGATTCGTTGCAGCAGTAGGTGAAGGAGTCTCATTACTCGGGGCCATTGTTGAATGATATTGTGTCGGCAACACTGTTAAGACCAGTCTTACACTCTGGTTGACAGCCATCTCTTTCTCTGTTTCAGTCTCAGTTTTCATCATGTTTATTGGCGTATGGAAAGGTAGTCTCGACGTACTGCACATGCCTCGACGTATAGATGCGTCATGTCTTAGGTTCCAGTCAGAAATACGCACTTTGCGTCAAAGAATATCCCGAAAATACACACCTTGCAGATCTGTCTTCGAGTTTATGTGTTTTGTATGGACGGAGCCAAGGGAAACACAAGCAGCCAAACACTCGAAGCTTCTTATAGTTAGGAGTTTGATCGAAGAGCTTTGCATAAGGAGAAGCTCTCGCCAGAAGGTCGATTGGTATTTTGTTATCAAATAGAGGGCTGTTGCAAACACATACGGCCAGTATGTCTTTGTTAGAGAAGATTTACCAAGAAGCGCAAAACCTGTGTCTACTATATGTCAGAACTTTCTCTCTGAGATACCATTGTGATCTGGAGTATGAGGAGGTATGCTGAGATGTGAGATTCCTTTTCAGAAAGATATGATTGCGAAGCAATATAGTCTCCCTCATTGTCTGAATATAATGTCTTAACTCGGCACCGAAACCAATTTTTGACCAATGGTACAAACCCCCATGAAAACCTCCTTGACTTGTGATTTTCTCTGCAATGGATACAGCCATGTGTATCTGGTAAAATTATCCACAATAACCAGATAATACTTGGCGTTATCAGTTGAGATAATCAAAGATGTCCATACATCACTATATAAATACTCAAGAGCATGATGAGAAGAAATCATGTTTGACTGAAATGGAAACTTGCGACTTCTTTTTATTTTAAATTATACAGGGGTATCATGGCCCCACAGAAGTGGCCTAGACTAGTGACGTGTTGCCACATGTCGGTCTCCTATTCCTGGCAATGTCGAAATGTTAATTCCCCAGTGGCAGGGACTCGAACTCTGAACTTGTGATTATTGTTGTAACAATCAGAACACGAGAACTTGTTTTGAAGAGAATACCAGAACTGAAAGATATGGATGTCCGTGACGTGCATGGCAAGAGTAGAGATGAGTCTTAGGAGAAGGATAAGCCACGAGAAGAGTGATGTTGCTTTTGTTAACCGGCCACTCATACAACTCATTATTAGTTCGCCCTGGGAGTAACTAGGCCCCTATGTTGAGATCTTTCACCTGAAAATGTGCAGGAAATAATACCACAGAGACACGATTAGTGTTTCACAATCGATAGATAGAAATCAAATTCTTTTTGACATCAGGAACATATAAAAGTTCTTTAAGTTCAAGAGGAAAGATGGTGTAGGAAGTAAACCAGAACCATTATGAGTAATTTCAAGACCTGTTCCATCAGCGACTTAGACCTCTTCACCACCTGAGTACTGTTGATTCATCGATAGGTTTGCAAGATCTGTGGTTAGGTGATGAGTTGCACCACTTTCGAGGATCCAGTTACGATTGTACTGCGGTACTTTGGCAAGATTAGCTTGTTGCTTCATCGATGGTGTCTATGGACAGCAACGAGCCGAGTGACCAAAAACGCCACATACTCCTCAATGTTCTTTGATCCTTTCGTCCATTGATCTAGTTGTTTTTTTTAGCTGCTTCACATGATAACAGCTCGATTTAGCATAAGTGGAAGCAAGTGTGCTCCTGATCTAAGCAGAATTATTCGTGGCTGAGAGCATGGGTTGAACCACGATGGATATTGCTCCCACTACTGCACTGTAGATAAGCCTATCATGGCGTTTACAGATTTCATACGCCGGGTTTGCAATGGTGTCTCTGTTGGTGGTGATCTTTGGTGATGGCGTCGTCACTGTACCATCAAGATAACCCAACAAATCATAGGCATCCATCAGTGGATGAACTTTGGCGATCCCACATCAAAAAGTTGGTTTATGTTAAACTTATTACAATCGGCATGTTAACTATGAGAATAAGGCCGTGTCTGAGACGTTAATTGTGTCTGAAGAAGATGTCGACATGGCCAATGAAAGGGAGAAGAAGAATTGAAGAGGGAGGCGTCCATGAAAATTTTTCGTCTTTAGGTCTAAAGGTATCAGTGCTCTGAAACCATATTATGGAAAGCTTAATCTTCATTATACACAAGGATTTAAAATATATAGATATATTTCTAACGGTTTAGAATAACAATAATTATAATTAAGTCCCTTAATCTATTGTATCCTTATTAAAAGGACACTTGATAAGCACAATGTAAACAAGAGTCGAGTCGCTTAATAACCACAACGGTCATAGATTAGTCATACAATATATAATGACTACGGTCATAGATTAGTCATAGATTAGTCATACAATATATTATCACAATATGACTACAGTCATGCTCATAGTCATGGATTAGTTACCAACATGCACTGATGATTTTGATTTATCACTTAAAAGGTGATAAGAGCTGGAGGTCATATTATCGAAAGAGACTCACACGAAGATAAGTAACGACGGAGCGACTAAAGTTGGTTAGAGTCGTTTGTGTGTTATGACAGTTATATAGACGTTGAGCTATTGTAAGTGTGAATAAGAGTAGTATAAATACTTGTGATTGTTAGCCTAGAATGGCGGCTTTTACAGATTCTGTAATTAGGTCCTCAAGGTTAATTCTTTCGAGTTTGGGCTTAATTCATTGTATTGGGTCAAGATGTTCAGTATATTGAATAACAAGTACTTTTCAGTATATCTGTCTTAAGATTTGGTGCGGTGAGCGAATCGAACTAACGCGACCACAAAGACAAAGATGACGAGATCGGGAGCTGCGGAGGAATCATTACAGAGAATTAACAATCGGGTTTTTATCGATGGCGGAGTTGAATTGGAAGTTCGATCAACTAGATGAGCGAGTCAACCGAATCGTTGTAATGAGTTAAACTAATATGAAAATGATTAAGTCGACAATGTAAGCATCAGAGATGAAGGACGATAAACTCGAAGAGATAATACAAGCGTTCATCGCATCATTCAATCAACGAACATCAGAGGGAAGAACAAGTGGAATCAATCCGATTTCAAAGTACACGTTTCAAGTACATAATCCTTCCTCGGAACACATATGATTGAATCTGAGGTACGTTATCGACGAATAGATCCTAGATCGGGGAATAGTGAAGGTTTTTACAAGAAAGTTGAGATGCCTCTGTTCTCTGGAGTGAATGTGTTTGATTGGATTGCTAAGTCGAAACGATATTTTCAAGTGACTCACAATAACAATGATAACATGATGGAGCTGGTTTCTATCAGTCTCACTGAAGATGCCTTGAGTATGTTAATTACGAGCTGGAATAACGTCCATTTACAAACTGGAAAGAGTTCAAACGAAGATTCTTGGCTCGATTCGCTGAATCTTTTGCGAAGACACCATGAAAGAGATTGTTTAGTATTCAACAAATTTGATTAAATGCAGACTATGTGAGGGAGTTTCAAGAATTGACTCATCAGGTTAAGTTAGAGGAGGAAAATCTGATAGACATATTATTCAACAGATTGACGCAAGAACTAAAGGAAGTCACTAAAATGAAAGAGCCAAAGACATTACCTGATCACATAGAAGCAGTAATGAAGATGGACGATAGTGAATTATGTCGTCTGTTGCAGTAATGAAGAGTCAAGAAGCTAGATTGGGGAAACAGACTATTGAGTACGAACCATGGTACAGTTGTGACATTAACTTCAGGGTGGAAACCACATCAAGTTCAGGGTAAGAAAAATAAGCAACCGAGGGTAAAACAAGGACCTATAAAGAATAATGATAAACGCAGTGCTCCAGTGAAACTGTCAAATAGTGAGTATAAGTTTAAGAACAAGCAGTTGCAAGTAATGGTATTGTGTCAGGGTTATGAGATGGAGTAAATAGAAGATGAGTTACATGAGGCCAGTTAAGGCGATGAGATGATGGAAAGTATTGAATTATCTCTACACTCGTTTCTAGGATGGTCTTCGCAAACTATAACAAAAATCAAGGGATATATTAGAAAGATCAGTGTAGTTGTTTTGATAGGCAGTGGCGCCAATCACAATTTCCTCTCACCTGAGATTGTGAGGAAAGCACATCTACAGTCTATAGATTATCATAACTTCACAGTGTTAGTGGGCACGAGAATCTCAGTACCAGGAAACAATATTTGCAAAAGAGTTTCTCTACAGCTGAAGCCAGTCAAGATAAAAACAGACTTCATAGTCTTAGTACCGGGTACAGAAAACGTGATTTTGGGCATTTATTCGTTGAGAACACTCTGGAAATGTGAGGTAGATTAGGAGAACCAAGAACTCTCATTCAAAAGTCCATTTTCAAGCCTTGTATTATTAGTTAAGAAGAAAGATGGAGGTTGGAAATTCTGTATAGATTAGAGAGCCGGGAACAAAGCGACTATACCAGACAAATTTTCCATTCCAATTATTTATCAATTACTAAATTAATTGAACAGTGCAGTAATGTTTTCAAAATTGGAAATACGATCTGGACACCACCTGATTCGGATGGTTGAAGCAAACATACAAAAAACCTTCTTTTCCACCTGAAGGGCGGTATGAATTTGTCTTTATGCCATTCGGTGTGAGTAATGCGTTCAGTTTCTGATGAATGCTATCTTCAAACCATTTTTGAGGAAACTTGTATTGGTGTTCTTCGATAGCATTCTAATCTATGGTCAGTCTGACGAAGAACACATCAAACACCTGGACTTGGTAATGCAACAGTTCGTTCAACATCAACTATTTGCAAATCACAAGAAATACCTCTTTGGTAAGAAACATGTAGAGGATTTGGGTCACATAATACCAGCAGATGAAGTGAGAATAAACCCTAAAAAGACAGTGGCAGTGACAAACTTGCCGACCCCACGCTCAGTGAAAGAATTGAGAAGCTTTTTGGGGTTAACTGGATATTACCGTCATTTTTCAAAGGATATGGCATGCTGAAAAAACCGCTAACAAGCCTTTTGAAAGCAGATAATTTCATGTGGTCTTGACTGGAACAAAAGGCGTTTAAAGAGTTAAAATTGGCTATGATCTCATGATGTACTGTAATTAACAAAGTTTCAGAAGCAATTCGTGGTAGAGTCAGACGCGTCAGGTTATGGATTGGGAGCAGTCTTGAGGCAGGAAAAAAAATGATAGCTTACTTCAGGTCTCACAGATAGAGAGAAATTAAAACCAATCTAAGAAAGAGAGCTTTTAGCATTAAGCAGTTCAACATTGGAAAAGCCTGATGGAAAAATTACCTCATGGGAAAGAAGTTTGTGGTACATACTAATCAGAAAAACCTGAAATTTCTACTAGATCAGAGGGATATCTCATCAGACTATCAGAAATGGTTAACAAAACTTATGGGTAATGACTTAAAAAAATTTTACGAAGCTGGGATTGAAAACAAAGTGGCAGACGGTTTATCAAGCCCGATGATAGACAGACAGTTAAATACAAAAGGAGTTTTGTGTCCATTGACAGTATATTCAGGTATACAAACGCATAACATATTTGAAGAAGGGGAGACAGACTCAGATATTCAGAACTTTATCAGAGAAATTACGAGATGGCCTATGACTAAAGAAGGGTATACAGTAATTTGTGGATGACTTTTTCATAAAGGCCGCCTATTTTCAAGATCATCAGTTCACATTCCAACGATACTTTAAGCGTTTCATGATGGAGTGATGGTAGGTCACTCAAAAATACAGAAAACAATAAAAAGTATTCAACAAATTTTTCACTGGCCAAAGATGAAGGAGGATGCGAAGAAGCATGTCTCGGAATGTACTGTGTGTCAGACAAACAAATACTCAAGTCTCAATCCAAAATGCCTTATTCAACCTATTCCTTTTCCATCACAGATTTTGGTCTGAGATTTCTATGGACTATATAGAGGGTTTACTGAAGTCTGAAGGGGTAAACGTGATACTTGTGGTGGTGGGTAGGCTCAGTGAATATGCATATTTCATAAGCTTGCGCCATCCATTCACAGCAACAACAGTAGCTGATAAGTTTATCCATGAAGTGGTTCGTCTCCATGGTTTTCCAAAGTCTATTATCTCTGTTAGAGACATAATATTTCTCAGCAAATTTTTGGTGTGAATGCTTCAAGCTAGCTGGTACAGAATTGATGTTTAGCACAACTTATCACCCTCAAAGTGATGGCCAAACTGAGGTGTTAATGTTCAACTGAAGTTTACTAGTCCTCTCATTTCTTTAACACATTTATCTGCAGTTGAATCTAGGTTCAAAAAAGAACATTAAGGTTATGAACTAACAAAGAAGAAAACGTCCAAGTGAGTGTACATGTTTATACAAAAGAAGAAATTTTTTGTAAGTTTAATGCTCCAATCACCAAAATCCATGTAAGAATGACCAGGCTGCATAAAGTTAAGTGCTATTGGTCCATACCATATACCATCCATATGCCCGATGTGTCTCTCGATTGTGTTGAGACTACTCGATAGAAATTCAAATGAAAGCTTGGTGACACCTCTCACTGCAGCACTTAGAAAATATGGCATTGTCAGTCACGTACATGAGCGGTTTCTTAAAAAAACGGTGCTTGGTAGGTGGTTATACTAATTCTACTATTCCTCATCACATAAACCATTTCCAGAATTAGAATATACACATAAACTACGTACTCTGTGTCAATTAATCATTTGGAATCTCAAAAAAATCAGTGAACTCATCGCTAATTTGAACCCATGTTTCTATCTTCTTGCTTTCAATTCCTCACTGAAGAGCCGAGAAAGGATTTTTTTTTTAAAATAATCTTTCAGCATACAAACTGACCCATAACAAGAAGAGAATATACTTGCGTGGAAATATCAAAACTCGAAAAAAAATTTCATTTCAAGAAGTTGTTCAAGGATCGACTGACAGGGGAATGGGGATAAGAATGGAGAATGATGTAAACTAATATATTAATGCACATGTTTTCTATAATGTTTTTCTCTTTTATAAATTTGAAAAGTTCTCCAAATAACACCTATATGGATGTGTATTTTTTATGAACTACTTCCAACTAAAAATGAAAGCAAAGTATTCTAAAATCCTTTTTCAAAATCTTCTTCGAAATTCTATTTAGTTTTGAGTAATGCTGGATTTGATAAAGTTTTAGAAGTTGATAATTGAATAACAGTGGATTTCAAGTGGTATTTAATGATTTCACATAAACTCCAAATTCAATAACACATGATTTGGAGAAAAATAAAGAATCATTAATTGAATAACAGTGGATTTTAGAATTAAACTCAAATCTCCTAAAGTTCTTAGTTCTATACATCTCCCCCCCCCTAAATGAATAATAAAAATATTTTAAATTAATAGTATAAATTAAAAATTTAGAAAGTAAAAACAAGGAAGAATGTTTTTTTTAACTACATCACACACTATTAAAATGGCTTATTTAAGCCTCCTCATGCTGCCACGTCAGCAAAAATAATGCTGATTCGTATTGGGCTTTTCGTTTTGGGCTTGAAATTATAAATTTGTGATTGATTTTCGACAGTCCATTCGGCCCAGATCCTGAGCCTGAAGTGTAACCTTAATTTGGCGATTGAATTTCAAGTCATTGTCGACTTACCTCCTTTCTTTTATGCTCTTTTGCGACTTTGGTGATTCAGTTTCTCAACCGAAGTCGATTCATCAACACCAATCCTTCACTCCATCACTCCATGCCCCTTTAATGGCTTCTCCCCCTTTAATGTCTCCATTTCGGATTCCTACCGAGTCTATTTATATGCTTTTCTCTTTTCAATTTTCCCACACTCTCAATGTAACGCATCTTCTCTTCCTCTTCAAACTATATTAGGTTTTCAATCGGTTCAGGCTCCTCTGAGTTTGGTGTAGCTAGAAGGAGCATCGTAACCAAAGGAAGCGAAAGGAGAGAAGGAGAGGGAAGAGATTAGGAAGGAAAGGTAGAGTCTTGGTTTCAGGGACCATGTTGATTGAGACAGAAACTGTTATTCAGAAACAGGTTTCCGCTATTTTGTCTCAATTTCATCTGAGAAAGTAATGATTTTAAATTTTTAAAAATTAAAAATCCTTTTTTTTGTGTGTGTGAAGGAACATGTGATAAAGCCAATGTGGAGAACGTTTGCGAGTAGTGTAAGTGGGATATGTAAAGGAGTATGAGCTGTGTTCTCTCCCATAACTGCAGAGATGGAGCCTCTTGAGATTGGGAAGAAGAACGAGAGTCTTTACGATTGCTATACTTTCTCACGGATCGAAGCTTTGCCATCAGGGTCTTCATCTGAGATACCGAGGAAGATCAATTTGGTTACTTTGAATCCTCATGGAGAGTTTATCCACAGTGATGAGACTGGTGTCCTTTGTTCCACACTAACGCCAGCCTCCAACAACTAATTCTTATAAATCGTCTTTCTTTATTCTTTCAATCGAAGACATGGACGGAAGCGTTTAGACTTCTTTTGTTTCTTAGCTTATATAAACTCATATTGATTTCTCTGCTACATGAGAAACCACGCAAAGCCTAAAAACACATCAACCAATAGCGACCATTTCCGAAAAAAATCCATCGGGAGGCTGCTATGGCTCAATCTTTTAGCGACGTTCACTGCTTAGCTGAATCAGAGCGCTCCATTTCCGTTTAGTACTTTTTCTGAAAGCAAGAAACAAAACTACAGGGGAAGTTTAATTTCTCTAGAGCTGCTTATGGTTGTGAACAGGTATGAGAACAATAACCTACAACGATTTGCGTTATTTTTATTGCTAATCTAATCGGAAACTGCTCTTTCTGTTATATTGTGCCCGCAGTTCGTCTATATTTTAGTATGTTACTCATCGGGTTTCGATCCAGTCCCATCAACGTGGATTCATTTTTCACCCAAGAAAATTCAATAACAATTATTGGAAGTTGGAAGTTCGTTGTAGATTGTTCTTCCTTCTCTTCTGGTATGTATCTCTTGCAATCCAATTTCTCTTTGCTTTTTTTTTTTTTGAAAAGTGCTTCTTTCTCTGTTGGGAATGTGAAATTGGTGACAACGTTTCCAGCTCTAGGTCATTTCGCTAAATATTTTGGATCGCTAAGATCACAAAGTTTCTGAGACAAGGGGTCGAGGAACATGCTGCGGTATTGGGATTTGTTGGAGCGCCTGGACACTGCACCAAATATATTGTGAGCTCTTTTATCTAATATACCCAAATTCATCACAGAGTACATTGTGTACAAAGTTGAGCACCTAGCTCACCGCATACAAATATCAAAATTCTTCTTCTACATTACCTTTCTTCTACCTTTGATATGTTCTTCTCTTAAAAATAAAATTTCTCTCTCAGTATGTGCTCGTGTTCTCTAGTTATCTTCATCTTGGTTAATATGATGTATGTCTTCTAAGTTGTGGTAAATATATAGTGGGCGCCAATAATGGTTGTAGATTTGTTGTTCATGAAGAAAAACGTAGAAATCTCATTGCATTAGAGATGGATACCTCTGTCGATGAACTCAAAAGAATGATTTCCCAGGATTATGAATACTTGAAATAATGGTAGTGTCGGGTTAAGTTTTTTGCCTGGCAATTTGATCAATACAGCAGCCCTAGTTAATATATGAAGTGATTGTTAAACAGAAATTGTTTTGGTTATACAAAGTAGAAAGCATCAGTTCAGTTGTGTGTGACATTTACACCTGCAACTGATATTGAGAAGAATAATCTCAATCATTTATTTGAATAAGCCGCCATGTAATTCAAACGATGGAGATGATCTGAGTCCGGCTGAGTCAAGGGATCCATTCAAACACCACATCTCTGACGTAAGTTCATGTTGATCATGTTGATATGGTGATATGGTGATGATGTAGACATGCACGAAAAAAAAGAATGCAACACAACGATGGTTTAGTTTTCTTAGGTGGATGCATTAAAATATCAGAATTTTTAAAGCAAAGTGCTCTGAAGTCTGCTATAAAAATATGTGCAATGAAGAACAACATTATTACAAGTTCTTTTGTTATTCAATCCCCTATCTATACTATCAAAACAGAAGTCACTTTTTTAAAGTGACCTTTTCTTTTGTAAGTATTTACAGCCGAATGCCACTGCATTTTTTTAAGATATGCTTTGTATCAAGGCGGTTTTACCCGAGTAAAACGGTTTTGACCCGATTCTGTTATATTGACAAAATCTTATTAGTCTAACCGTCCAGATCTTTCTATTTTGTGTATTTCATTCATATTTTGATCATTTACGGTTGTTTAGCTGTTATATAATTTTTTTCATATTCTATATATCTCATTTCATTGTCTACTTTGTATAAACCTTTTCAGTTAATGATATTTTAAACTTATTCCAATTTTGTATACTTCAAATATAACTTAATGTTTATATTCTTCATAACCTTTTTAACATTATTTTCATGTGCATTTTTTTGCCATGTTTATGTATTTAAGTAAAACATATTCCTATTTGTATACAAAATTCCATTAAGTTTTGGCGTATAATAATTTAGCATATAAAACTGACCATTACTCCATCAGAAAAGAAGTTACCATTCAAGATGCGGAGAAGGCAGCTACCTATATCTGTGGCCTTTGCTATAACCATCAATAATAGCCAGGGCCAATCTCTCTCTCTCATGTTGGAATATTTCTCCCTCGATCAGTGTTTTCTCTCGGACAACTATATGTTGCTATCTCCAGGGGCACATCCAAAAAAGGTTTGAAGATACTTATTGTTGATGAGTATGGAAAACCTCAGAAAGAAACACAAGATGTTGTTTTCAAAGAGATATTTCAAAATCTCCGACTTTGTGATTTCTTTTTTTTTTTGTATTTTGACTAATACATTATTTATTTTTGTTGTATTTGAAAACATTTTCGTGTTTTTAGGAAAAGATTTTACGCAATTAACTTTTGAATCTTAATATTTATATACTTATTACCGTATATACTTAACAGTCAAAACTCAAAACTTTTATACAATTACGTTTAGGCCCAGAATTTTTTTTGAATGGGCTTCAACAACTAAAAAAATATTTTGAAATTTTCGGGCCCATAAATTTGATTATATTAAACCTTAACATGTTTATGTACATTTTGACTTTCAATATAAACTATCCATGAGGAAACTCTTACAACCAAATATAAATTCAAGGCCCATAAGAAATATAGGGTATTGATGGCTCTTTAACAACTAATGAGATAATTTGTTCCAGAAAAAAAATCTTTATTGTTTTACAAATAATTATATACATTTGAAAGGAGATTATATCAGTATATATTTGATAAAGTTGTTAATTGTTTTATTAATTATTATGTTGCGTATTAAATATAGCATTAAATTTATTGAAGAATTTTTGTCGTCAGCATTAAACTGATTTAATATCGAACATAATTTATTTAACAAGTATTTTATAAAAATAGTTCTATATATATGTGGTGGATATTTCTGTCCTGAGTATATATTTTTGGTGGAAATTTTTATGCTTAACGTATCTAACAAGCTTTTTAGGTTATCTATGTAAAGCTAATGATGATATTTGTGATATGACAATACCATCTTCTGAAGTGATTGAAATAAAAATGAAGTCTTATGATTACCTATAGTATATAGGTTATCGATCTTTATAATTATGATCCGTATTATAATGTAATACATTACACAAATTAATTTATGATATTTTGATATATTGTAAGGCTATACTATTGTTTTTCTAAAAAAGGAAACAATAATAACATTTTATGATTTGGTGTGTATTTGTCAATTGCTTTATATAGTATTGATTTTCAACTTTATAACACATATAAAACAATTTATTTGTGACAACAACATATATTAAAGTATATTAATTTTTGCACATTTGCTGATTAATAATCATGACATTTTAGAAAAATCATATTTTTAAAATATTGTTTCTTTTACCAATAAAAAAAATGATAACCCTAAAAAATCTTCGGTTAACATTTTCTCCTATATATACTCTCCTTCTCACTTTCTCAAAAACCCTAATAACTTCCAACATCTCCCAAGATCGACTCTCCAGATACTTTTTAGTAAGTTTTACAATTTTCTCTACCTTATTTTCCTATTAAATTCGTTGATAGTCATAGTTTAGGTTGGGAATATAGTCTTAGATGACTTTGAATGTTGATAATTATTCTAGATCATGATTATATTTAGATGTTATCGTGAATGCATTTTTTTATATAATTTTGGCTGATTATTGTTGTTACATATAGATCTTTGCTTTTCATGTTCCTTTTTTATCGTAACCGGAATTTTTTGGTCTTTGAACATGTAGCAAAATATCTTTGATTCAGCTATTCATCTACATCTTAGAATCTGTTTATAAATATGTTTTTTTCATATATTTATCCTGAACGATTGTCTTAGGTTAGTTTATCGTTTTGATTGTTTAATGATATTTTTTACTTTATAATTTGTTTAATTATAGTCTCATTTTGTCATTGTAATCGAAATTAAAAAATCTTAAAACATGGAGAATCTACTCTTCATGGAAAGTAGAGAATTGAAAATTAAGCATCTAGTGGTTGAAGAATCTGACTCTTCTGTTCATATTGGTTTCAACAAAGGCAAAGAGGAAACCCCAGAGCATTATCGTGCTCTTCTACGTATTTACAAGGAGTTTTATGAAGGTGTTAAGGCAAAACATGTTGAGGAGGTTGAGGTTGAAAAGCTTGAAGCGAAGATTAAGGTACTTAACAAACTGGAGAATGTCTATGGCCCGATTAAGGAGAAAGAAAAGCTTGAAGAAGAGCATCCTTGCACAAGAAAGGTTGGCTGAGGTGAAAGTGCCAAATCTCGATTGGTGCAAGTTGGGTGAATCCTAGTTGGGGAATAGATCTCCCTTATATAATAACAAACTTCGGATTTTAAGTATGTTTCTTTAAATATTGGATGTAATGGACATTTTCTGGTAATGTATAATTATGCATCATTTTGAACTTTATCTAATGTTATATAATTTCGTTTTCTGTTTTAATTTATCTAATCACATTATATAGTATGCTTGATTAATATTTATTTCTATCTAATCATCGATATATCTGGATGATATATTCGTATGCATAGCATTTTAGTTTTTTTTTCCTTATTAATGCCTTAATTTTAGTTTATCCAGGAAACTTATTAAATATCAAACATAATATATTAAAAAGGTTGTATCTATTTTAACCGAATAATTAATAGTCCAGAAAATCAGGTATTAGAAATACATTTAATATTTTGGAATTGAATTAATTTTTTTTTTTGATTTTATAGAAAACTTTGTTAACAAGTTATTTAAGGTTTCAAGGTTTGTAATGATGATATTTTTGTGATGATAGTGCTTACTTGTGATTTGACTGATTTAGAGTTCTATTTTTCAAATTATATTGCAGTCAAATATATATAGTTTTGTAATGATGTCCGGTGATTATAAATATATTAAAAATTAAACTTATGATATTCTTTGAAGTTTCATATCTTTAAAAAGATTCAAACATCAACAATAATAATAACTGATTATGCAACAAATCTGAATACTCCATAACCAACTATATTTGTTTTTCGAAATCAACAAGAATAATAACTGATTATGCAACCATAACTAATTTGTTTTTCAAAATCATTGAATATATTTGAAAGTTTGTTTTATATGAGTAGAACATAATACAGTTTGTTAAATATTCTCTTACTTATTATGTTGCGTACCAATATCGAACAAAATAAATTGATATCTAATTAATTGTATCTATTTAAGTTGGTGTTGATTACAAATTTATTAATAGTCCAAAAATCAGTTCATAGAATAGACCTTTAGCATACCCTGAATTATAGATAAATAAATTATTTTATTCTTCTGATTTAATTTAATATTTATATTTTATGCTTATCGTATTTAACAACCTATTTAGATTTTCTATGTTAAGATAATGATGATATTGTGATATTACAATACAATCTTCTGAATTGATTGAAATATAAAGTTTTAGTTTCGCAATTATATATAGGTTATAGGTTATAATTTTGTTTCATTTACCAATAAAAAATTATAATCTCTCCACTAACAAAAACTCTTCGATTAACCTTTTTTACTATATATACTCTCCTTCTCTCTTTCTCAAAAATCTAATAACTTTCAACATCTCCAGGATCGACTCTCCAGATACTTTTTAGTAAGTTTTACAATTTTCTCTACTTTAGTTTCCTATTAAATTAGTTGATAGTCATAGTTTAGGTTGAACATGTTGATAATTGTTCTAGATCATGATTATATTTAGATGTTATTGTGAATGGAGTTTTTTTTCTATAATTTTGGCTGATTATTGTTGTTACAAATAGATCTTTTCTTTTCATGTTCGTTTTGTATGTTAACCGTTATTTATTTTTCTTTGAACATGTAGCAAAAGATCTTTAATTAATTTATTCATCTACATCTTAGAATATTTTTATAAATATGTTTATTTTGATAATTATGAACTGGAGTATTGTCTTAGATTAGTTAATCGTGTTCATCATTTAATTTGTTTTATTTATAACTTTTTTTAGATGTTAATCTCATTTGTTATTGTAACCGATATGTAAATATATTTAAACATACATAATCCACTCTCCATGGCAAGTAGCATAGACTTATAGATGAAGGAGTCTGTTGTTGAAGACTGGGACTCAAATTTCCAGTTTGGTTTCAACCAAGGCATGCATGAGACTAGAGAGAACTACCGTTATCTCCTTCGTCTTTTCAAGGAGCGCTATGAAGGTGTGAAGGCCAAACATGCGGAAGAGGTAGAGGTTGAGAAGCTCAAATGCGAAGATTGAGGTCATTGTCCAGGTGGAGAAGGTTTTTGGACAGATTAAGGAGAAAGAAAGGCTCGAAGAAAAACTAATCCTTGCAAAAGAAAAGATGGCTCAGGTGAAAGTGCCACCATATCCAGATTGGTGCAAGTTGGGTGAAGCTTGGTTGTATGATTGATCTCTCTTCATAAATAACAAACCTTGGCTTTTTTTTATGTGTCTTAAAATTTCGGATGTAATGTTTATCTATTTTGAACCTAATCTTATGTTATATAATTTCGTTTTCAGTTTCATTTGCTATATAATTTTAGATTGTGTTATGAATCTTAATTAGCCTTGCAAATCATCATATTTTGCTGATAAATTCGTTTAGGCATAGCATTTGATATATTGATATTGATGACATGAATAGATTTATAAAAATAAATGGTATCTAATTGTTTAACATTTCTGAAATCATATTTCAGAATCGAATGATGTTTTAAACATTTATATATATTGCATAGGATCATATTTAATTTGTAAAATATTTAATATGATCATAAATCTATACATTTTGGAACAAATACATTTCTAAAACATGATAATCATTAGCGATTTTTGGACTAACAAAATATGTAATTCGGCCCAATAATGACAATATATCATACTTTTTCATATCATAACAAAACACTATTTATACTAAACCCAATTTTTTGGCTTCAGACCCAAATTGTTTTTGATAATTTTATACATATATCATTATAATTCTTTATTTTCAACATTTTAGTTCGTAATAATTAAAATTATCCATGCAAAATAAATTTTACATTATATTTGACATTTGGTGGTTATTTTATTATATAACATCAAATATATACAAATAAATAGTTTCCAGTCTTTCTCGAGTAAAATATTTCAAGGTCCATTTACGTTTTAATGAACCAAAACATATCTAAAACTCTCTGTTAATAATTTTAATATCCGTTCTCACAAAACAACTATCTATACAAAATCGTATTAAGCTTAAAAGTCATGTGAACATATATACCATCAAAACATATCCCGCGCTTCCAAAGCACGGGTCAAAATCTAGTCAATATTATTAAAACAAAAGCACATTTTATCTACTTGCAAGTAGTCTAGGTTAAAAAAATTATATTTATTTAATTTTATGTTATGTTACATACAACAAACTTAGTTATTATTAAACAAACACATAATATTAATATAATATTTAAATATATTCAAAATAAGATATCAAAAAGATACTCTTAACTACTTTTTCAAATTACATTTTAACAATATCTTTAATATATTTTCATTTTAAATATAAATATTTACTGTTTTAATATTATTTTAATAATAAAAAGGTAAAATAATAATAATTTAAATTACAAATGAAAATTAACTCATTTTGATTTATAGAATAATAAATAACCTTCTATAATATTTATATATAAATATTTCATATTTGTAGTTACCAATTACGCTAAATAATAATTATATAATAACTTAATTCTATTTTTTGTAACTAAATGAATTACATTTATAGAATAACAAAATACTACCATAAAATATTTAAAAAAGAAATAATTTTATATTTTAATATACATATCTAAATTTAAACATTAACGTATAAAAATAATATTTAATAATAATGTAACTGATACACAAAATAATAATAAACAAATTCTTCAAACCTCCGCTAATACTTAATAATATAATTATCATAGATAAAGTCATAAAATCGTTTTATATATAATTTTTTAGAAAATAAATATTAATAATAGCTAGTATTAATACTTAATTATATGATGAAACATGTTATTATTGATATTTTTAGGATTATAATTTTACGGGTTATTCCAAGAAACATACAAAATATTTATCAAATATAAAATTAATTTAACAAAATATAAAACATAATTTAAGTTATGCATGAGAATTCAAGTACCTATTGGGATACATAATATTTTGAATCAAAGCTAATTTGTATCACATCATAGGTGTCATAATTTGTAAGTAGGCATGTTTGTAAGTATGGATCAAATTCAAATATAACACGTCGGGTTTGGTTCTAATTTTACACATCCTAAAACTGATAAAGTAACAATATATTGTTCGGATTCATGTTATATTGGTTTGAAATCTAAAGTCTAAAACCAAAACAAAGAAAAAATACTTATTTTTATAGAATTGGATATTAAAGTAATTATTTAAAATTTAAATAATTAATTTTAAATATCATTTTAAAATCTATATAGAACTGAATATTTAAACTAGATATTTATGTTTCAAATATTTATATTTATGATTAATTTAGACATTAAGATCGATCCAGATTTTTTTCCAGGTTTTTTGGTTATTCGTTCGGGTCAGGCTAATAACACTTTGATTCGGATATATTTACCACCCTAAAAAACTCATTATGATATATTTTAGATTTTTGCCAGTTACGGATCCAAATTTTTTTTTTGTTTAAATTGAGTTTAGACGTCTAATTAAAGATTTTATGCACATGTCTACTTTATAAAAATCAAAAATGCAATCATATAAAATTTTCACCGAAAGATTATCCTGTATTTTTTTAAAAATACAATGTTTGATGAAATTAATGAATTAAACAAGTTATCCCACATTCTACATATATAGGAAATGCGATTATATAAGATTTTCATCAAACAAAAACCCGCGTTTTGTAAGCGCAGCTCAAAATCTAATCTTCTCTATTAAAAGAGAAGTACCAAATTTATCTACTATTTAGAAGTCATGTTGGACCATGTCATTAATTGTTTAATTTAACATATTTGATTGTTACATTAACAATTCAAATATATATTATTTTCAAAATATCTTAATAATTAATAAGGATATTAATAATAAATAAATTTAATATAACAAAATCTGTTGAAAAAATCTAACAAGATCTTACCAAAAAATTAAATATCTTTTTATAAAAGAAATATTTCGTTATTTCGTTATTAGATATAATTATAAATAAAACTAATAAATCATATATTTAAAAAATTAGTTATATATTTATAAAATGAAAAATATACCCGTACGAATGTTTGGGTGAAACTCTAGTATATAGTAAAAAAGAAGCATTTTTAGTAATGCGTTCACACTATATTTGTTAAGTATGCTCACATGTCGTCTTCACAATCATTTAACAATTAATGTATTCACACTCTAATTTTGTTAACTACACTGCAGTCAATTTAATGTGTTCGTATTCTATTTTTTTCAATGAGCTTATTTTTAGTTCATGCATTTTTAACATTTGTAATAGTGAACTGAAATTAAGTAAAATATATTTGTACAACTACAGAATGATATCATTTTAAAAGAAATAATTAAAAAATCATTAAGATTTACATCAATTAAAATTCTAGAATGAGTATGTTCTTAGAAAATGAAAATTTCATATGTTTTTGAACTTTAATATGGTTGAGGTTTCTCTTCACGAAAGAAACAAATATTTATGATTGGTTATGAATTAAGAAAACTGAAATAAAAACACTACACACGAAGTCGGATCTTTAGTTTAGCCAAATATTTATTTTCTTTACGAAGTGTTCATATCATACCAAGAATTAGAAACATAATCAGATTACTAAAAAAATCAAAAATCAGGAAAGTTTTAAAAGAAAATAAAATTTCTAATAATCGACTGAAAACAAAATTCAGGTGACGAGTGATGAGATCATATTATTTTACACACAACTTTAGCCCATTTCTCTCAATTGTATAGTATTTTTTACTATAGTTTCCAAGAATTTGTTATAAGAAAATACATGTTATTGGTTATAGCATACGTCAATTTTGCAATATGCCCAACAATATTGACAGGATGTCCAATCATTTTTATTTATCTTAAAGTATGGTCTAATGATTATGAATGTTACATAATCCAAGATATTAGTTTTACTTTTTTCTTTATATTAGTAGAAGAAAGTAAGTATGAGTAAAAATATGGATCCAATGAACCGAACCGAACCAAACCGAACTAGATTTAAAAGTAATATTAAACAAAAACTAATAGTAATTAAGTAATAAGATGGATCTAAAATTTTAATATCCAGATAACTAGACTCGAGTATAATACAAACTAAACTATTTTGGATATCAAAATATCTAATTCATAATTGTATACTGTTTGAACCAAGTTTGGTGATAACAAGTAAATGATCGACGAAAACTCGTCGGTGGTTATTTCGAAGGTGTAAACGAGTAGTTAAGAATAAGAAGTGTTTTATTGATAATCAGAAGAGAAAATACAAGAGGAAACTGCAGTGCTTGGAAGCTAACCGGAGTTGTATTGACCGATCAAGAGCAACAAGATGAGTGAAAACCCTAGTCTATTTTCAGATCCCCTCTAAGTCTGATTTCCCTTCGCTTTTATAGGTTGCTGTACGGACAACCCTAATGGGCAGCTTCCTTCGTCTCGTGGGCTTTTAGATGAGCCATGTCTTCTTACTCGGTACAGATTGATGACGTGGTTGGCTCCGACTTTCTTGTCGCCTTGCGGACACAAACCTTCCTCGCCTAGTCGGGCCGAATGATGGGCTGTAACATTTATTCAATGGACCTTCTAGAGAGGATGAAATCCGTCTCCTACATATACTTAAATATATTAATTATTTAAATTTTATATCTATTAGATATTTAGAAATATGAAAATATCTAAACATTATCAACATAATCAAAAATAAATATCTAAAAATAACAATAAATGTTCAAAATATTAATAATATTTGTTTGCTCTTGTCCAAATATTTAAATTGAACTATATTTTATGCAAATTTAAATATTTAGTTCTATATTATTTAAATTTTTATGTTTTATATTATTTTATTTTTGTATTTTATGGACTTAGGTATATTTGGATTTTTGTTGAAAAGATGTAATTAAAATTACCTTGGTCTTTATGTTTAACTCTTGTTGGTGTCTTGTTTTTTCTCTCGTATTGTATGCTTGGTGCTCATTCTATCTGAGCTTACTATTATGGAATAATATTGGTTTCTTCGGTTACTTGAGGCTTTGGTATTTGGTTTATATGGGGAAAGACAAGGATCATATGTTTTTTTCTACGTATTTGGCCACAACTAGCCACCCTTCATGGCTATTCCCCTCAGATTAGCTTTGCCTGGGACTATACACTGGCTCTGGAGTATGAAGCAAAATACTCGTTTACTTTGGCCTCATCATGCCAACGTGGTCACCACTTTATTTATCTTCAATTTTGGATTCAAGGTAGAAGTTTGAGAAACAAAAGAGGTCATGTGGAATCTGTTTTTAGCACTTTAGATGACCGAATTTATAGGAAGTGAAAGGAGATAAGGGTGGAATATTATTGACTGGCTTCGTTTGTTTAGACATTAACTTTATGTGGATTCGTCAGAATATGATCGAAGAAGGCAAGGATTATGGTTTTATCTAAGCATTTTAAGAGACGAATTTGTTTTCAAAGGCCATGTTACCGGTTTCTCATATATTTAGCGATTACTACATTATCTAAGCGGTACAATGGCCGTCTCGTGGTCATTATTGGGTTCCTTCATTCCTGGGCCTTCGGCTCACATGAGCACTTCAGACATTGTTATTATATGAGAATCCCCAGCTGAAACTGTAGAGGAATGGAAAGCAAGTGTACAATACGTTACCTTAGAGAGATTTGGCATAAACATAAACCAGATTTTTTGTTCTTATTGGAAACGAAACAAAATTTCGCTTTCGTCCAAAGTTTCCAATCTCATTTTTGTTTTGATAATTTGGTTACGGTGGACCCAATTGGTAAAAGTGGAGGTTTAGATTTATTATAATAATGAATAGCAGGTCAACATTCTCTACACAAGTAACCAGATGACTGATGTGGAGGCCGCAACTTTTTGAAAAAAAGTTTACATTATCTTTGTGTATGGAGATCCAGTTCAAAATTTAAGAGAACAAGTATGAGAAAGATTAAAAAGATATGGATTGGTGAGATCAAAACCATGGTTTGTTATTGGTCATCTAAATGAAATCACGGAGAACCATGAGAAACAAGAAGGTTCTTTAAGGAACCCTACATCATTTTTACCTTTTTATAATATGATTAGGAATTGTGGATTACTTGAATTTCCAGCAAGAGGGATTCAAATTTCTTGGCAAGGACGGAGGGGGGAAGGAAAAGGGAAAGGAAGGGTGAGGTGCCGGTTAGATCGGCACTAGCGAACGAAGATTGACATACTTTATTCCCATGCTCTTTTACAGTATACTTACGTATGATCGGATCTGATCATTGTCCCGTAGTGGCAATTCTCAGGGACAAGGTACCAAAACGAAGAGGGCAATTTCAGTTTGATAAAAGATGAATTGGGAAAGATGGTTTAATGGAAGCTATTGATAGGAGGTGGTTAGAGGCAGGAGGAACAGATGACATAAATTTTGTAAATAAGTTGGTCAATTGTGGACACGAAATTACTAGATGGAGAAAGGATAATCCTTCATATGGGAAAGATGAGATAAATGAGGTACAACAAGTTGTTAGGGTCAAAATCGGTTACAACGATTTCTAAAAAAGGTAAGTATTTATTTATATATTTATTGAAGTCATATACCTCATCTTTTACAATATTCCTCAAATCTAAACTCTAAGTCTAGATTAGTTAGTTCTATGCTTATAAGTATCTATTTAATTTTTTCAAATTAAAGGTAAATATAAACATTTCTATTTAGAATGCGGTAGTTTAGACAATTGGGACCAAAACATAAAAATAATAATAAAAATTATGAAAAATGCATACATTTAGATAACATTGAGATTCATAATTGTTTTACAACAATTTTATCTACATATATTACTATTATTTTTAGAAATTATAATGACACATCAATATAGTGTCAATATAAGCAGACAATTATATATATTTCTTTTAATTTTCACACATTCTAAGAAAATAATATTATTTTTATCCTATTTAAGATGTACACTACATATTAATGTCAGATCTTAAAATTTATAAGAGACAATGAATAACCAATCATGATGCATCTTATGCTTTAACATGAATTTGTTATCACAAGCTTGTTTATATTAAAGTTAGTTTGCAAATTTTTATAAATATAAATTTTGAGTTAAGTGTTTTTCTATTCAACTTGAACGTTTGTAGCCTTAAATAAATATTTGGTCATATATATAGATCGGTTATGTTATGTAACTTAATATATACTAGGATAAGACCCGCGCCTTGCGCGGAATGAAGCTATTATTTTTATTATCTTTTTAAAAATGAAACAATAGTTCGGTTTCATTCGGATTAGAGGTGTTCAATCTTGATATCGGGTTTCGGTTCGGCTCGATTTTTTGGTATTTCGATCATTAAAATATAACTACTATTCTAAATCTATATGTACTTCAGTTTGATTTGGTTTATATACCATCGGATTTCAGTTTATTCAATTTTATACCAAAAAACATAATTATTTAAATTGAGATCATATTATATATTATACAAATATATAATATGATCATATTTAGAGTCANTAACTACTATTCTAAATCTATATGTACTTCAGTTTGATTTGGTTTATATACCATCGGATTTCAGTTTATTCAATTTTATACCAAAAAACATAATTATTTAAATTGAGATCATATTATATATTATACAAATATATAATATGATCATATTTAGAGTCATATTGTCACAGAGTCAATTATTAAAAAAATATTATATATTTAAGTAAAAGAATAAAAAACAAAAAAAGCTTCTATCATCTATTAAAATGATCAAATCTAGAATTAATATCAAAACACTAAATTTTGAAAATAAAAATAAAAAACAAAACAGAAGCATGAAAGAAAAGTTTTATATTCTTCCATATTTAGTGTTCATCAAACCAATATGTTTTCGATTGAACACAACTCTGTTTGTTTAAAGATAAAAAAAAAGTTGTAAAGAATTTCAACTAATTGTTGTCCATCAAATTTATAATCTTTACTTCAATTTAGTTACTGTTAAAAAATCAAAAGATCAAAATAAGAAGTCTTAGTTGTAATAAATTGTTAGCTATACATATTTACATCTTCTAAATTGTAACAAATAGATATTCATGCGTCGTTATAAATATATACATATTTACATGTTTCAGTTTAATCGATTATAAATCAAACCATATCCAAATCCTATGGTTTTTATAAAATCACATCCATTCGGTTTGTATGGTATATACCAAAAAGAATCATATTATCGATTGTTAATATCTTTTAAAAATATAAAATTAAAAAAAAACTAAGATATTTAAATCATTGATAACAAAAAATTTCAATGTGAAAAATTTAATAAGTTTATAATTTATAAATGTTCTTGTAAATTTATTGAAAATTTTGAAATTATAATATTTATGTAATCTTATATGGTATATAGTTTAATCTGTATATATATATATATTTGTTTTATTATTAAAAACGGTAAAGCTATTAGTGAACAAAATAATTGATATAATATTATATAAAACATATTAACTTCTGAACAAACTACCTTAATATCGCATAGAACCATCTCTATGGTTTTACCACAAGCGCCTGCATTATGTTTCCACAATCGAATAACTTTAACCTTGATCTTCCAGTTCTTTTTGAAAGGTTTCAAGTCGAGAACAGAACTGATGGTCGTCATTTTTTAAAGAAATTTGTTCTTGTGCCTTATTACGTCGAATGAAATAGTAGGTGATAGTATTAATAGGTAAGGGGTCTTCCATAATTACTATTAATATTTACGATTTGCATATATCAATTTTAACATAAATTCCCAAGTTAACATATTAAGTTTTAGATTTTACATATACACTTGCCTTTACCATTAAGTATGTACTTGGTCACAAAGTAATTTCCATTTTACATATACACTTCCATAAATTAAAAGGAATGAAGCTATTATAGTTAATATATGCAAATCGTTATCAAATCGTATATTTTCCTTTTCTTCCATTACATGCGTGCGATATATATAAATATAAACTATGTTACATGCGTTATATGCGTCTCTAATTATTTTTCCCTAGCAAATTTCAATTGAACCTAAAGCTGCCACGTCAGTTTAATTAGTATGCTAATTGATTGACAACTAAGCAAGGTTACTTTTTAATTAATACAAACTTGAGGTTACATCTTTTCAAATGTTTCTCAATTAATATATAGGGGATAACTGTGTTGTCACGATAGCAAACGTGAATAAGAAGACTCATCTTTGCAACTGCTAAGTGTTTTTAACAGATTTGGAGAGCTCAAATTATTTTTTTGAAGAACAAAAAAAGGACAGCAAAATTTCTGAGGTTGATTAAAAAAAAATGTAGTATAAGGATTGGATTAATTACTCAGAAAAGCTGTAGCTTGTTGCAAAAGGTTTTCTTCCACTCACTTTTTCAATTTCTTTAAAATCGCAATACTACCGTTTGTAATTTTTATGTTTCATTGAAAAATTCATGTATAAATCTTATGATTACTAAACCATTATACATTCAATTATTAATCTTTATCATTTCCTTTTTCAGTTTCATATATTTCTCAAAGAAAAAATATTCATGAACTTTTTTGCCACGGGTTTAACAATTGGTTCCATAGAAGTAAACAATTTTTACAAAATTCCCATTTTTAAAAAAGAATTAATTACGCAAAATAGACAGATTGGTGAGACAATATACATCATCGTCACATAAATAAAATCTTTATTCCAAAGATAGTTTTACACACGGAAGTCACCTAACCAATAAACAAACTCTTTTTCCTTTTTCTTTTCAACACATTGAAACACTGACTGGGTAAAAAAACAAACCTTATCGCTAGAGAGTTGACGAAGTGTTTCTGAGAAGATGGTGGCGACTTCTGCTTGTAGTAACGCATGAACTCTCGAGACCCGAGAATTTTAGCCGTTACTTTGTTCACCCCTCTCTTGGTGATCACAAGCTCAGACCCACCAAAACGCCTTACGGTATTAGCTGATTCACCAGCCAAAACCATCTGGTTTTCGCCTTCATTAGCGTAACTATACAAACAAAACATTCAATATAAACAATAGTTTCTATGATAAAAAGATACTAAAACAGAGGAAGAGGAAAGATACTTGCTGCTGTAGAACTCTTCTAGCTCTGCATCTTCTTCATCACCACCATCACTGTAATGCACTTTGCAGTGACTTTTTGCTTCCATATATGCTTTCTAACAGCTTCCTAACTGCTAAACGGATGGCACAGTTCATTGCACTGGAGACAAATCAAGTCTCTCTTGACCTGTAAGAGAGACAAAGATCTTTATCTGTCTGAACATAAACGTGACGAAACAAAACTACATACCTTTAAACCAACATAGGTTAGAAACCCTTTAGGATCTTTCAAGTACTCAATATCAGGAATGAACAAGCCTTGGAACTTATGCATATGAACCATACACTTGTCTATCGTCTTATGCTTCTTATTACACATCAAAAAACAACTCGGATCCAACCCAAATCCTCATCCATATCATCAACTTCATCCTCCTCCTCATCATCCTCATCCATATCCTCTTCAGCCTCCTCCAAATCTTCATCAGAATCAACCTCAATCCATTCATCCTTACTCTCTTCCTCAGTCAAACCCTTGAGTTGTTTCTTCTCGACACGGCGAGGAGGAGGAAGCTGCTTAATGATCGCTTTATCCTCCTCTCCTTCGTTGCTTGAAGCCTTCAGAACGTGGCCCTTTGACTTGAGATGCTGCTCATGAGCTTTGGAGCTTCTGTAAGATTTGTTACAGATGCCACAAGTGTATAACAGAGGTGTTTGATTCGATTTGGTCTTTTCCTGAGCAATCGCAGCTTGTCTAGCTTCAAACAAAGCTTCTGTAACTCCAGGAACACCAATAATCTATCACTTTCCAACAAAAACAACATCATAATCAAATCATAAGAACATTTAAAGTGTATCATCTTCGTTTCTTGTTCATTCTTTACAGAAAAAAAAAATCATTACTATAAGGAATCGTAAAAGATGTTTATTTAGCATATATATGTAAAAGATCGTAAACGACATAAAAGATGCAGCATTTGAGATTTGAAACAGTTCTTATCGATGAAACTAGCAGCTATGAGAGAACCTCTTTTGCAAAAATTTCATCGTTATCTAGATCCAACCTTGGACTCATAGCTGCTAGTTTCATCGATAAGAACTGTTTCAGACAATATCAGATATTTGAATACAAACTAAAGAAACTCATATTCTTAAAAAAATAAAAGATGTGTTTAAAACTTATAAACTCGACTTGTCTCTAAAGAGACAGAACATAGTTAATGATCTCATCAAGCGTCCCTGCTTTGCTTGTGATCTTGTCGCATCCAGGAACTAAAGCTTGAAGATACTTCATTCTCTCACTGATCTTTTCTCTTCTAGCCTTCACATTATAATAACAATCAAATAATTAGTCTCAACGTTATAAAAATATAACAAGTTAATTAAAGAGTTTCTCTCACTCGTTCTGCAATGTTGTGGCTATCAGTGGCTTGGCCTCTCCAAGCACGAACATGAATATAATCTTTTCTCTGCAACTCCTTGGTCACTTTTGATGAATCGTTAGAACAATTGTTTTCTTCTTCTTTGGCTTTATTCTTCATATTCATGATGCTTTTATTGCTCTCTTTGTTTTGCTGTTTTACTATTGACTTCTCTTCTTCTTCTTCTTCTTGTACTAATACTCCTCTGTTGATCATCATCGTCTTCTTCTCATTACAAACCTAAACCCCAAAGACAGATAAGTGAATGGACAAAAATCTATTAAAGGACAAATGGCCCAAAACTAATCTATAACATCCAAAAAAAATCTACCATGGACCAAAGGGTGTAAAATGACCATTTTACCATTAATGAGAGTTCACTGTCAACCATTAGATCAGATAATGCGAGATGTAATCTGAGCCGTCGGATGATAAGAGAAGACTGGGTACAACTAGTATAACTCGTATAACTAAACATGTTAAATAATGATATAACTAGTATAACTGGTATATAAATGTTATAATTCATGTACAATATGTAACTATTATAATTGAAACGACTAATAATCATATTTTACATAAGAAATAAACAAACATATATCCTAATTGGTATATGATGACAAAATTTCATCTATTTTATTTGAAGTTTTTATTTTTTTTTGTTAAATTATTACATTACACTCTTAATTTTATATTATATATATTTATATATATATATATATTATATTTTTAAGGTTTTTTAAGTAAATTAGCTATATTATTATGAAAATACTGGTACAACTTCTAAAATTAAACATATAAACAATTGATATAATTGTTATAATTTTTATTATATATTAGACTAGTATTATTGGTAAAACTGGTACAATTTGGACATTTCAAAAATTGGCAAACCAATTTGGTATTCCATATGAGAACACTGTCAAATATCCAAAGTGGTACGTAGTCAGAAAATTTTCTCCTAATATATTTGAAGTTTTTTTTAAAAAAATTGAAAGTTATTACACAACTCCATAAATTTATATGATATACCATATACTTTTAAGTTTTTTTTTAACTTCTTTGTCCACTTATTTTTGGGAAAACATATATGAAATGCATTTTAACAAAATCATATTTTTGGGAAAACACATATGTTTAACAAAAACATATAAACATATATGAAATTTTATATAAAATAACAATCATGTTTCTGTGTTGTAATACTGATACTACTGGTATAACTACGTATCGTAATACTGGTAAAACAAGTCAAACTACGTTATATATACCAGGAAGAACATACTAGTACAACTAGTGAAACTATGTAGATTCTGAAATTTTAATATTTTATAGGGTGTTGCATATGATAAAAAATAATCAGCTGCCTCAACGAATGAGTTTTTAGGTACTTTTATTTTTATATGCAATGTTTTTTTTTTTTTGGCAAATATAACACAATCACATAAGTTTGCATGATCTACCTTATACTTTTAAGGTTTGTTAACTTCTTTGTCCACATATTTTTTGGAAAATACACATCAAGGGTGTTTTAACAAAATTGATGATTTCTATGTATTGGGGCAAAGTCATGTACACATACAGAAATGGTACAACTAAGTTAAGTTTTAATTTTATGTGGTACAACTAGTTTTTTCGATTTTACTGCCAAAGTACAACTATGTACAAACTGGTATAACTAAAAAACTAGTACAACTATCTACAATTTTTTCTGTTCTTATTTTATATTTACAAACTAGTTTTTTCGATTTTAGTGTATCATATTTTAAACATTCTGACTGAACACTAATTTCGAGTATTTATCCTAGTTATACCATTTTTAAATATTGTTGCATAGTCATACCATTATGATTGATCACTAATGTCGAGTTTTTATCCTAGTTATACCATTTAACTAAACTCAATTTTTTCAGAAGGAACATAAATTGTTAATAGTTTCAAAAACTATCCCATAAAAAGAAGTTTAGCTTCAAAAGGAACATAAGTATTATTATCAAAAGGAACATACGTTTTAACACCAAAAGCAACATAAGTTTTTAAAATATATTCCAAAAGTTATACATATTTTTCTCTTTGTTGCATTATTTATGTCAATCAACCTATTTTTCTCTTTATTGTACTAGTCGTATCAATTATACCGGTCATACATAATCTATTTTTCTTCTAATTCTGTGTCTTATATGCTTTCATTCTCTTTATGGAAGTATATTTCTGTTGATAAAAATCATAAGCTATTAGAAATAAAATATGGAGATACAACAAACATTTGCATGTCATCTTTTGATATCAAAATATGAAAACTTCATCATATCTCTTATTTTCATGTCTGTATCAAGAAAATAGATTTTGGGGATGAGAAGTCTACCCATCATTGTTAAAAAAAAATCAAATCAACTGTTATCATAATTGAATTAGTAATACTACTATTACTACCAAGTGAAACCGGTTGTACTATAATTGTCGTAATTTAATCACCAAACATGAATGATTATGGGTCTTTTTCAAACTCGTGATGTCTTATGCATCATATTTTGTAGTATACTCTTCTAAACCCGTTTCCATTAGAGTCTTTTTGAGCTTCGCTACTGCATTCTTCGGATTTAATAGCAAAGAAGGATTCGGTTCTAGAGACGGCTCTGTTCATAAATCTCGACGCCATTGTCTCTCTCTCTCTCTCTCTCTCTTTCTCTTTCTCGTTCCGTCATCACTTTTGGCTTCTGGCCGATCGACGACTGAGGTTTAGAAGAAGAGACATAATCGCATGTTTTTTGTTTATTCACATACTGAACCATTAATATTCAATAAATTACAATTTGACCATGTTACTTCTGCATTATGATCTTTTATACGTTTATCCTTTGCTTCATAAGATCATAATGCAAAAGTAACGGGGTGAAATTGTAAATTATCGAATATTAATAGTTGATTATGATAAATTATTCATCACGTTTTATATATCAAACCGTAAATGGTATATTGGTATAACGTTTACATCTATGTTTTATTTACCAGATTAGTAATACTGGTAACAACTACTTAGTTTTTAAAATTTATATATTCTAGTTGTATCAGTTATACTAATTATAAGCATTCTAGTTGTACCAATTATACTAGTTATACACACTTTAGTTGTACCAGTTATATTCGTTTGAGTTATACTAGTTATACTAGTAATACTCTGTGTTCTTCATTGTCGTGAATACCATACATTGATAATAAGTTCGGTTTAAAAACATAGAAAATTGATTGAAGAGGATGGTGGGTCGATGGATTTGACCAGAAATGATTAAGATTGATATATTTGAGATAAGAATGATTACTATAGTTTCAATTTTGGATGAAGAAGCATCAATGGAGAATAAAAAGAGAAATTGGTAATTGATTAAGAAAATGATGATTGTTGATGTAGAAGATACAAACCAAGAAAGAGAATCGAGATTGTTTGGAAAAAAAAATTGAGATGAAAAACTTGAAAAAAACTGAAGCATCAATGGTTGAAAAGGGGGAAGAACAAAAAATTAGGGTTTTGGGAAAAGATCCGATTCAGATCCAAATGATGCTATCTGGGTCGAATTGTAACTGGTTGGGTTGGTAATTTTATCAACTTTTATAAGCATAATGGTCATTTTCCTGTTTTTTCTATTTTTCTTAAATACAAATTTAATGAAAAAAAAGGGGTCTATTATAGATTTTTTTGCCTTCAACTGGTCTATTCCAGCATTTGATCCTAAGTGAATCTCAAAGTAAGATCTGTTTTTTTTCACTTGTAGAATTCAACGTTTAGGTTTTTTGTTTAACAGAGCTACATTACGAACCTTAGTCTATGTAAAGAAGCTATCAAACTTCCTTTTCTTGAAATTTCCAGACTCGGACGTCACAGAACTTGAGAGTGTCTCAAACAGTTTCCGTCCTCGCAAGAAAGTTGTCAATATCGCCGCCGTTAATCGACCAAGAATTGGAGAAGAAGCAAGACATAGTGCAATCGGCGAAGAAAACTTATACGAAGACAGGAGACAGAAGAGATGGGCTTATATGATATGATTTTTGTAATCGGGAAAGAAAGTGTCCCCTCAGTTTCCTTGTTCGTTCGACAGAGAAAAAAAAATTCATGTGGGGATTGACGTGGCAAATTAAGGATCTTTCATTGGTTAAATATTTAATCCTACGTGGATAGCCTCTCCGTGGAGTATATCTCCCTTTTAATATAGTATAGATTTTCATCTACAACCATAAAAGTTACCAATCATGTTTTATCTAATTTATAAAGCTAAAGTCAAATTTTTTTTAAAAATAGATGTAGCACCCTTATTTTATAAAACACTATTTTTAATGCTATAGAGAAAAAAATATTGCTGTAGGAATATCTTTCTACTTTTGTTATTTTTTGTGTTTAATTCTTCTACCGATAAAATTCTATAGTAAAAATTTTACAGATATATATCTCAACCAATCACACTCACAAAAACAAAATTGTCCTATTTATAAACGAAGAGGGTAGACTTGTAATTTAAGATAGGAACAGTACGTCGTCTCCGGCGATAATGAAGTTGTTTCTCGTTTCCGTGTTGACTGCTTTCACGATATCCTCCGCCGTAACACAATCCCATATTCGTCGTGGATCTCCAGTCAATTCTCTTTGCGCTGATCTCGTTCATCCAGCCGGTTACTCCTGCACCGAACACACTGTAATCTCATCGCTCTCTAGTGTCAGATCAAGATTTGTATTTGGATTGTACCATTCATATTTTTTGTTCTTAGGTTCAAACGAAAGATGGGTACATACTAGCTCTTCAACGGGTGGCTTCTCCTGCTCAGAATCTAACATTTCAATATGATCCACCTGTTCTGCTTCAGCACGGTCTATTTATGGTATCGTTGCTTGCTGGGTTAAAATCCCAACGTAAAGGACAAAACTACTAAATATCTTGTCTTTTTGTGGCAGGCTGGAGATGTGTGGTTCTTGGATTCCCCTAAAGAATCATTAGGCTTCATTCTTGCTGATCACGGGTTCGATGTTTGGGTGGGAAACGTTCGTGGTACACGTTATAGTTATGGGCATGTAACTTTGTCTGTAACTGATAAGGTATGTCCAGAACTTCGCTGTGAGATATAAATGTGTGTTTGCTCCTCTCTATGTATATGCCTATTAGTATTTGTATGTGATGTTTTACTTTTCTATATACAGGAATATTGGGATTGGAGTTGGCAAGATTTGGCTATGTATGACTTGGCAGAAATGGTTCAGTATATTTATTCAGTTGCAAACTCCAAAATCTTCCTTGTTGGACATTCTCAGGTCATCGTTCTTCTAGAACTAAATAAAGGTTCCCTCTTGCTGATTAATAAACTAACTTTTTCAGCTTCTTTCGACAGGGGACTATCATGTCATTTGCTGCTCTTACTCAGCCACGTGTTGCGGAAATGGTTAAAGCAGCTGCGTTGCTTTGTCCAATATCGTATTTGGATCATGTCTCAGCTCCACTTGTAGAAAGAATGGTTTTTATGCATCTCGATCAGGTATTCTTGTCTCTTGAATACCGTAGAAAGCAATTTCAGATAACCAAGTTAACATTTTTGGTTGGTTCTCTTTCCAGATGGTCGTTGCTCTTGGCCTGCATCAAATAAACTTTCGAAGGTTGTGACTTGTGTCTCATCTAGCTTTTGTGTGTGTTGGTATAGTGTGACTTTTCTTTACTAACATCTTGTAGCTTGTATTCTCTGATTTCAGTGATACGTTAGTTAAACTTGTTGACTTGTTATGCGAAGGGCATATGGATTGCACTGATTTCCTCTCATCCATAACAGGTTTGTCTTTCTCTTCCTGTAATCGTTTTTATTATTCCATAACTATGTTTTTGAGAGCAAAAGAACACAGATTTGCAGAGAAAAATGCAAAGTAGTGGAAAGTGTTTGATAATGTCTTGGGATAATATGTATGTGTATGATAGTGGAAAGTGTTTGATAATGTTGACAAATGTTAGGGAATAATTGTTGTTTCAATGCCTCGAGGATAGAATACTATCTAGATTACGAGCCTCACCCATCATCTGTTAAGAACTTGCGACATCTTTTCCAAAGTAAGATCGATACTCATTTTTCATAGTTTGTATGTTTGTGTTCAATGGCCTTGGCTTTACTAATCCACACTCCCTTTTTGATTTTGATTCTAATGCATTCAAGTGATTCGGAAGGGGAGCTTTGCACAATATGACTACGGCTTTCTGAAAAATCTATTGACTTATGGGACATCAAAACCTCCGGAATTCGAACTTAGCCTCGTTCCGGCAGCATTACCAATGTGGATGGGGTACGGTGGAAATGATCTTTTAGCAGACGTGACAGATGTGAAACGTACTCTCGCCAAGCTACCTTCGAGACCAGAGTTGCTATATCTTGAGAATTATGGTCACATTGACTTTGTGCTTAGCACAAGTGCCAAAGAAGATGTGTATAAGCACATGATTCAATTCTTCTGGGAATGTAGAAAGTTCAGTAGTTGGTAAATTACGTACTGTAAGGCTGGACACATATTCCATCTTGGATCTGTCTCCTACTTGTAACGTGTATATATATTTAAACTCAGTGGACTTCCACAAAACTGAAGCAAAGAGTTTATTGTCCTCGTGAATGGGATTAAAATGTTGAATGGAATATAGAAATGAGAGACAAACCCCAATGTGACTATTCTTAGGCTGAGTGAGCTCAGTTAACTTTCCAGAAGAAGGTACAATCAAAATAGGTAAACTGAAATAATCGAACTCTATAATAAGATTCTTCTCATCCCTTTTCTTCTGATAATACTAGATTTACAATTTATATTCAAAGTATGATTTTCTGCTTAAGTTTTTATATACGAGTAAGAATTTCTATTACAGTATAATTTCTAAGCTTGTGTCTTTGATCCTAGGATGAAGTTTAGTCTTTTGAAGTGTCAAAGAAATATTATCACACATATCACCAAAGAGAATTCTCAGGCTTTGAGGAACTAGAGATACACAAGGAGACTTATTAAAAGAGTGACTTACCAAATTAGACACTTTTGTCACTTTCATTACATAATTGGACACATTCAGCTTGCAAGACACAATTTATGAATTCGAGGCATGTTTTTGACATATTTATCCTTCCCGTGAGTGACGTTAAATAGTCCCGTGTAGCTGAGAAAGAAGGAACATTTTAGTTGGTTTTTGTTAGTTTAGCTTGGTAGATATGGCTATTAATGAGAATCATGTTTATAGAATAGTCTGATGTGTTCAGAACCACACGATTTGTAAGTTTCTTTCTAAATGGAAGAGTTTTTATTTTATTATTTCAGTCTGAATAAAGGAAGCAATCGTGGAGAGTAAATGGTTGTTTTAGTTTTGTTAGATTTCCAAACTAATTGGTTTGAATCTAGTAGGTGTGATAACCGACTTTTTAACTTTTTTAGGTTTCCAAACTAATTGATTTTTTTTTTTGAAAAAAGACTTGCGAATGAATGTGGGTGGACACAAAACTAAGCTGATTGCAAAATAAGAATAACTACACACTAAAGTCTAGTCTAGGAATGTTTTCGCCTAGAAAAAGCTGGTTAGGATTACAAAAGAGAGTGGGGGCAGGGGGTGTGTGGATGTGGTTGTGGTTGTCTGAGACTTGCGAGGAGTGGGTGGGGACGTTGTGGACAGGAGGCATGTAGATGTGGTTGTCTGGGACTTACAAGGAGTGGATGGTGATGTTTTGGACAAGAGGTATGTGGATGTGGTTTTCTGGGACTTGCGAGGAGTGGAGTGATGTGTGGACAGAAGGCATGTGGATGTGGTTACCAGCGAAAAGTGAGGTGATGGATGTGGTTAACAAGAAAAACATCTGCACCTCCAGTAACACCTACCACCACAAACAAACTCATGCAATGAAACTCTCAAACCATGAATTGACCACCCATGTCTGGTGATGATGCATAAGTGGTTTTATATGCATTTGATTCTAACCTATTCATGTGATCATTTATGTGGAAACCATAATAATAAACCTTGGAGGAAGCTTCAAACATGTCGACAACTGACTTAGAACCCACCTTGTGTCAACCTACGACAAAGAGTTTATTGTTAAGGAAACCAATGTACGACCACCAAATTGTATTCTCTTTGCGCACACATTGGAAATTAATTTTAATACACAAATATAGCTTAAACTCATTAAAAATATAGATCCAATAGCACAATCAAGATCAACTCATTGTTCTTATTACCTTATAAATCTAAAGGAACACACTTTGGTATAGCAAAAATGAGAAAGAAGAGCTGTAAAATCTAAACAGAGCTTATAAATTGATATAAATAAGCCAATGAAAAAGTACCCATATTACCTAAATCCACGCTGTAAAATCTAAACTGACCAACGGTGCCTAAATTCAAATCTCCAGAAAGTAACTATAGGAAATGCCTGCAAGCTTTGATAGAGTTTTTGTTCTCCTCCCAAAAAGATCAGTTCCACAAATCCATATCCAGAAAAGATACCAACAGCAGATTCGTAAAATATATACATAGGGGAAAGATCAAACTTTTAAAGATGAACGATGAGTTTTTTGTCCATGAATTGGTATAGTATCCCGTGAGCCATTTTTTGAAATCAAATCTTCAAACTAAGCTTAAATATAATTAAAATATGCCGAGAAACTAACCTTGCATGTCTGAATCTGTTAAACAGATTTATGAAATCGAAAACAGAGTCACAATAGAGCACAGACGGATTGGAGTTTCTGGATTTATAAAGGTTAAAGCAGAAGAGGGGGATCAGGAAAACGCTTGAGAATAACAAAACAGCAGTGGGGTCTCGGTGGTCTTAGGGAATCTCCGGAGATAAACGACAGAGCAGTGGGATATCGGTGGGGATATGGTTGCAGATCTTCATCGACGAAAGAGTAAGCATCTTTAGGCGAATTCCAGATCTTCATCAACGACAGAGTAGTGAGATAGAGTTTGCTGTTTCTTAAGATGGGGGAAGTTTTGTTTTATGATTTAGTTATGAAGAAAATATCTTAGTAAAAAGAGAGAAGGTCTTGCTTGAGGGTAAAAAAGATAAACAACTCATCAAAAATGTGTTGCAAGCAGATTGTGTCCTTGAGTGATATTAAAAAGTGAGAATGTATCTATAACTGTAATTTTCTCTCATTAAAATGACTTACTGCTATTTCCACTTGATTTTATTTGTTTTGAGCCTGATGAGAGGCTTAATATCAGCATATATGTTGTAAAGAGTTTTGGTCTTATATGTTGCTCTGCTTTTGTATGACTAAGTTGACTTTCGATAATCATTTGAGTGAGATGTTTACATGATAACGTGTATATATAATTTAAACTCAGTGGAGTTCCATAAAACTGATGCAAAGAGTTTATTGTCCTCGTGAATGGGATTAAAATGCTGAATGGAATATAGAAATGAAAGACAAACCCCAATGTGACTATTCTTTTGATCTTTGACCAATATATCTGCAGCATTATTTCATTGAACATAATTTGATATCACGAACCTAATTAACCGTTGGACCATGATTTTGATCCTATTCTTCTTTTTGGTCAGTGTTCCCTTTAAGCTTCTTGCCTAGGTTCTCTCCCTGTTCTTACTTCCCAGTCTCTTCCTATTAGTGGAAATTTTGTGGCATTTAAAAACAAGGTGTTTAGGGTTGAGAAAATTACCTTAAAAGGCACATTTTGTGTTTTCAATTACACAAAATAGCACATTGTATTTATAACACAATTTCTATAGTTGATTTCTCGAATATACCTTTTAACTAAATAGAAACTATCAAAACAGAAAAGAGTAAGAGAATTAAAAGATTTTTGTCAATCTAAACGTGGCTTCTTCTTTTTCTTTTTTATTTAACATTGATATTAGACTTTCCACTTCTTAATTTCAGAAACTCATTTATTTATCTATGTTTCTCTTTAGATCTCGTCTTTCTTTGTACTCAGAGTCAGAGCTACACCATTGGCTTATGAAGATGGATATGAATGACGGATGGCTAGTCGGGTCCAAGCTGTTGGTGAGAAGAGTACGACGAGAAGGCAAGCAGGTTTGAGCTTATGGTGTGGAAGAGGATGACGACGTGCTCTCGTGGTGTGGAAGAGATAGATGGTGTATGTTCTTGAGTTTGGGTTCGAACCCCGTTTGGAGCAAAATCAAACATATGGGATTGATTCGCTCTAAGTCCATCGATCGACACTCGGCAAAGTCTATCGATCGCTGTGCTTTAGAAGGCATCGATCGATTCTCAGGATGACCTATCGATCGATAGTATTCGAGTTCGAGTTCGTAGTCTGTATCATCTCATCTTCAGATTCTGTCAGCTTCTGCCAAAAGTCATCATCCAAGAGGGCATGCACATCATGGAGAGTAGCAAATTCTCCCATTCCCTTCGCTAAAGTTTCTTGCTTTTTTAATGCTTCTCATGTCTGAACAACTTGAGTTTCCAACTGCTTCACATGGGTGCTCAAACCATCAAGCTTGGTGTAGATAGAATCGATCTTTCCATTGAAGTCCATCTGAAATTTCTGTTGACTCTCCAGAACTTTGTCTAGCATCTCTTCTAGCTTACTGTCTTGGGTGGGTGGGGGTGGATTTGTGTAGAATGAGTTACCATAACTCCTGTTGTTGTTGGGGTTGCTGCTGTTGTAGTTGGTAGGCTTCTGTGAACTCTGGTTGAAGTTGCTCTTCTGTCTAGTGAAGTTTTTGTATCCTCCTTGGTTTCCAGACCTCTGAAAACCAGCTCCACTGATCCAGTTCACATCTTCTTCTGTGTATCATTCTTTTGTACCCAATTTTGTAAAGAATCAATAGCTCAAATGGTGTTTGTGATGTCTTTGACACCCCCAACCCGGCTTCAATTCCCCCAGTTGACACTTTTATTGTAATATTTTAGAAAATTATATATTTATGACACAGGTAAAATTAGATGTTGGGTCCGCCATTGAGTCAAACTCTAAGAGTTTAGGAAGCCATTGTTGTTGTATAGGAGTGTTGAGGCGTTGTTCCAAGAGCTATTTCAAGTTTCGTTGGTTAGTCTTAATGATGAAATGTCCCATTAACAAATAATGGTGCCATTTTTGAACCGCAAAGACAACCGCAAGGAGTTCCTTTTCATAAATGGACCATTGCAGTTGTTTCCCTTTTAAATGCCGACTAATGTAGGCCACGTGATGACCTTCTTGCATTAACACTGCTCCAGTCCCATAACCACAAGCATCTGTCTCTACTATAAACTGGAGATCAAACTGAGGAAGTGCCAATACCGGAGCTTCACAGAGTGTTGTTTTGAATTTTGCAAAGGCAGTTTGTGTTTCTTTAGACCACACAAAACAATCTTTCTTTGTTAATGCCTTCAATGGCCTCGCAATGATCCCAAAGTTCTTTACAAACCTTCTATAATATCCAGCATGCCCCAAAAACCCTCTCAGTTGTTTCAGATTTTTTGGAACTGAAAGTGTAGAGTATGGGTTTCCAATGACGATGAATATATCAAGATGTCGTCAAAGAATATAAGCACACTCTTCCTTAGTAAGGCTTTGAAAATTGAATTCATGAGTCCCTAGAATGTGGTCGGCGAATTTGTGAAGCCAAAGGGCATCAAAATGTATTCATAGTGTCTACTATGTGTTTTAAAAGCAATCTTGTGGATGTCGGCTGGATGCATCCAAACCTGATGATAACCAGCTCGTAAATAAATTTTAGAATACACTCATGACCCTCCCAACTCATCCATAAGGTCTTCAATCAATGGAATAGGGAACCTGTCTTTTACTGTCATCATATCCAGCCCTCTATAATCCACACATAACCTCCAAGTTCCATCTTTTTTCTTCACCAGAACAACCGGAGATGCATATGGACTAGAACTGCCTTGAATTGTCCCAGCGGCTAACAGTTCTTGTACCATCTTGTCTATCTCGTTTTTCTGGTACATAGAATACCTATAAGGTCGTTGATTGATAGGGTTTGAACCTTCTAGCAAAGGTATTTTGTGGCCATGGTTGGAACAAAAAGGAGGTTACGACTTCGACTCTTCAAATATATCTCCATACTCCTTCAACTATTTGGTTATAACCGCGGGAGACTCCACATTATCATTTCCTAACTCCAAAGAACACAACTCTGGTTGTACACCTTCGTCAATAACTTGTGTACAGATCATAGACAACTGAATATTCTCTTCCCGCTGTTTATTGATCTTGGTTGCTCTCATTTCTCGAACAGAATTCTGTCGAATCCCATGTAGCAGCACTGCTTTACTACCCATTTTAAACTTCATTGTTAAGCTTTGGAAATCACATGTGACTGGACCCCATTGCTGCAACCTTTAGACCCCCAAAATCATATCAGAACCTCCCAGAGGAATGACCATGAGGTCAGCCTTAAACTATACACTTTGACAACACCATTCAAAGTTTGATATTTTGGCACTAACTGAGAGTTTACTTCCATCAGCTACTTTAACTCTCGATGACCCAGCTGGTAACAATTGACAATCCAACTTATTTGCCACTTCCTGATCCATGAAGTTGTGAGTGGACCCGGTATCAATCAGAATGAATAGGCACGTTTGCCATGAATACCCTTCACACGCATCGTCTGATAATCTGAAATCCCAGCGACAGCATTCACTGATATATGTGCAATTTCGCCTACTTTCTAACCTTCCTGATCACCTGCCACTTCCTCAATTCCTCCTTCAACTTCTTCCTCTCCTTCAATCATAAACAACTGAGTTTTTTTTTTGTGTGTTTAAGATAGTGGCCTGGAGTGTACTTCTTGCCACAAAAGTAACATAATCCTTCTGCTCTTCTTTTACTCATTTCTTCTTGTGAAAGAAAGGTTTTGGTTCCTGTAATTTCTGCTTATTCTTCCTCCATGGGTAACCCATTGTATCTTCAACATCCTTCTTAAAAGGCAAAGTACTCTTACTCTGATTAGTAGGTTTCACCCAATTCTGACTTCCAGTTTTTGTTGGATGAGCCATTTCATACAACCTTCCTAACATAAGGCATTGTCTCACGGTTTGAGGTTGAAACATTCTGATATGCATCTGTGTATCAAGTCTCGGACCTGCCAGATACGCACTCACCAAATATTCCTCTGAAAACTTCACTCTAGCTCTTATTGTTTCAAACTTCCCATGGTAATTCATTATACCATCATTCTCCGTCAACTGTTTTAATTCTGCAATTTTATCATCAAACAGTTCTTCAAATCTTTCAATCAACATCAGTTTATACGAAGGCCAATGATGAATGATTGTTGGACAAATGTCCGACTGAGTCAGCGCTTGACGCCATTTGGAGGCTAATCCATCAAAATGAATTGATGCAAGTCCCACTTTGATATCATCTGGCATGTTATCCATCACAAAAAACTGTTTTACCTTATACAACCAGTTTTTCAATTCTTCACCGTTGAACCTGGGAAAGTCTAGTTTCGATAACCTAGTCATTCTAGAATAGTTCGATCTTCCTCTTCCCAGATCTACGTTGGGTGAATGAATGTTATGAGTTGTTGATGTACCTGAAGAGTTTCTTCTCCCTTTCACATCAACGCTCGTAGACGGACGATTGTGTTGTTCGTGCATAAGTCGAAACGATTCAACCATATCAGTGACGTGTTTCTCCAGTCTTATGTTCTGATCTTAAATCTTCGAATTCTGCTCTGCAATCGAACTCTCCAGAGCTTGAGTCTTCTCCATCATCATATCGATTTTAGATCCCAAGCTTTCTCCGATTTCGCGAGCTGTTGCCATCACAATTGATTGCGAACGAGTTTCCGCCTTGTATCTGAGAATCAGTGGGCTCTGATACCTTTCATAGAGTAAAACCACACTTTTTATTAGAATCAATAGCGAGAATCCAATGTTTACAAGAACACCGATCCTATACTCACAAAGAGGGAAGTCGATAACTAATTCCCAGCAGATGTGAATATTTTCCCGAGAAAATCTCAGAGAGAGAACTAGGAATGGTTACAAATTTCTGAATGAATCTAAATGAATAATTTCTTTTTCTTTTTATCTAACAAACTTCCTCGATACTTCTTGCTGAGATGGCATGTAACAAACACTCCCCAACTGACTTGCTGACGTGGCCCCTCTTCTTTTACTGTATCAAATTGTATGGTTTCTTAGGTTTTTTCTTAAAACAATGAATTGAATGATTGATTTGTTTCGTTTGGTTAAGTAATTGACTGATTGCTCTGTTTCGACTCTGGATTTTGATGGTTTATGATGAGAAAGATGATGATTGTCCAGGTCTTGGTGAAGATAAAACAGTGATGATCAATCTGAGGAAAGAGTCAAAAATCCAATATCTTTGGAGAATCTATTTGAGTTAGTGGTTGATGATCTACAGATTCTGAACAAAAATTTTCTCTCGGTTAGTATTCAGTACCTCGGTACCATTTTTACTTGTACATCCTATATATTAAAACAGAAGTCATGACTTTGATTCATGTGTGATTTTTTAAAAAAATGGACTATCACTAGAAAATCATTGTTTGTAATACATGTGTCACATTTATTTCCCTTCATTAACGTCAAACATATTGTGTCAGATAAATAAAAGATATCACTATATTAACTTAGCACAAAATCCTCAACTGGTTTCCATATTTAATTAAGAAAATCGTCCATCTACAAAATTCAATTTAATATTCTCATAGCAACTTCCCAAATTTCTGTCTTATAGTTAACGAAAATTTGTAATAATATTTTAAAGATGGATACTATATATTGTGGAAATTTATATGATATATATTATATTTTGATAGATATGATTTGTATATTTTCTATCAAAATGATTTTTTAATTGTAATGCTTAAATCAAACTACATATAAGTTTATGTTTAAATAATAAAAATTCATATCTAATATAATTAAATATATGTCAATGTTATTTGTTTAATATTTAATAGTTAAATTGTAATTATATTTGATAGTTCTTTTTCATAATAACTAATACTAAATGTTTAATTACTTGATAATATTTAATCTAAATAAGATATAAGTTTAAACTTTACAATTTTGTGAAACGTTATATCTTTGGACATGACAAAAAATTTCTATTTTACCAAATTTTACATATATTTATGATTTTAATAATCAAACACAAAGCCAATATATATATATATATATATATATATATATATATATATATATATATATATATATATATATATAACGAGATAGAAATACATGAAACAATCTAAAAAATTAATTAGGCAAAACAAGTAAAATTTTAATATTATTGTGTTTGAAAATTCATATACACATTTGAAAATATGCATACCATTCTTCAAGTAAATATAAAATGTTTATGTACATATAAATGAAAATAAATACCCGTGCGGTTGCACGGGTCAAGATCTAGTTGTGTCTTAAAACGAGAGATTTAGTGTTAAATGTAAATGCGTTTTCTATGTTTATAGATTGTTGGTGAAGAAAAACCCGGTTCTGATATCTGCGGCTGAGAAATTTTTTAGTGCTGGTGGTAAGCTTTAGTATATATGTTTATGGTCTGAAGCAGTTAAAACTAATTTCGTAAGGGACAAGGCAAGTAGCTTATGAAACCATGAAGCTAGAATATCTTTTTCTTACAAGAGGTGGTTTGGTGCAGGTTAACTACTTCCCTTCAAGGTATGACCCGGTTCGCCATACAGAGAAGTATCTAACTCCACCTGCAGCCAGCTATCGAAAACGTGAGAGGGTCAGTAATCAACTTGAACTTGAATTCAACTCTGTTTCAGTTTCCTAAGGATTGTTCAGACAAGAAAACATATGATCTAAAAGTTCAAAATCTGTTTTGCAATGTATTATTGAGAAAGAGAACAACTTCGAGAAGCCTGGAGATAGATACTGTTCCTTCACACGAGAGAGGTACACATTGTTTTTTTATATTTTCTTTTTGGTGATATAATACATTTACATGTTTATTGTTTTATGGTTGGTTTCTACTTCAGGAAAGAACGTTTCATCGGTCAATGGATTGACGCTCTATCAGACCCACCCTTCCATCACACATGAAATCTCCAGCATCTGGATATCTTAGACCACCTCTGATGGAGGTTCTCCGCTTTAGGATTCTTAATATATATATATATATATATATATATATATATATGCGTAAATAATTGTGGGATCCAAAATTATTGTGGATCCCATAAATAAGGGTCTTAAGGATTCTTAAAACCCTCTTCTAAGAACCTTCACCTATAGGGTTCCACAAAAATTATGGATCCTACAATTACTTATACATATAATATATATATATATATATAACACATATGTTAAGAACCTTAATAGGAAAACCCCAATTGGAAGTGCTCTTATTGGTCCCAAGTATATAATCTGAAAATTTTCTTTTACTGTCATTGTATCTTTCCTTGTATATATGTTTATGGTCTGAAGCAGTTAAAACTAATTTCGTAAGGGACCAGGCAAGTAGCTTATGAAACCATGAAGCTAGAATATCTTTTTCTTACAAGAGGTGGTTTGGTGCAGGTTAACTACTTCCCTTCAAGGTATGACCCGGTTCGCCATGCAAAGAAGTATCTAACTCCACCTGCAGCCAGCTATCGAAAACGTGAGAGGGTCAGTAATCAAATTGAACTTGAATTCAACTCTGTTTTCAGTTTCCTAAGGATTGTTCAGAAAAGAAAACATATGATCTAAAAGTTCAAAATCTGTTTTGCAGTGTATTATTGAGAAAGAGAACAACTTCGAGAAGCCTGGAGATAGATACTGTTCCTTCACACTAGAGAGGTACACATTGTTTTTTTATATTTTCTTTTTGGTGATACTTAATACATTTACATGTTTATTTTTTTATGGTTGGTTTCTACTTCAGGAAAGAACGTTTCATCGGTCAATGGATTGACGCTCTATCAGACCCACCCTTCCATCACACATGAAATCTACAGCTTCTGGATATCTTAGACCACCTCTGATGGAGGTTCTCCGCATTAGGATTCTTAATATATATATATATGCGTAAATAATTGTGGGATCCAAAATTATTGTGGATCCCATAAATAAGGGTCTTAAGGATTCTTAAAACCCTCTTCTAAGAACCTTAACCTATAGGGTTCCACAAAAATTATGGATCCCACAATTACTTATACATATATATAATATATATATATATATAACACATATATTAAGAACCTTAATAGGAAAACCCCCTTTGGAAGTATTCTTATTGGTCCCAAGTATATAATCTGAAAATTTTCTTTTACTGTCGTTGTATCTTTCCTTGAGCCTTAAACAGTTAAACAAATTTGTGAAGTTCTTTTAACATTTTTTTGAATTATAACATTTTTGACACTGATTGGTTAACGATGTGTGAACCAGGCTGATAAGTCTGAGACAGAAGCTGGAAAACTGTCTGAACGTGAGACCAAGCATCTAAAACGAGTGAACAAGATTCTCGATTGGTCGTTGTGTGGTTCCAACAGACAAGAGAAAAAAGATGGGAAGAGATTAGATGTGCCATGATATAATTGTGTTGTAATATTATTTGTTTTAAGACCAAAACAAAAAAAAACTTTTGTTGTGTTGTGACCTTAGTTTTATCTATTTTTATGAGTTCATTTACAACTATTCTTCTACTATACCTATTTGATAGTTTTACAAATATGTAAAAATGTGTTTATATGTTACAATGATACACAAAGCCAAGGTTTTTTTGTGTTTTTCAGTAGGCACGATACTGAGTAACACATGGTACTGCTAGGTTCATCAATTAATGTGTTTATAGGCTACTTTTTGCCATCATATTTTTAATAGTTTTCATAAAAGAAAAAAAAACTGTCATCTACTTCTTTTGGAGTCAAAAATAATTTCACTTATGCTACAAAGTTTCACTGTCTAAGTATCTGACATAGATAATAATAATAAATGGGTTAACATAAAACAATTTCTAATGTATTTTACTATGTTAAAAGAAACTATAATAAAGTTAAAGTTTACTCTAATCCTTTTTTGTAAAATAACATTTCATGATTAAGTACAAAACATATTATGTTTATAGAAGAAAAATAAAATAGTTATTTAAGAAGATAAATGCAATTGGGTTAAAGCATATACATATCTCTAAATATTATTATATATATAACTATAGAAATGTCCTGAAGATGTTGAAAGCAACTCCTATTTTTCTCATATACGCATCTTACCGCTGATAACTCATACCTGCTTATATTTTATTATGAGAATCAATTTTATATAAAACAAAATACATCAAGTAAATAAAAAAAAAATATACGATGTTAATTGGTGGTAAATAGTAAGTGTTGATGTGATGTGTCAAAACATAAATAATATGTCATGTTGTTGAAATCTTATAAGAGATTATGTTGTAAATAATTTTCTACTCTATATAAATAAAATTAAAATAAAACTAAAATGATTAAAATGAATATTTCTTTACAACAATCTTTGACTAATAAAAATATACAGATATATGCATAATAAATACATAGTTTACGCTATAAATACTATTAAAATCTCTGCCAACCATATAAAAGTTTTAGTACCTTGGTAATGGAAATCCAAATATTATGTATTTCAGGTTTTTTAAGAAAGTATGTAGTTTTTTTTTTTTTAAATCCTCTATGTTTATAGAACAAAGAATTTAGTTTTGTTAGAATGCAACTTCGATCTCTTTAAAGAAACCAATGTCTACCAGTTGGTCCTCCAAATCTTAAAAACATCTTGGTAACTGATTTCGAATCGAACATAGAAACCATTATGAATCTTTTTCTCCTAGAATCTGAAATCATATGCTTAAGAGTTAAGGCCAAGCAGGAAATGGTTCAGAGATGTTGATATTTGTTCCTAACAAACACTAAAAGCTTATTTTACCAAAACTGAGTATCACCTAACAATAAACTTAAGAAATGAGACCAATGATCACTATGAACAACATTCCAACCTAGAACACCATTTCCAACCCAACTAGATGGCTAATGTTTGGATTGCCAATTTCTCACCAAATTAGAGATTTCCTTTTTAGAAAATTATGCAAAGTCCATGATGGCTGACGAGAACTTCAAAAAGAGTCATATACATTAGTTGTTAGATACAAATTCTTCAAAAATAAAAACTGACATGATGATGCCATAGAACCAAAAAAAAAAAAAAAAAAAACAATTACTTACAAACAAACTAACTAACAATTTAAATTAACAAAATAGTATATAACAATACACTAACTAAAAGTTCATTACGCGACGTTTCTATATTGAAAAAGAATTGTTAAGCAACTATCATGATCTTTATTATGGCATTAAGTAAGTGCCATTTCAGTAATATGGAAAATCAATACAGTGATTGTTATTATAGTATAAACTCATGGAAAAGTTTTTGGAGTTGGTTTTACGGTGAGTAACACGTGCCTTCACTCATCAACCACTATTCAATTCTTACACTTACCGTTTTTAATGTTTTCTTATTTTGATTAGCTTTGCTTTACTACTTTCTTCGCATTCAATATAACATTATAATTTTAATAAGAAATGAACCTTTAAATAATCACCACTTCCACTCTAATAGCATGTTGAATAATTTCAATATAAAAAGTAACTACTCTTATAATATACACAAACAATTGCCACAACAAATTATTTGAAACCCACACAACATATCAATGTCAAGTTTCTTTAATATGAAAACAACTTCTTTTTTTTTGGACAAATAACTATTGTAAAAAAACAAAACATATTTTATCATATATAATTCCTCTTCGCTTTAAATTTTCTAAGAGACATCAATCATTATCATACACATCATTTGCAAATGTAAACCTAAAATTCTAATCACAATATCACGGCTGCCATCATATCTCGAGCTTCAGGACAATGGATTAATTTTGTATATTATTTCTACTTTTTTTTTATTTTACCTTATTGATATTGTTGCTACTTTTTTATGAAATCAACAATTCTTCTGGACAATGCATTAATTTTGTATATTATTTCTACTTTTTTATTTTACATAAATAATTTTGTCAAAATTAATGCATTGTCCAGAAGTTTGTCAAAAATAATTCTTAATACATACTCATAAATCCTGCCACAAACATTGGTGAGAGGATCAACAGAAGATGGATATTCACGTCTGCCATCATATCTCGAGCTCCTTAGCAAATTCCAATTCTATCACGGCTATATAACTTGATTCCATCAATAGATTTAAGTATCTATTTCTCTCTTTCGGAGCTTCTATCAACGGTTTTAAGTATCAGAGAAGGGTCATTGTGGTGGATGAGACTCACCTAAGTGGGAAGTATGGAGATGTTTTGTTAGTTGCAGCCGAATAAGATGAGAATTTTCAGATATTTCCATTGGCTTTTGGGATCGTAGATGCTAAAGATGAACCTTCATGGGAATGGTTTTTCATAAAATTGGCTACTTGTGTATCTGATGTGCAGACTCTGGTGATAGTCTCCAACCGGCACACCGCCATTAAAAGTGTGTGCGATAAGGTATTTCCTAGGGAAATCAGAGGAATATGTTATTATCACCTTCAAGATACCATTGTCAAAAAGTATAAAGGAAAAAATCTCTTGTACTTGGTGAAAGGTGCTGCTTATGCTCATACGGTTTCAGATTTTGACCGGTACATGGCTGAGATACGGAGTGCAAACCCGGACCTTGCAACGTATTAGGAGAATGCTGATGTTAGCCTATGGTCAAGGGTTTATTTTCAGGGGGACAGATACAACATACAAATAATCAACATCGCTGAATCTATTAATTCCGCACTGAAACGAGCTAGAAGATTTCCGATTCAGTTCCTGTTGAAGTTCATAAGGGAGAAGCTAGGAAACTGGTTTTGGAAAAGGAGAGAAGATGCTTTGAGTCTCCTAACAGATCATAGTCGGGTGTTGAATACTTACTTGCTGTTCAATCGGAGATAGCGGATACGATGAGGGCCCAACCAATTGATGGATGGAAATTCTTTGTGAAAGGTGGCAAATGGACTGTGTGGTTGATTTGGAGAATGGAAAGTGTGATTGTGGTGTCTATCAAGTGGAGAAAATACCTTGCTCTCATGCTATAGCTGCTGGATCACATGCTCGTGTGCATATCTCCACACTTGTACATCCAGTGTACTCAAAGAATTATTTTTTTTGCAGGATACTCAGAGAATATATATCCTTGTGCTGGACAACAAGTTGAGGAATGTACATGCGATCCTCTGGCCGAAAAGCGTGGTCTGGGGAGACAAAAGAAATCAATATGGCAATCTTGGTTGGAGCTATCCCGGATGAGAGGACGCAAACCCCGGAAGCAACACAGGGTTTATAGATGCTCAGTATGCAGAGAAACTGGCCATAAAAGCACAATGTAAAGAATGACCTTTAATTAAGTTGTCCAGAAGAATTTGTGTTATGAATCTATGTATTAAGAATTTGTGTTAAGAATTTGTGTTAAGAATTTTTATTAAGAATTTGTATTAGTCTTCTCAGACGACTAATAATTAAGTCATCTGGAAAGTCTTCCAGCTGGATGACTTTCAAGACGACTTAGTTATTAGTTTTCTACTAAGTCGTCTAGGATTTATGAGTATGTATTAAGAATTTGTGTTAGTCTTCTCTGACGACTAATAATTAAGTCATCTGGAAAGTCTTCCAGCTGGATGACTTTCAAGACGACTTAATTATTAGTCTTCTACTAAGTCATCCAGGATTTATGAGTATGTATTAAGAATTTGTGTTAGTCTTCTCTGACGACTAATAATTAAGTCATCAGGAAAGTCTTCCTGCTGGATGTCTTTCCAGACGACTTAATTATTAGTCTTCTACCAAATTTAAGGAACAAAAATACAAACATCATCCTAATTAATTGAAAGTCTCCTGTGCAAAAATAAGGTTACAATAAACAAAACATACAACCAAACATCCTAAACATCAGCATAATCAAGTTTGAATACAAACACACAAACATTAGCCTAATCATAAGCACCCATCTCCTCAAAATTATCCTTGTTTTCATACTCATGCGGGTCAGAAAGCTCATTAAATATATGCACCGCCATCTTATTCATGATAGCCTTCACATTGGTGTTGGCCTTAACAAAGTCTTTTGGATTAAATTTCAGCCCAAGAGCATGACATTTAATGTATTTTAGAGCGTAGACGCCACAATCACCAGCTCAGGTTTGAGGCACATTGGGTTCACGTTTAAATGTGAATGGCTCCAGAGAGTATTGGGCACGCAGCTCATCAGAGGTACATCACTCAACAAGCAGATAAGGGATCATGTTCTGGAAAGGCTACATTACCACTTTGAGTTCTTCGTCGGAGATAGAGGAATAAATGATGTCTCAGACGACTATGTGTCTCTTAGGGATCGATATCCATATAGCAATCCAATGAAAGTTTTTGTAGTTCACTGGCGCACAAATATCATCAAGTCGTCTACAAAGATGACTTACCAGACGACTTAATGGTAAGTCGTCTAGAATTATAGTCAAAAGATATCAGACGACTTACACAGTCATGCAGCCAAGATAAGGAGGTTCGGAGGATTTGATACCACTTAGTTGATTATGTACGTGGTTTATCGTCGAAAGGTGTGTCATAGTGACTGCAAACACAAAATGTTGAAAAGCAATCAGTTTTGTAGACTAAAGCAAGATATTACAGGAATCCAATCACTTACAGATCAGTTTTCAACCAGTCAGCGAGCTCCTTCAATTTGGTCTTGCTAACTGATCCAAAATGCTTATAGACTGGCGCTCGCTTTTTGTTTGGAAGGATCACTTTGGCCGTGTTGTTTGTCGTCTAAGGAGATTGCTGTGAGGCAGCAAGTTTCCTTGTTCGATCACTCTTGGTACGTTAATTTTTTCCCAAAGCGATTTCCCTCTTTTCCTGATATCTAGCTTGCTCCTTCACTAGATCTGAAACAGTGGGTCCTTGTTTCTCCAATAGTTCAAGGCTCAATTCTGGAGGAAGGCATGATGGAAGGATCGATTCTGGAGTTTTTTCCTGGCTCGAAACTATACTCAGCTCTTTCGAGGAAGTAGCACCTGCGGACAAATCTGTTGCTTTACCCCCCTTGGGCAAGCTATTCTTTCCCGTGTTTGACCCATTAACACTTTCACTTTCCCCCCCAGCAAGATCCATTTCAAATTGTCTAGTTAATTTCTTGTTGCGAGAGGATGCTTTACTAACCCCGGGTTCTTGCGTTTTAGGTTGAGATTTTTGAGATGATACCCCTTTCCCTTTTTTGGTGATACCAAGGATCTTCTCCACAGCTTCCACCTTTTCAGACAGATACTTGATCTCCGTAAGGCACGTTCCAAACCCTTGACTCATGGCATCGAGTACGTTCTTCAAAGAATCATTCACGATTCTTTCATTATCCTCTTTGGCCAGCCCACCAACATTTGTACTCACCTCTGGGAGAGCCTCTGCACGAACCTCTTCCTCTGCCTCTTCCTCTTCCTCTTTCTCTATCTCTGCAGCTAGCTCTTCATTATGCTGTTGACAAGCATTCTTATGAGGTCTTGGACTGTCTTCCTTCACCAGAATTATCTCTCTCTTTGCTTTCTTCACTTTCTTTGCTGCCGGCCTTGTATTGACCCAAGTATCAGTGGCTTCCCAGCAATCCATGGTCTACTTCCACGGTCTCTGATTAAACATAAGTTTAATTATGTTCTCCGTGGCCGGGTCATTAGCATCAGAGTCCCATTTTGGAAACATTTCACCAATGTCCTCCTCAACAAAGTTCATAACCCTAGTCTGCAGTAAATAGAAGATATAAACTTAGATATTTGATGGATTAAGAAAGATGGAAAGAAAATACTTCGCAGAAAACTTATGATTAAGTCGTCTGGAAAGTCTTCCAGCTGGACGACTTACCAAACGACTTAATCATAAGTCGTCTGGAAAGTCTTCCAGCTGGATGACTTAGCAGACGACTTAATCATAAGTCGCCTAGAAAGTCTTCCAGCTGGATGACTTAGCAGGCTACTTATTATTAAGTCTTCTGGGTAGTCTTCCTGAACGTCGTAATTATAAGTCCTCTACTAAGTCATCCAGCTGGAAGACTTTACAGACGACTTAATTATAAATCCTCTACTAAGTCGTCCAGTTGGAAGACTTTCCAGACGACAATCTTAAGTTTTCAAAAAGTCTTTTGGATTGAAGTAAATACCTGTCTTTCAATTAGATTCTTTAAATCATATTCGTCCTTTTCCACCCTGGTAAGCCAGTATCGATGGAGATGGTCTGTTTGGTGTGGGATTACCATAAGTAGCACACAATTCCGGCAGAGCTGTTGTTGGGGTCAAAATCGGTACGACGGAATCAATAGCCAAAACTTTCCGCAAAAAGATAAAAAATACATTTTATAAAACTCGAGAAATCGTTTTATAAAACTCGAGGAATCGTTTTATAAAACTTGAGAAATTGTTTTATAAAACTCGAGGAATCGTTTTATAAAACTCGAGAAGCCGTTTTATAAAACTCGACAAATTGTTTTATAAAACTCGAGAAATCGTTTTTTATAAAACTCGAGGAATCGTTTTATAAAAATCGAGAAGCCGTTTTATAAAACTCGAGAAGCCGTTTTATAAAACTCGAGAAATCGTTTTATAAAACTCGAGAAATCGTTTTATAAAACTCGAGAAATATTTTTATAAAACTTGAGAGACCGTTTTATAAAACTAGAGAGACCGTTTTATAAAACTAGAGAAATCATTTTATAAAACTCGAGAAATCGTTTCATAAAACTCGAGAAATCGTTTTATAAAACTCTAGAAATCGTTTTATAAAACTCGAGAAGCCATTTTATAAAACCGTAAAAAACCGCATCCACCGTAAACCGCGAGCTAGTTTGGCCGAACTATCTCACCGTACGGCGAGCTAAGCGGCCTCGGACTAGCTCGTCGTATGGCGAGCTGAGCCAGTTGGTTCAGCTCGCCGTACGACAAGATAGTCCCATCATGAGTAGCTCGCCGTACGGCGAGCTAGACGCTTCCCGGGTAGCTCGCCGTACGTCGAGCCGATCATCCCGAGCCTCAATCTCCCACGTCCTCGATTCAAGGCGTACGTCATTCGACACGATCATATTCTGAACCACGGTTGAAATGTCTGCCGTTTTGTCTCGATCCGTCCTAGCGTTCAAGTTTTACGATAAAAACCGTAAAACTTTGTTTTCTCGAAAAGAACTCGAGGAAATCGTATAAAACGGCAACAGTTAAACGAAACACTGAACATTGCCTAAACTATACGATTTATTCAAGATTTTTTGTAAAAATCGTAAAAAACACGTTTTTTATAAAAAAATGTCGAGTGAATCGTAAAAACGGCAACAATTAACCGAAAAACGAACGTAGTTAAACTTTACGATTAACTCGAGGAATTTATTAAAAATGGCATTGAATCAGGAAATGGTCTCGTATAAAGTCGTAAAACGGATTTATCAAAAAATGGCTCAGAAGATCCTAAAACGTGATAAAAGCCCATCTCGCGATTTTAACGAAGTATAACCCGAAGATACGATAAAGTTTTGACGATTTACCCGCAGAAGGAGGATAAAAGTCAAGTTTGAAGTTAAATGGCAAGTTTGAAGATAAATAGAAGATTTCCACAGGAAAAAAAGAAAGATCGAGATAAATGGAAGATTCTTGATAAACTCGAATCTGGACGAAATGGAAAGACTAAACCGCCTAGGAAGGGAGTATATAAGCAAGAGGCATAGGGCAGAAGCAGGGGACGAGTTTTCAGAGCTTTCACCACCAAATTTAGCATTTAGGCAACTTTACGTTTTTGTTATCGAGTTGTGTCTCAACTAGGGTTTAGTCTTAGAACGCTAGGGTTAGGAATCTCGCCGACGGCTCACGCAGCTAAGGCTACTCTTGTTGTAATCGTTCTTACGCAAACTCGGAATAAGATCCTTCTTGCTCTCAATCACGTTTTTATTCTCTTATTACTTAATCTCGTCATGTTCTTAATTGCTTGTGTGCGGTTCCGCAGATAGCCAGATCCTCTGGGAACTTAGGGTTTACTCAAATTTCCCTTATTTACGATTTATTGACAGTAGGTGAATTTCGGTTCCCACAGTTTGGCGCTAGAAGGAGGGGGGGTCGGATCTATCTTACACTCAAACCGCAGCACGCTCAATCAAGAAACGATGATTGGTGACAACCAAACTCGCGACGAAAGCGACAACGTTGACAAAAAACCAATACCACAAGATGAGTCCGCGGCCAACGCTATAAACACTAACGCCGGGACCGTCGAAAAGATGCTCTCCGATTTTAAAAAGAAATCGGAAGAGCAGGAAAAGCTCACTGGTTCAGTCGTAAAACAGGTCGAAACCCTAACTGCAAACACATGAGTGATCCACCCCTGCGGAACTACTAAGATCCGCGGAAGGAGGCTCGACTCCTATGGATCGTCCCAGAACCGAGCAGGGAACCCAGACGGAGAAAGAATTCGAAAAAGATAACCCTGACGCGATGGTAAACGAATCGGAAAAATCTCCTACTCGCGAACAGGAGATCGAGGGAGACGGTATCGAAAGGGTTAACCTGGAAACGAGCGACCAAGCCGACTCATCAGACAAGGACGCGAACGTCCATCCTAGGAGAAGAAAAACTCGCAGCCCTCTGCCGGAGTCTTCTCCCAAGCGTTCTCTTACAGGAGACGACGAGGATCTCTATTTTGCGCGATACGCAAAAACGGCCGAGGAGCAATCTCCAGTTACTCGTAGCAAACGCCGACGAGCTTGGAAAACTTCTGGTGACCTAACCGAGATTCGCGATCTCCGCGAGTACATTACCAAAACGGCCACAGCGGTAAAAGCGGTGAAATCCCAGATTCATCACACTACCAGCGCCGCACCCAAAATCGATCTGCTACTGTACGAATCTCGGAAAATGCCTTTTACGGCTCGCATCACCGAGGTCAAGTTACCTGATCCGGGGAAACTCAAGGTGCCAACCAACAACGGGACAAATGATCCCAAAGCGCACCTGCAGGCCTTCCAGATTACCATGGGACGATCCAAGCTCAAGGATCACGAGAAAGACGCAGGCTACTGCCGTCTTTTCGTCGAAAACCTGGAAGGAGCGGCGCTCGAGTGGTTCGCCAAACTCAGGCAGAATTCGATCGGAAGTTTCCGCCGACTCGCTTCCAAATTCCTGAAGCAGTACTCGATGTTCATCAATCCGGAAACCTCTGACGCCGATCTCTGGAGCTTGTCGCAGAAGGAAGACGAATCCCTCTGCGATTTCATGAGCAGATTCAAACTTGTTATGGCTAGGGTTAGCGGAATCAGCGACAAATCCGCCATCGACGCGCTCAGAAAATCGCTATGGTTCAAGTCGAAATTTCGAAAGTGGATAACTCTAAAAAAACCACGGACAATCCAGGTTGCGCTCCACAAGGCAACCGATTACATAACCATCGAAGAGGAGACTAGAGTCCTGTCCGAAAAGCATAAGCCGGCGAAAGCATCCGCAAAGGATATCGCGTTCGAGCAAAAGCAGAAAAAGAAAAACTCTCGTAACGACAAGTTCGTCCATCACGAGGAGCAGGATCTCCAAGGAGCGCACAACTACGCCATCAACTCCGAATCGGAACAAGGGCGAACTACGGGGAACACGTGGACAAGAAGTTCGAACTACGATGAGAATTCCTTCTGCGATCTCCACCAAATCTGTGGACACTCCACCGTGAACTGCAAAGTTCTCGGCGCTAGGTTTGCCACAAAACTGATCGCGGGAGAACTCTCTGAGATATCCAGTGTCAAGGATCTCATCCGTGATTCGGATCGCCTCCCGAAAAACGACTGGAACCAGCGAGCGGAAACTCCGCCTCAAGGGAACTAGTCAGGCGAAAAACGCGGACGAAGGCAAGACGAGAAAGGTAACGACGCTAACCGCCGAAAAATCATTATGATTATCGGTGAATTGCAGTATTACAACGACACTGTCTTGTCTATCAAATCCTACCAATGGAAGGCCAAAACCGACTCGAGTTGGAAGGTGCCGTCGGATGAACTTCCAAAGTGGATGATCTCTTTCGACGATGAGATACGATCCCCTCGTCATTGACTTAGTGATAAGCGAACTCGAAGTCGCTCAAATCCTGGTTGATACTGGGAGTACCGTTAACGTGATCTTCCCCAACACATTAGCGCGCATGGGAATTGATATCTCCGAAGTCGAACCGATTCCAAAACCGTTGGCCAGTTTTTCCGGTGAGACATCCATGACTTTGGGATCAATCCGACTACCGGTGGCAGCCAAAGAAGTGACGAAAATCGTAAACTTCGCGGCCGTCGATTTCCCGGCCATCTACAACGTGATCATGGGCACGCCTTGGATAAACTCCATGAAGGCGGTTCTATCGACTTATCACTTAGGCATCAAGTTCCCGACCCCTACAGGGGTCGCGGCGATCTGGGGATGCCAAAGACAATCGCGATCTTGCCTCCTAGCCGAACATAAGCTAAGGCAATTGGCGGTCGCAATGGTGAAACCAAAATGGGCAAAGGTCACACCACCGCCCACGGAAGACGTCCCGAAACCAGCAACGGTTGAGAAGCAACAAGCTTCCACACCTATCGCTTCTACCCAACCGGAGGAGAAAAACCCGGACCAAGACACCGATCCAGCGAACAAAGTGATCGAAGAGTCTGCGACAGACGAGTAAATACGCTCGCATCAACAATCAGAACTACGCGATGGCTTGATTTCCGAAAGGAATACGTAGGCAGCTCGCCTAAAGATGAGTTCAGCTATCCCCCTTTCCAAAACGGGGGGGGGGAGTGGGTGCGTATACGAGTATTCGTATACTCCCGAATTTTAAAACATTCACATTGTAATCAAAATTTTCAAAACTTTTTAATAAAGGAAAAGTTAGAATATTATAAAAACTCTTCTATTATCAAAAACGCAAAAAGCAAAGTACACACATCCGAAAATTATTTTCGCAGTAACAATTACTTAATCATCTCTACAAAAACTTGTACACCATATATTTTCGAAGAAGACCGGCGAGACGTCGCCTAGAGTCTTAGAAAAAATATTTCACAAAAGTCCGTCTGCAACTATAAAAACACAAACGCTCGGTGATTGGCCCCGTCGAGCATGCTAGACGTCCTAAACAAACGCACCGACCCATTGGTCCACATACATCCGACAAGGATAAAATAGCGTGCTATAAAAGAAATCCAAATTTTTGGTCAGCACTTCCGGGCAACTTAGAAATTGTTCCCGGTGAGATGCTCGGTTCCAACCAGACGAATCGTCTAAGCCGATAAACTATTTCGGATTCTAAATCGGTATGGAATCAGGTTAAAATCACAACAGGCAAAACGAAAGCCGATTAGTCATCACACAGCCTCAATCCGAAAGTAAACCTAGGTCTTGCCCTAAACCCAGCACACTGGTCTCTAACGTCTCAAGGCATGAATTAAGATCCTAAAGGAATGTCTCTTTGCCCACATCTAAACACTCGCGAAAATCGAAACACTCCGAGTAAACGAACCGGACGATCTACACCAAGAGTTAGATACGAGACGACAACTCGTATTCTTCCCTCAACATCCAAAACGAAACACAGATTTCATACTTAGAAAATATTTTTGTTAAAAGTTTTCAAATACACGCCGCCTAGCAGCAGAGATTCAAAATCAACAACAAAATCAACAACAACAACAACAACAACCAACGGCCAGTCCCGGAAAACAACAACAAAATCAGAAAACACGGACGCCGAGCCCTGGCCAACGTCAGCATCGGTCCATGGCTGATCGACTTCGCCACTCGCGTCCGGAATGTCAGGCCCGACTTCAACTGAATCCGACGACACCACGATAGGGTTCCACTGATCCCACATGCGCGCCCTAAGATCAAATAGTTCAGGTTGCATGTCTCTCCTCGGATCCAAGCGCTCCAACTGCACGGAATACTCTTTAGCATACGAGTAACCCACGTTCTGAGTAAGAGACAACCCATGAACAACACCGCGACACTCAAGGTAATCACCGTTGGCCCGATGAGCGACCTCAGCATTTGAGTAACCAGTCGCAAAGCGCTCGCGATGGATCCTCATTTCTTCAGCGACCTCCCTCTTGTCTGCACGGTGGGCGCGACAGACTCTCTGGTCGGAAAGCTCCTTGGCACGGCGAGAGTTAGCCGCACACTCGCCCCTCACACGAGCTATCTCCTTCTCAACCATCTCTTCGGCTTGGTTGGCATCAATCTCCGCCCGAATGCGAGCAACTTATTTTTCCGCCATATCTGCTCAAAACTCAGCAAGACGAGCTTCGGCACTACGGTTATCTAGGGCCCGGCCCATGGCAAGAAGGCTCTGCCAAAAAGGGGATAAGCGAAACCGTCCGATAATAAAATCGCTCAAAAAAAAAAACACAAACCTCGTTAGCTTGATCAGACCCTCTGACAAACACCGGAACATAATCAGGATCGCTACTCCGGAAATTAGAGGTCGACGATCTGCCCGCATTCGTCCAAACGCCTTCTTCCGCCTGACTGTCAAGGAAGTCCCTGAGAATATTTTCGGGAGAGGCGGTACGGTCAGATGTATCATCTTCAACGACCAAGTGTTTATCTTTCCGAGATCTCGACTTACCCCTCCTCATCGAAGGCACGTATGGGACGAATTCTCCTATGAAAGGATCCTCTTCATGAATCGGAGAATCCGCAAAGAGCTGAGATTGGAAGAGAGCAACCGCACGGCGAACACGCTGCAGAGAGAAAATGCCCCAGCTAACTTCCCCGCGTTGAAGTGAGGAAGTAATAATCGGAAGATCCGCCAGATGCGGAGGTAAAGGGTTGGTCTCTGCGGAAAACGAAAGCAGATAAGTAAAAAAAAAAAAAGGGGGGGGAATTTGTATGCACTCGAATCACGTACCTTTCCGACCCCACGTGGTCACGAAGAAGGGGATACAGTCTTCCTCGACTGACGCACTGTCAATATGAACGTAGAAGAAATTTTTCTTCCAAGAAGGATAGCTCGACGAGCAACCAATAACAATTTCTGTACGGGGGCTTAAATTGATCCTTTGCGTCGTCTCTTCGGGTGTCAGTAAACCCTCGAGATGATCAACGCTAAGAGTCACTCCCCGCTCGTAGCTCAGCGTCAAGAGACCGACGAGTTGTTGCAAGCCTCGCGGATTCAACAGGCTGATCGATAATCCCAGCCTATGAAGATATCGAACGATGATCCCCGGGATTGGAAACCACAAATGACATTGCAACAAAAACACGTTGTAGCAAGTAAAAAAGCCATCGGGCGCAGCTTTATCACTTTCTCCAGCAAGCGGGAGGCGAAACTCGTCTGCTTCTGGGACTCGGCAAAACTCCCGCATGGATTCAAGACCACTAAGAGGAGCTGAACTCAGGCATTCGGGAGCTCGATTGGCATCGAACAAAGCTGGAACCCAGGTCCCAGGTCTAGCAGACCCCGATTCGTCCCTTATCGCCCAATACGCCTCGTGGTCCTTTGGATCAATCAATGGAGACAAGGACTCCTCTTTCGGAATCGTAACTCGAGGTTGTGAGCTTGTTCCCTCAGAGTTGCGACAGTCGGAGCTGGTTGAGAAACGAGTTCTCCTTTTTGGAAACATGTTTGGCAATTATGAGAGAAATAAATTCAAAGAAAGTAGAAAACTTCTTAGATAAGTTATGGAGAATGAGTAAAGAACTCAAAAATTTACTCCATATATTTATAAAGAAATTTTTTACTATTCACCTTTGGACTTTTAGCCATTAAAGTTCCGCCTAATTCTATCAAACTTGCCAAACAAGTTCAATCTGCTCGCAAGAACTCCACGATTCTTACGAGCTGGGGGGCTAACTTTTGGGGTCAAAATCGGTACGACGGAATCAGTAGCCCAAACTTTCCGCAAAAAGATAAAAAAATACATTTTATAAAACTCGAGAAATCGTTTTAAAAAACTTGAGGAATCGTTTTATAAAACTCGAGAAATCGTTTTATAAAACTAGAGGAATCGTTATTTAAAACTCGAGAAGCCGTTTTATAAAACTCGAGAAATCGTTTGATAAAACTCGAGAAATCGTTTTATAAAACTCGAAGAATCATTTTATAAAACTCGAGAAGCCGTTTTATAAAACTCGAGAAATCATTTTATAAAACTCGAGAAATCGTTTTATAAGACTCGAGAAGCCGTTTTATAAAACTCGAGAAATCATTTTATAAAACTCAAGAAATCGTTTTATAAAACTCGAAAAATCGTTTTATAAAACTCGAGAAATCGTTTTATAAAACTCGAGAAGCCATTTTATAAAACCGCAAAAAACCGCATCCGCCGTAAACCGTGAGCTATTTTGGCCGAACTTGCTCGCCGTACGGCGAGTTAAGCGGCCTCGGATTAGCTCGCCGTACGGCGAGCTAGTCCCATCATGAGTAGCTCGCCATACGGCGAGCTAGAAGCTTCCCGGGTAGCTCGCCGTACGTCGAGCCGATCATCCCGATCCTTGATCTTCCACGTCTTCGATTCAAGGCATCTGTCCTTCAACACAATCATATTCCGAACCACGGTCGAAATGTCTCCCTTTTCGTCTCGATCCGTCCTATCGTTCGAGTTTTACGATAAAAACCGTAAAACTTTGTTTTCTCGAAAAGAACTCGAGGAAATCGTATAAAACGGCAACGGTTAAACGAAACACCGAACATTGCCTAAACTATATGATTTATTCGAGATTTTTTGTAAAAATCGTAGAAAACGCGTTTTTTATAAAAAATATCGAGTGAATCGTAAAAACGGCAACGATTAACCGAAAAGCAAACGTAGCTAAACTTTACGATTAACTCGAAGAATTTATTAAAAAATGGCATCGAATCAGGAAACGGTCTCGTATAAAGTCGTAAAACGGATTTATCGCAAAACAGCTCAGAAGATCCTAAAACGTGATAAAAGCCCATCTCACGATTTTAACGAAATCTAACCTGAAGATACGATAACGTTTTGACGATTTACCCGTAGAAGGAGGATAAAAGTCAAGTTTGAAGGTAAATGGCAAGTTCAAAGATAAATAGAAGATTTCCACGGGAAAAAGGAAAGATCGAGATAAATGGAAGATTCTCGATAAACTCGAATCTGGGCGAAATGGAAAGACTAAACCGCCTAGGAAGGGAGTATGTAAGCAAGAGGCATAGGGCAGAAGTAGGGGACGAGTTTTCAGAGCTTTCACCACCAAAATTAGTATTTAGGCAACTTTCCGTTTTTGTTATCGAGCTGTGTCTCAACTAGGGTTTAGTCTTAGAACGCTAGGGTTAGGAATCTCGCCGACGGCTCACGCAGCTAAGGCTACTCTTGTTGTAATCGTTCTTACGCAAAATCGGAATTGATCCTTCTTGCTCTCAATCTCGTTTTTATTCTCTTATTACTTAATCTCGTCATGTTCTTAATTGCTTGTGTGCGGTTCCGCAGATAGCCAGATCCTCTGGGAACTTAGGGTTTACTCAAAGTTCCCTTATTTACGATTTATTGACAGTAGGTGAATTTCGGTTCCCACAGCTGTGTACACCCAGACCTGGAGAGCTTGTATAAACCCATCAATGGTGTAACAACCCGATATATCTTTGCCCTTCACAGAGTTCATCAATACCATAAACGCGACTCTCCGCCATGGATAAGTCTCAAACCGTTGTATATCCATCACTAGTCTTGCCAGACTAGCCCGTGTAGGGGTTAAAAACTTTCTCCCTTCAATGTATCCAGTGAAGATGGCAAGGTACCCGAGCCGCTTGCGATCATCCGGAGACCACCTTTCGCATCGCTCAAATGCTTTTATTATCTGATCAGTGGTTGGCCTAGCTTCGACATTAACTCCCAACAACTCCAGAAAGCAGCCAACTCCCTTGTAACAGAGCAATTTGGTCTCTCAAGGTCCTCGATGTACCCGCAGTTTAAACCAGTGAGGTATTCAAACTCTAACAGTGAAAACCTCAAAGGTTGTGGACCAACAAGACTCCACAGCTCATACTTCTTCTTTATGTCGAGCTGGAAACCGAGCATGTAGTGAACCAGCCTTGAATCCCATTCAAATTCTAGCTCTTGGAACTTGATAAAAACTCCCAACTTAGACTCTTTCAGCTCTTCATATTCGTCATCATTATTAGCATTCCTTAGAGCAGTATACAACTTCGTACACGGATGATACGAAAGGCTATGCAATGCGAGGGGCTCTTGCCCTACTGTATGTATCCTACGGGGGAGTTCTGGAATATCCATTTTTTTCTGCAAATCAATCAAAGACAACCACCTCAAACACACAACCATCCAGTACAACATTTTAATTATAAGTCTGGAAGACTTTCCAGACGACTTATAATTAAGTCGTCTGTCAAGTCTTCCAATTGAAAGACTTATATTTATGTCGTCTGGAAAGTCTTCCAGGTGGAAGACTTTCCAGACGACTTAATTATAAGTCTATGAAGACTTCCAATAGAACATTGGAAAGCTGACCTGAAAATTCGAAGAAGATATAGTCGACTTCGACACAGCGGTTATAGATCTGCAAAAATAGACGTGAAAAAAGAAGCGCGAAGAGAATGACAGTAAGAACGATGTTTTATGTTCTTCTTTAGATATAACTTACCGGCGGCAGAGTTTAACGAAACACCTCTAAGAGATATAGCGCTAGGGTTTACAGAAAAATGGCGCTAGAGTTTCCTCTTAGATCGGAAATAGAGGAAGCGGTGGTTAGAACGGTGGTGATAACAACGGTGGTAAAGCGGAGAGATAACCGGCGGTGAGAACGATGGATTAGAGAAATTCGATGGAAATCGCCTTTGAAATCACATTTGAGAGAAACAGCGTTAGGGTTTTCTGAATTTCGCGAAAAGTGAGTAAAAAAAAACATCTTATATATGTCCGGTAAAAAATTCGGTTAGGTTTAAAAGTAAATTATTAAAATCAAAGGTTCGGTTCAGTTTGGACGGCTTATTATTAAGTCGTCTGCTGATACTATACATCAGACGAGTTACTAGTAAGTCGTCTGCCTTAAATATATTTACCAGACGACTTAATAGTAAGTCGTCCAGACCCTAAACCCTAAACCCTAAACTAAATTGACTAAATTAACTAACTAATCACGTTATAAAATCAAATTATACTTAAATAGTGTTTACTATATATACACAGAAATAAACACACTTAGGTAAATTTTCAATTTTAAATTTTTCAAAAAAACATTTATGATTTCAAAAATCTAACCCTAAGAAACACATACAATACTATAACATATGTTGGCAAAACCTAAATCATAGAATATCATGATTCACTACTTTCACTCATCTATGTTGAAAACAATTAAATTTTGTTATATCTTAATTTATATCTCTTACAACATATGTTAATTACATGATTTTAATTTTTCACTTATCTAAATATTTTTTACAAAAATTTTAAATTATATTAAAGAATAACTATACTAGACGACTTTCAACTAAGTCGTCCAGACGACTTTCAATTAAGTCGTCTGGATAGAATAATTAAGGGGTTAGAAACATAAAAAAAAATTCGGGCTTTTTGTTTGTTCACTAGGGGATGGTTGTAGTTTCAATAGACTTTTAGGTTACTTTTTCATTTGATTCATATTTGGGTTTACTTTTGCATTTGAAACCAAGTTTTGAGTCATATTTGGCAAATTTCTCTATTATGATTGGATGTTTTAAATCCTACATGGACGTTCTTAATGGCTTATAGCCTCAACTTTAATAAATTTAACTTAAATATTATCTTTAAAATTATGTAAGTTCCATTTTTATATTTATTTATATTTTATTTGGAAATAAATAATTTTGGTAATCTTGACATTTATAAAAATAACAATCTAAAATAATTGTTTCAAAGTCTTGCATTTTGACGTTAAATTTCAAAAATATTATATTTATTAAGTTAATTTATATATAATTTTTTACTTTTGTTAACTTACCTCATACTTATTGTTGTTAGTTATTTTTATGTTAATTTTCAATAATCAGTTTCACATGAAAGTAACTTATATATAATTTTTTACCTTTCAAGTTTAACTTCTTACATTAATTTATGTTTTATTTTGAAATGATTAGTTTTGGTAATATTGGAATTTTCATAAATAACAAAGAAAAATGAATTGGCATATTTGTTTTATAAGTTTTCTTGTATTTAGTTGATATATATTCAAAGGACTAAGAAAATAGCAATGGAAAAAATAAAATGATAATTATCTATTTTTAGAACCTTCCATTTTTTTAAACATCAAAAGACTATTCTATTACGTAATCTTGAGTTGGTCCGGGAATGCAGACCGAAATAGAACAACCAACAAAAGACAACTTCTGATAGAAATTACGAGTAATCCTTGCTAGACCATCTGCTATCCGGTTTTGCGATCTTGGTATGTAGGAGATCATGACGTCTGAAAATCTTTCTCTCAGCAGCAAATTTTCTTAACTCTGTAGAAAAGCTCAGCCAATCTCTTGGATTCTCTTAACTCGGTCGTTAAATATTTACACAAGAAAAAGCTCTTAATGGTGAACTAAATCTAAAGTATTTACCTCTCAAGATCCTTGTCAGTGTCGCTTGGTAGTTTCCAAAGTTGCTTGGAAGAAATCCTTGTTTAAATTCATGTATCACCCTTAGACCTAAACGATCCTCTTTCTTTTACAATAGTTGATATATATATTTTAACAAACAATAGTTGATATATATTACTAACAATTTCACAACTTCATATATCAGGAAAAGTTTAAGTGACTGATATGCATATAATCTGTGTACCATATTAATATTTGTAATTATGTGTGGATCATCTACCTATTTATGGTTAAATGTTAGGAATTTTCTACGAAAAATAGGAAACATGGTGCAAAACTAGGCCTGCAACTTTGGGTATTTGAGTCGGTTCCGTGTAGGATATGTTTGGTTTCGAGTCTCTCTGCAATAGAGAAACTGATCCAAATAGTACTTGGTAAGATTTTGATTTAGATCTTGTTTGGTTCAACCAAGTACCAAGCCGGTTCAGTTTAACCGTTTAATACGAAATATATGGGTATACATTGCCCACACTATAAAACTAGTTAAATTCCCTATTCTAAAACGCGGTCTACATGGATGTTAACCTCTCCCACTATGCGTTAGACGGTGAAGAACTGTGTCAGTTTGAACAAAATCGGAGAATATCGAGGAGAAATAAGAAAAAAAAAATTCAACTTTGATGATTTGTGGCTCGAAACGTGTTATTAGCTTATGTTTTATCGTTTTAACGTTAAATCTGTTTGAGTTAGGGATGAAATCGACTGAAATTCGAGTTAAAACAATAGAGGTGGCGCACTGATAAAAAAAATTAGGGATAAAGAGGATAACATAATTACGATATACCCCTCCTAATAAAAAGGAGTAAAAGTGACTCAAAACTGTTGAATGGAGCTTCGAGCCTGCAACCCCTTTGACTTTACTATTTGTCTTTGACCATTTAGGCTGCAGAAATTCACTAAATAAGTTTGCAATGACTTATATCTAACCGTCAAAGTTAAAAAAGTTTTAAATTTAAATAAATCAATAGTAAAACCCTAAAATAAATTTTCGATTAATCACTGCTTAATCTCACATTATATGATTCGGCACTAGGCCTTACCCGTCCGCACACGTAACATTTAGCATTTTCTCAAACATTGGTTAAAATTGTCTTTATAGTTAATGGCAATCCAGGTTCAAGCAATTCAAGATCAATTTTTAATTTTTTTATTTATTTTTCTTTATTGAGTGGCAGTTATGTTCATCTTCTTCCTCGTACGCCCTTTCTAAACTCTAATTTACAGATTCCTTTGGTATTGTAGACTTAAATTAATCATTTGATTCATCTTTTTTGCCATTTACACATAAAACATCAAAATATAACAGAATCACTGATTATAAACATAAAAAGCAAAATAAATTATCTATTTTTAACATTCTGACATAAGAATTTTGGATTAATCTGGTTATTAATAACTATATACATTGGTTAAATCCATTAGATCAGAAACCAAGTACAACTGATATATTTCTGATCGAATCCGGTTAAAAGTCGCATGCCTACAGAAAACTAGAAATGAAACAGATCATATTGCCAATCACATCATTTTTATCTTTTGTTAACAAAAATTCTGGGGAATTGTACAAACAATATTTATCATCATCTGAATTTTCCCATGACAAATAAAAAAGATAAATTGCACTCTACACATTAGCATTTCTTCATAATTAACTCATTACACATATCCTGAATTCGTTGATAATGTCGAGAATTCATGGACCATTATACCCCTATTCACTTTCGATCTGCCATCCTTTTTTCATTTTTATTTATATTAGTTCTGATAACCCATCTGTACACAAAATCACATTTTTTCCAGGCAAGTTGCTTCTATTTCTTCCCTCATATGTAAAGTACCCTTGTGTTTTTAGTTCTTATACTTTCCTCCTTTATAATCAACCATTTCGCTATTAGTTTCTATCACTCTTCTATCAATCTTATTAAGTAGAACCATTTCATCACCACTCTCTTCACTTTAAAAATTATTGATCTCTAAACTTTCAATGGCAGCCATCAGTGATTCAACCCCTCATCCACCCTTTCCTCCAAGGTTGTTTGCGATTGGTGAAGAACCTTTGGGAATTAGGTATACCCCGTATCACAAGCCCTCATGCATCAATAATATCCTAAACACCCTTAATGTAATGAAGTAGAATTCATAAGAAAGTCTCCCTTTGGTAAACTTATAGAAATTTCGGAGAAAACCTCTTTCTCTGGATGGTTCCGGCGTTTCCTCTTATCTTGACAATTGAATGTCCAGAAGAAACACAAAACATGACTTTTATTTTTTGGAAAACCGGTAAGGTTCTCTCTTAGAGAGTTTGCATGTGTTACGGGGCTCAATTTCCGTAAATTTATGTCACAATCGAAGAAAAAGAACAAGAAGATATTATCTGAGAAGCCGAATTGGAAGGAGTTTTTTCGGACACAGAAAGAGGTACCCATTAGTTATGTTATTAGCATGCTAAGGAAGAAAACCGTCAAAGACCCGGAAATTAGGATTAAGTACGCCCTTCTCATTTTCTATCTTCTGTCATACTCTTAACGTCACACAATCTTCAAATTTCTGAAGTCTACGCGGAGAAGATTAAATATGTTGACCAGTTCCTTGTGGATCCTTGGGGTTGGGTTTCATTTGAGATGCTTATGAGCAGCATAAAAGAGAGGAATGTTATTTCATTATCACAGAACACCATTGCGCTGAAAGGCTTTGATTGAAGCCATTCCTTCACTTACCGGAGTTGTTCAGGAAGGTGCCTCTTCTGGTACCAAAGGCGACTAGTCAGACGGTGAAGACACTGAAGATGATGGTAGCAGGGGAAAGAAAAGCATTAATCCAGCGTGAGTCCGTGATATCATAATCCCACTAAGGTATTAATCATATATTTATTGACAATGCACATGATGACGTAGTTACTCGATAGTAACTTGAGTTACCAACTTCCTATTATACAGGCCTTTGTGTAGTCTATTATTTCCGCGGGAGATGACCAACTTAATGAGAACACTGAACTTGGGTGGACTGATAATGAAGTGTATGTGCATGTTGACAACCTGGTCAAGTGTATAGAACAGGGGTTTTCATTTGCTAGTTATCATTTTACTGGAGGGGTGTCCAAAGCTGCTGTTAATCGAATGCGTGAAGAAGCTAAAACAGGAAAAATAATTCAACGGGAAACCAACAAAGTGAATCCTGTAAGACCCGATCCGGCCGACTAGGCCGCGGTCGATGCCTCACGTCGTTCGGTCCATACCCTGACCGAACCTCTAAAAATTTTGCCCTTTATTTAAAACATCGCCCATAGGCGAGGGCTAACTCAGATCCTAGCTCAAGACTACCTTAGTCATTCCCTAGCTTAGATCCTTTCAACTTATGCACAGCGGAATAATATCAAATTAACCATTGGTCTAAAACCAATCTAACACTTGTCTGGTCACATCA